>JAWWTY010000077.1:51831561-51914429 GCA_035222235.1 Margarornis squamiger | reverse complement strand
GCTGTAGCTGACTCAAGATCAGCATCACTTTGGTGTGATGGAATTGCAGCACGTGTGCTAAAATCAGCATCATATCGAATTTAAATGCTTCGTGGTGGCAATCCCTGCAGGCTGCTGGGCTGCCTCTGCATCACAGGGCGGGTGGCTGGGGCTCTGTGGGTCCTGTAGGTCACCGGGGCTGGGGCTCTGTGGGTTCTGTAGGTCACTGGGGCTGGGGCTCTGTGGGTCCTGTAGGTCACTGGGGCTGGGGCAGAAGAACCCCATGCTCTCAGCAGACAGCCCTGCTCTCAGTGCTGCTGCCTCTTGGGTTGTCCTCTCCGTGTCAGGACTTTCCAGACTGGCTGTATTTTTATTGCATTAACAGCACAGATAAAAGCAAAGCATTCCTCTGCTGGGGTTCAGCCTGCACCCTGAAGTTAAGTTCTGCATCTCAGCTTTTCTACTGGCCGGGGTCATTCTCCCCCCTGAATTTTTTACTCTTTTTTTAACCTAAATTGGGCTGCAGTCAGATGTAAGTGCCCACACAGAACATATGTTATGTGGTACATACTTCCATAGCCCCCAGCAGTATCATGCAAGTCCCCATGCCCACCCCTGACTGCTAAGCCTAGGTAGTGCTGGCTTTGCTAAACACCAAAACCAAAGTGTGTAATGAGTGTATGTGGCATCATAATCTGTCCTTTGGAGGGCAAATAGGTCAAGCTCAATAGAGGTCAAATCATAATAAATTCCATGCACTCAAGCATGCACATCCCACTTAAAACTCTGCGGAGCGAGGCGGGCACCTCATTGTCTGTGCTTTAGCCTCTGGCCAGAGTGGCATTCACACTGTGATGTTGTATACAGATAATTGTAGCATATACCTGTTCAGAACCCAGTTTCCAAAAGCAAAGAAATTGCAGGAATTATATTATTCATCAGTTGCAAAAGCAGGCCACTTTCTTTCCTTTCCAAATGCCCTAGTTGGAAAATTACTCCGCACCCTCGCCTGAGTTCAGTAACACTGCTGGGGGGGGTTAGTTTGTTTTGTTTGATTTGGGTTTTATTTGCTCAGCATATGTACTGCTTATGACCCAGGTTCTCATTTGGTAAATACTGGTGTGATGAAATTCACTTTGTGGATGTACTTTGTAACAAACAGTGATTTGACCTTGTATCTCCTTGAGCAAATGAAAAATTGTGCCATGGGGGGAAAGCTCCTCTCTGGTGGTGTGGCTGATACTAGCCACATACTACTGGGTTCCTAACAGGAGAGATCCATTTTCTTCTGCTCTCCAGGTCATAACTAACACCTCTTCTACATCTACTGTTTATTGCATAGGGGATGTGATGAGCCTGATGGAGGGTACCAGTGGTTTTACATGTGGCTTAAGACACCTTTGGTGGAGAGCCATGAAAGTGCTCTCTGCTTATGGTACAGGGGAAAACGTAGATCCTGGGGGACCAACCTGAAGCCTCTTTGGAGTTTGTTATGTCAGATTTTCCCTCTGCAGCTTCCCAAGCAGGCAAGCTCCTTCTCTTGACTATTTGCTTCTGCCTCCTCGCCATCCTCGGAGCTGCTTCCAGTGCATGGGGCACCATGGTGAACCAAAGCAACGAGCTTTCCTGAGCTAAAAATACCCTCTGCCCAATTATTTATTTATTGTCCTGCATTATTTGTAGCTTGGATCAACAATTTGGCATGGCTCACTGAGTGTTCCCACGGGAGAGGGAGAAGGACAAGAGTAGCCATGCCCTCTGCCTGCTGCATCAGCCTTGACCTAATAAGCAGTGGAAAAGTCTGTGTTGCTCAAGATGTCTGACCCAGGTTCAGAGCTCCAGCACGTGTCTGATCCCAAGAGAAGCACATTCCTACAAGTGCAGTTTGCCTTAGGGCTCTTTTCAGGGAGCTGGACTGTTCTGTTGCACAGCCTGAGCAGTGCCAAGGCGTGTAAGGTGGAGTGGGGGCACAGGTGGCCAGGAGGATGCCACCAGAGAAGGCTCCTCCTTCCACTCTTCTTTTGTCAGGTTCAGACACAGCATGAACACTTTTTGCATGGGGTCTGCCTTGGGTATCAGGGCAGGTCTTTGCTGTTACCCTCAGAGATGCAGCAAGGCCACCAGGTCATTTGTGGACCCTGAAGACCATGGCACGCTGACTTACAGACCTGCATGTCTTTATTTCTGTGAGAAGTTTAAACTGCACCTGCTCTTTTGTTGTGTTTGAGTGCTTTCAAAAATCACCCTGTGTCAAAGATCAGATAGGAGATGCCTAAAATGAGCATCCAAGTTGAGGGTTTGACCTGCTTGAGAATCTCTTATTACTGGCTTTCCCCTTGGTTGTAGGATAACATTGCTTAAAATTCAAGACGACCTCTGGGACAACTCTCTTGCTTTTCCAGTCAGTTCAAAGCCTCTTCACCCCTGTCCCCAACAACAACACATTCTCCAGGACAGACGAGGGTATGACAGTACTAACTTTCTGCCTTCAAAATGTTACCACTCCACAGGACAAGAAAACAACCCTTTTTTGTGACTCTAGCTCATAATTTGTGGTCCTTGTACTTGAAGCAGAAGGCAAATACAGATGTTAAGCATGAAAAATTGGAACAGTTAGGTTTGAAAATGGTACAGAAAATCTCACTTAGGATGTCAAAAGCCAATGTAAAGGAATTTAGAAATTTAAAGCAAATGTGAAAAGGGTCTTTTTCTACACTTGAGGCTCATGCAAAAGCAGCTTAGATGGTGTACTCACAGCCCCTGTTATACTGTCCCATTTCCTAGCAGTTGTCACTTAGATCCCAAACACTGTAATGTGTATCTAGATGTATCATGAGAAATAAGTGAGGAATGTGAGTGAATAGCCTTGCTTTAAACATTGCCCGAGAGTATTTAATCTGTTATCACTGTAACTCCTTAATGCTGACTGTGCTGAGAAGTAACACATGTTCAGTGAATGGTTTTGGTGATTGGTAAGTGTTTTTATCTCTGCTTATTAAGTTATTTTTTCCTACTAATAAAATATCAGCTGTTCAGCAAATCTTCAACAGGTGTCATCTTGTGTTACTAGCACCGAAACCGATTTCCAGCTTTGTCAAGAGTCTTTGTTATTTGCTTTGCAGCACCCCACACAACGGTGTTCCAGCTTGTGATTGGTGCTTCTATGAATTATGGCTCTACAAGAGTACCTTTTCATGTATTATTTTCCCCAAGCTAAAAGAATTCTATTCTTTCAAGTGTGCTGTGGAAAGCAGTGCTGTCAGGCTAGAGTTGCATTGTAACAATGATGAGATAAAAGCTTCCTTTGGCTCCCACTGAACAGCAAAGCTGGGCTGCAGCCTTCCACCTGGAAGGGGTTGTGAAGTTTTTTGCCACATTGGCTTGTGTATTGGTTCTGCTTTCTTCTGTATTAGCATAACTCAGAGATATTTTCATTTTAGCTGTGTAGGGATAGCCCAGGGAAAGAGTGTCTGTGTCCAAAGGTTTTGGGGTTTACGGGTGGTGTTTTTGCTTCAAAGCAATTTGCATTTTGCTCTTTCATTGCAATCAAATATAGTGGAGATAACTTTTGTCAGTTCTTTTAGATTTGATAAAGCAGAGCAATATAATTTCATGTGCTGACTAGTTTTCCCATGATGCTCTTATAAATGTTTGGAATCTCAGTGGTGCTCTGTGTGACACCACTTCCTTCCTCACCAGCAAAGCAGACAAACGAGTATTTGTGTGCCAGAGTAGAATAGGTCAGGACATCTCCTGAATCTTATCATGCTCCCAAAATGTTGGAGTGGCAAGAGATGTGTATGCCCTGGGGGTTCAGTTTGCTCTTAAAACCTGGATTTGTAGCATGAGGGATCCTGCAGAAAGCCCCTGCTTCCTTCCACTGAGCTTGCAGGGAGACCCAACACCCCCTAAAGTGATGTAATAGGTTCTCAGGGAAATCACCTTTGGTGTTATCTGGCAGCAGACCACTTCAGTAGTGTGTGATGGTACTGTTTCCGTGTCCTCTCCTCAGGACCTGAGTTGTGTTTGTGATACAGAAAACTAAGTCCTACTTATGTACAAAACCCGCATTTCTGAGTTTTTCACGTAACAGAACGTGAGGGAGGGTTATTCCAGCTCTAAATTCTGGTACATCTCAGTGCCTGGGAAACACTGGATGCTTCCTACACTATTGCCATCAGAAACATGACAGATAATGTCCTTGTTTCTTATGAATCTGATGCTTAACTAACTGTGGTGCTTGCAAGGATAAGTGGGCTACAAGTCTTTGCTCTGTTCTTATTCTTCCTTTCCTTCATGGAGCTTTCTTCTTTCCTCCATAGTTTGCCAAGGGACAAATAACAAGCTGACCCAGCTGGGACATGTGGAAGACCATTTCACCAGCCTGCAGAGGATGTACAACAACTGTGAGGTGGTACTCAGCAACCTGGAGATTACATACGTGGAGCACAATCGTGACCTCTCTTTCCTGAAGGTTGGTGTTCATGGCCGATGCAGCCCTCTCTGTTAAAATAATCTTATGCCCTTTTTTAAGGAAAAGGCAAAGGATCACTGATAGAATTCTGTGGTGAGCCAGAAAATGTTCCTCACTAACAGCAGAGAAATTGCAGCTCACAGTCTAAGCATACCTGTAGGCTGCAGGATGTGCTCAGCTCAGCTATACGTCAGGTGCTTAGAGAAATGGCTTTTCAAGCAGTTGCCAGCCTGTGCTGGGTGCCATGCAGATGGGTTTTCTTCTTATTTATAACTACAATTGCATCCCTACCCACTGCCTTACTTCTCAGAGAGCAAAGTCTCCAGCCTGTGAGCCCTTCCCCTGCTGCGGTGGTGAGTGCCTCTCCAGCCTGCAGTGCTCCCACCCTGCACAGGCAGGCGAGTCCTGTGCAAGAACTTCCCACGTGGATTCTTCAAGCGATCTCCAAGATAACCCTCTGTGGTTGTCACACGGGCTGCTCCCACCTCAACATTTGTTTTGTGCACAAGTGGGTGAGCAGCTCTGGCAAGCTGAGGAGGGGGGAATGGACAGGGGACAGATGTCAAAATGCAGCCACAGCATGGGGAGGGGCACTGTCTGACATGGGGGCCCCCAGGTTCTCTATCAGCAAGTAACAAGTGAGATCAGAAAATACATGGTTCAGACACATGGGTTATAAATATGATGGTATTACCATTCTTCTTTCCCAAGCACAACTTGACCACGGAGCTCAGTGTTCCCAGGGGCATGACAGGTCTCTTGAAAATTCACTGGTAGCCTTCACAGAATAAGAAAATATCCTGAGTGGCAGCCTGAGGGTTTTTCATTCACGGTGATTTTTGTAGGAGGTAGAAATGCACACATTTCACAGTGCAAGGCAGGAATTGACCTACATGCAGGAACAGTACATTATTTGGGTTTTTTGTCCTGTAAATATATATGTGGTGAAAAAGGAGAAGCTTACCTGATCTTCCCCTCTGATGAGCAGAGGAGGGGCACAGAAGAGAGAATGTAAGAGCCTGAATCAGGTGGCATCTCTGTGGCTGGAAGCTATGCAAGTATTCAGGGGAAGCATCACACTCAGTTGCCATATCATACCTGCTTGCCCTGTTCTCCTGCACCCCCTAGTCAGCCCCACTTACCCTTGCCTGGGGACAGAACAGGGGTAAGCTGGACCTTTTCAATGACCCTCTGGTGGCTGCTCAAAGGGTGAGTTTATACCTGCTTAACTGGCAAAGTTTTCCACATAGTCCCTCTTTGTTCTCAGATTTATTTATTTTAGTGAGACTAAGTGGTTTATTGTTCCTCAGAGTTGAGAGATGTTAGTTGAAGAGGACTATGGATTAAGCGCCTTGTTTCTTCCGTTGCTCTCTCAGACCATACAGGAGGTTGCAGGCTACGTGCTCATCGCCCTCAACATGGTGGATGTCATTCCCCTGGAAAACCTCCAGATCATCCGAGGCAACGTGCTGTATGACAACTCTTACGCCCTGGCAGTGTTATCCAACTACCACATGAATAAAACCCAGGGGCTGCGGCAGCTGCCGATGAAGCGGCTTTCAGGTGAGGCGAGGGCAAGAGTTGGAGCCACCCCTAAAGCCAACTTCAGCTGCTCAGCTTATTGATAGCAAGATCCGATAGGAGATTGCCTCTCAAAGCCACGTGCCATCAAATCCTGGTTTAAAATCAAGGGTCTCAAGGTAGTTTCCTAATTGCTTTCCTGCTGGACAGTCTTTTTTGAAAGATGAAGAAAGTCCATAATTTCCCATTGCAGAAAGTCCAAAACGTCAACAAGACGATGGGGTTAATTTTTGTCCCCCAAACTGGCAAAGAAATATCCATTTGTTGTTTTGCATTATTTGATTCCAGTGCACCCATGTCAGTATTTCTGTTAAATCTCTGTGGGAACTGGAGATATGTGTGTTAGGATCTCACACGGTCTCTGGCTGTGCACACCAGCAGTGCCATCTCTGCTAAGTGCCATGGCCCCTAGAGCTGGCACCAGGCAGAAAGCCACAGAGAGTGGCATCTTCATGGCATCCACGAGCAGGTGACTCTCCAGAACGTGTCAGTCTGAGCCTGGTGTTGGTTACACTGTTAGGAGTGCTGATGCCATGCAAACTGTCCTTTTCTGTCAGCATTGTGTGACTGAGGTGGAGAAACACGTGCTTTATTTCTCTTTCTTTAGTTCAGAGACAGAAGTCTTAGGGATTGGCTTCACTTACCAGTTTGTTTCTTTCTGTAACAGAAATTCTCAACGGGGGTGTTAAAATCAGCAGCAACCCCAAACTGTGCAACATGGACACTGTTCTCTGGAATGACATCATTGACACGAGCAAGAAGCCTCTCACAGTGCTTGAATTTGCAAGCAACATGTCTTCTTGTGAGTATTAACTTACCAAAAATGCTATGTGTGTGTGTCCCCCTCCCCCATTTCAGACAGTACAATGAACACCCATCTTTCATGCAGTGGGTTTCTGGTCCGACAATTTCTACATGAGAGCCACCAAGCCCTGTTTCAAGGGAAGTGCTTTCATTTCTGCACCACTGGCCTAAGACAGAACTTTCCATGATGGATAGGTCCTTAACTCCTAGCTCAGCAAAGTTCTTGGGAAGGTTTCTCCTGGTTTAAGGCAGCACCCTAAATATGTGTTCTTCAAAGACAGCTCAGAGAAACATGTACATTTGCTTTCCAGCGATCTTCTGTTTACAATGTCAGGCTTTGGTCTAGGAAAAATGGAGTTGCTGGAAGCCTTTTTAGAGCAAAGGCCCAAGCTGAGTGCTGTAAAACTCTACTGGTTTGTGCTGCACAAGTTACCCTTGCAAATTAATCCTAACCAGGCAGATAAATCTGCTTCAGATCAGCAAGGAGATGAGGGGATATTTGAAAGTTTGTATAGCAGATGCTTAGAGTAGGCTCAAGCTAATCCTTCAGCCTTATGAGTCTCTTGTAAAATCCCCAGTCATTTCATGGAAAGGAGGGTTTATTTTCATTTCTGAGCATTTCATTTCTGGCACCATCAATTGGCGGGAAAACATATTTTCTTTATCTTCTTCCAGTTGCATAATTGCCTGAGCTAATAGCTGACTTCTGTGTTGACTTCTTTTTCTGCAGAGCCATAGCATAATCAAGGAGTTCCAAACTATACATGTCAGCACAGGAGTTTGGCTCTGAACATCCCAGGATTGTTAATCTTTAACTTTTCAATTTTTTTTTTTTTAATTATTATTTTTTTTAAAAAAAACTCTTTGGTCCCACACCAAATCCATCAACTCTTGGACAAGTATTTGCATTTGTTCAGCTGTTTGATGGGTGATGGAGGGAGGGAGAATCACATGGTGTTAGCAGGAAGAAACACTCTAGTAGGAAATGCCTTTCAAATGCAGTGAATTCCTCGCTAATCTGCTTAGACAGCCATTTATGGCTTTAATAAGGATCCCCTAATCTAAAGTAAGTTGTTTCTCTGGGACTTTGCTGGCCATTAAAAGAAAGATAAAGGGAAAAGAGAGTCAGGAGGGAGGGATGGGAAAGAACCCAGCACTGAACCTTTGAGGTCAGGCAGTGTCCATCCACCCTGTCACCTTTCCATCAGTTGTCCATCTGCAGTGTAGTCCTACACCGAGGTGCATTTTTGGCAGAGGATGGGAGGAAAGCAGACAAGTCAAATCACTCTGTGGTCAGAGTAGCTGGCAGTTGCCTGTGAATCCAGTTGGATTTGTTTTCTTGTTAGAGCTGCGATGTTCAGAAGCACTGATTTACATGTGGCCTGCAGTGAGCAGCTGGCACATGCCCGGCTGCAAGCCAGGGGTGACTTGACTTGCCATTGCATGCAAACCCCAGCAGAAGGGCCAGCTGGGCAGTGGCTGAGATTCCTGTTCCTGGGAAAAATATACCTCTTTCGTAAGCCAGGCTGGCTGGGTATTGTGCTCGCTTGCTCAAAGGTGTGGGGGTGGAGAACTGCACGTAGGAAAGCAGAGATGAACAAAGGATAAGGATTTAAGCTCTCAATTTTTTTGAGCAGTGTTGTATAGGTGCTTCTTACCCTGGTGTACTGAGCAGGAAATCTCAAGTCACTGTGTCCTGTGGTTCAGGGTATGTTGTTTTGTTCCCTGTTCACAGAATATTATGCTCTGTCTCGTGTTTTAGGTCCCAAATGCCATGTGAACTGCACAGAAGATCACTGCTGGGGCCCTGGTGAACAGAACTGCCAGAAACGTAAGCCTGCAGATTAGTTAAGAAATAGCTTGTGTGCTCTGACACACTGAATTTCTGTCTACTGAAAAACCAACCTGTGAAGTGCAGATTAGTGACACGTGTATCACACTTGTCCTTCTCTGCTTCCCTCTACACTGGGGCTTCTTGAAGCACACCATGGGCAGACATGGGCTGCAGAAGAGCCTTGCCTGCTCCCCTTCCTGGGGGGAAACCTCAAGGTTTGGATGTGCTCTTCTTCCAGAAGCAAAATTCTCCAGGTGTCTCCTGCACTGAAAACTTCAGTGGGTCACCCACAGCTTTCTCCCATCTGCACTTGAGAGCATTTACCCTTTCAGTTGTTTTACCATACAAGAAGAACACAGTAGCTGCGTGGTGGATTGTTTGCCTTCCTGCTGTTTCCTTCAGAGTCATTCTGCAGGCCAATTAGTGATGCTTCGGGTTATTTTCTGCTCTTAGAAGTAACAGCATAACCCAGTTTTTGCTGGCTTTAATTCCCTTTTTTGGAGTCCCCGTAGGTTTCTTTTGTAAACACAAAAGGTGTCACCTTCATGGGGGTATAATCACACTGCGTACTGTACTCGAAGGACCCTTGAAAGGTTCTCTGAAAAGGTGTAGGCATCTTTAAATTTGTAAATGGAAATGTTTGGCTGCTGTAAAACTGTGCAGGTAGCACAATTGCCTGATATTAAGAGAGCAACAGAAACGTCCATTTACAAGTGCTTGAGATTTTTGCAAGGTTTTATTTTTCCTAGACTAAAGGTTGAGTAGGAAGATCATGTCAATTTGATTCCCTACTCAACTGGGGTTTTTTTTCTGTAAAAAGCAGGAAATACACAGTTTCTGATTCTTTGTTTTGTGAAACGTTCAGTGGAAAGAACAGTGATCTCGACATAGATGCAAATGGAACAAATATCCTATATTCAGTGTTCCTTTACAAATAATCTCCTAACCTTAAGTTTCTTGTCTGCAAATATGAAGCCAAATCTGTACGCCTTAGAGCTTGAACAAAGAGGGATGTATATATTTCTGTCTTCATTTAGCATAAGCTTTGGTGTTTTCCAGCCAGCTCTGCATTGTGGCTCTCGAGGTGGGCAGTGGCTGTGCACACAAAGCCTTCCCAGGCTGCTCCCTACACAGCTGTCTCAGGGCCTTGCAAAATCTCAGGTCTCAGCCCTGCAAGCTTTCAGCATTCACAAACTCTTGCTGGATTTGGGAGGTTGATGAGTGCATAAAATGAATCCTTTTGCAGGCTCTTGTTTGTCTCTCCAGGCATTTGAGAACGTGGCCAACTGAAAATATATCCCACATTTTCGTATGTGGGAAAGTTTGGGGGATATGTAACTTTCTCCTGAAAGTGAACGTGGGATATTCCCTATGAAGTAAAAATGTTTGCTGTGATAGATGTTTCTAGCAGGAAACTCTAGTCAATAGCTGTCAAAGTGACAAGGTGCTTTATTCCCCTGCTAATGCTTATGAAAAAAATGATATCAAAACACTGTTCCTGTAGAACAAAGTGCCTCTTATTCCCCTGTTTCCAGTTCACTGGAGGAGCTGCTATCAAACTAGTACATACTGTGGAAATACTCTTGATTCCTTGAAAGTATGCCATCTTGCTTACAGGCCTACAAGAATGATAAAATAATACAGTGTGGATCAAAAGCGTGTAATGGAAAAAGATAGAATGGATGATTTTAAAAAATCACTGTTATATGCCCTGTAGCAGGCTACTTATTGCAATAATTTTCTGTTAATTAACAGCCTTCTGTTTTGGACTTACAGGAATTCCTGGTGATATTGTTACTCATTTGTGCCAGCTGGGAAGTTGATGGTTAGTGCAGGGCACAGCTGAAATGCTCAGGGTGCTGTAACAAAGCAGACTGGCCATCAGATTTCTCTGGAGTCCAATGCCAGGCTCTGTGAATCAGTAATTTTTTTCTAGAGAACAAACAATCCCATTTCTGTTTTTTTTTGTTTGGTTTGTTGTTTTTTGGGTTTTTTTTTTAATTATTGTTCTGATTATCCTTTTCTCTGCTTTGCTATTCAAATAGAGATGCTTTCCCAATTCTCAACAAAACATTGCAGGCAGTTTCTGCTTCCCTGAAAGAAGCTGAACCAGGGCCAGTTCTTCCTCTGGGTTGTTGCAGTGGTGCAAACCCTGTGGGAGTTGTGTAATGAACATAGAATTTGGCCAAGGAATCGAAGCCTGAAGAAAAATAATTCAATGTATATATGAGATCTGTTCACTGAGTGAGTCTCCCCTCCCTCTGCAAATTTCAGAATACTTTTAGTGCATCGAAGGGATCCTGACACCACACCAACAATGTATGGTTTCCCATTTTAGTATGGAGTCCTGACAGTTCTGTCATGTTGCTTTTCCCAACGCTAGCAAAAACAATAGCAATGTTTTTCAGTGAAATGGAGACAGATCCTGCTCTGTTGCCCAGCTGTAAGATGCAATGACTCCACAGAGTTTTTCTCGATGTGACAGGGACCTGGTTGCTCTTTCTAAGCAGGACGTATTTCCTGGCTGGGATCAGAGTTCTTAGCACCTCGCAACAACCAAGATAATTACAGGCTGAACACGAGCCCTGCTCACCACCACCCACGCCAGCTCTCACCCCTCCCAAACTTTGGCCTTACACGAGGACAGAAAGTACATCCCATGAGGAAAATCTAGCACAGATCCTCCACCAGACCATTTCTCCCTGTTTCTTGACCTCTTTGCAGCATCGCAGCCGATGTGTTTTTTCATTTTCCCTTGTGTCTTCCAGTGACCAAAGTCATCTGTGCCCAGCAGTGCTCTGGGCGCTGCAGGGGGAAGGTGCCCAGCGACTGCTGCCACAACCAGTGTGCTGCGGGGTGCACGGGGCCGCGGGAGAGCGACTGCCTGGTAATGCTGCCACACCACCACCGCTGCTGACACCCTAGCAGGGCAAGGCAGGCTCCCAGCTGCGTGTCCTGCACCCTTCTCCAGCCTGAGAAGCCCTCCGAGAGACGCTGTCCTGGAGGGGGCTCCAGGGTGGGAGGGAAGATGATGTGAACTTCGCAGCACCCTTAGCTGGTCTTTACTGACGCTGTCAGTGGAGCCTTCCTAGTGCCTTCTAGATCAGTGTTCGTGCCTTTGAGGGCCCAGTGAGCTCAGAGGTGTTGCTGAGCATCTAAAGGTTTGCTGTAGGGCAACTTCCACATGGGCAGGTCCCCGGGTCCACCGCAGCCCCCAAGGTGCAGCAGTTTGGCAGGTCAGCACAGGTTTGCCTTGTGCTCCTTTGCACTAGTCAGTAATAATGCTGACTTAATAAAGCAAGAATGTGTAATAAGGGGAATAAGATATGATGGATCTTCTTTTTTTTTGCATTTCACTGAACTTCAGACGTGAAATTAGGGTTTCCCTTTCTGGCCTTCACTTGCCACAAAAGCACTGTGTTTGGGGAACCCTGGGGCAGTGGGAAGAAAGAGTCCCTTTGCTTTTCTGCAAGAGTTTCAGATGGTTGGTGCATGCTGTGGTTTTAATTTTCTCCTATGTTTGCACTACACTTCATTCTGAATTAAGGGACATCTGAGTAATTGCCATAGAAGCCATCCAGTCTGGATTTTGTTGTTGCTATCTTTGTTCCTGGTCCCCTTTTAAGTTGTGTGGCTATGATGCCATTACTGGCTCACAAGGAAGGCAGTTATTCTCCCTCACCTGGAAAGCCAAGGAGAAGAAAGGCGGGGGGGGGAAAGAGTGATTATTAATTTAATGCAGATTTAGATTGGAAGAACCAACTTGCCCTTCATAAATGCCTGCTAAATTGTTCATTACCCGCAGCCAAATGTAATGGCTTCGGTTTAATATTTAGCCAGAAAAGTCAGTAATCGGCAGGAAAGGACTTGATTTGATTTAGGTTATTAAAAAGTGGCCAAGAAAAGTACCATTTGTCTTGATCCAGTTGCTGCCTGTAGGGAAAATTTTTCTGTCTAAGGCATGCAGATTTACTCCTGTTCCCACGTGAATCCCAGCAGCTCTGCACCAGAGTGCCAAGGTTTCTGGCTCAGAAAAAGAAAAGCTCACGGTTTCCCTTTAAAAGAAAATATTAAACTCAATTGCCCAGCCTGAAGGAGCCTTTCACTTTCAAAGCCTGAGGGGCCATCCCTGGAGCTGCTTGGGGCTTCCATTAGAGCTAAGCAGGAAACAGATGAGGCCATCAGAGCGTTTTAAAGGCCTAGTGTAAGCCCACTGTCTCTTTTTAAGGAGAAGGTGATTTAATGGGTGCTGTTGTTCAATGACAGGCATGCCGCAAGTTCCGGGATGATGCTACGTGCAAGGATACCTGTCCCCCGTTAGTCCTGTACAACCCCACCACCTACCAGATGGATGTCAACCCTGATGGAAAATACAGCTTCGGAGCCACTTGTGTGAAGGAATGTCCACGTAAGTTCATTTCATGCTGCAGCCACAGAGGAGGTGGGAGTTGGAGAGAGGTGGGAAGGGACCTGTGTCATCCCTCTGTGTTGTGGTCGAGTGAAAGAGCACTTGTTCTTCTCAGCTCCTGTGGGAACTGGGAACAGGTGACAAAGTGAGCCCCTTCAAACTGCACCCGTCACCTTCCCCGAGTTTTAATCATGACATTTTGACTTCCCAAAGTTTTTCTCCTGGTGGACAAAAAAGGCATCATATAAAAATCATCAAAACATTGGCTACATGGGATCAGTCCTGTGGATTACCAAAGCATTATCAGACTTTAATTAAGACTGCTAGAAAGTAACTGGTTTTCACACTCTCTCTCAGGCTGTATGATCGTTTTCTCTACAGATGCTTGCTTTTCCTTTCTTGCTGTTCCATGTCTGTATCTTTTTAACCCATCAAGACCTGAATGTTATATTATCCTTCTGTAACCATGCCCCTCTCTGTAAAACGGTGATAGCCCTGTAGGTTCATGTACCTTCAAGTGATGTTTGTGAGTAATCATAGTTAATAGCCCATACTTTTCTGAGCGTGCTGAAAGTTTAACCCCCTTTTTTTCTTACTGTTGTTGAAGTGCTTGTCCAGCTCCCAGTGCATCCCTCTTGTATCTCAGTGGCCTTTGTTTCCTTTTTTTCCCCAGATAACTATGTGGTGACAGACCATGGCTCGTGTGTTCGCTCGTGCAATGCTGATACTTACGAAGTGGCGGAAAACGGTGTTCGGAAGTGCAAGAAGTGTGATGGGCTATGCAGCAAAGGTATGAAAAGCATGGAATAAGCCAGTAAAGCTTTGAGATGATAGGTAGCTTATTAAAAAAGTGGTGGGGTTTCTGATCTTAATGAAGTGCAGATTGAACATAAATCAGATCCAGTGGTTGTTTGGAGATCTGACAAGTGGTTTGATCAGGAAACATGGCTGAGGAGCTTGCTTTCCAACTGAGATACACCACAAGCACAGTAGCTAAACTGTATGTGTATCTTGCACATCAGCCTTCTCCTCCTTTTGTCCTTCTGAGTACCTCATCAAGGGGAATAAAATCAAAATGGGTCAAAGAGAGGAGCATGTGCCAGAGTCTCTGTGCAAAGGAGCTCAGACCGGAGCTGCACAGCTGGGCAAGCAGGAAGTGCTTATCTTGTGGCACTTTCTGGAAAGCAAAAATAGGTAAAAGATCTATGAAACTCATCTTAGAGTGGTAAGTTTGACCATATTGAAATGCTTTCTGGGCTCATGGCACCCCAGTGTTTTGGCTCTTCCACATGACTGGGCTTCACTCTTCTCCCCCCTAACTTTTGTATCTCTCCTTTAATAGTGTGCAATGGCATTGGAATAGGAGAACTTAAAGGGATCCTCTCCATAAACGCCACAAACATTGACTCCTTCAAAAACTGTACCAAGATCAATGGGGATGTCAGCATCCTCCCTGTTGCATTTCTAGGGTGAGTTACCTGCTGGTCACTGAGCACTGAAAGGGGAGGGCTGGGGAGAAATCCGGGCTGAACTGTTCTTTTCCCAATTCCTCATTCTGTTTGTTTCAGTGATGCCTTCACGAAGACTCTGCCCTTGGACCCCAAGAAGCTGGATGTCTTCAAAACAGTCAAAGAAATTTCAGGTTAGTAAAGAGTTTTCAGCTGAGATGTTCTCTGACTGATACTGCCAAAAACACGGAGAGGAGGGAAATGTTTTAAGCACACGAAGAGAAGTGCAAGTGAAGGGTTTCTGGCTCTGAGCTACCAAGGGTCACTCCTCACCAAGGTGGTCAGCAGCGCCTCGCCAGCATTACGCCCACGTAACCCATCCTGGTCTCCCATCCAAGGTGTGTGGTTTGGCCACAACACCCCTGCTGCTGAACTTTCAGCCCTCGAGAAGAGTAAAAGCAGAGGAGATCCTCAGCCACCCAAGAAGCATGTGGTGATGCAGAGGCGTTGCCGCTCCAGCTAAAAAAAGCCGAGTGTGTTTCTATTTGTGGCAAACCTTTCAGCAGCTCCTTAGGGGGAAGCGTGCTCAGTGGCTTGCATCACCCTGATGGAGACACCCTCTCCAGCCTGAAGAAGCTCTTCCTGGCGTGGCTGCATCTCCACGAGCACAAAGCAGCCAGCAGGGCACTCAGCCGCCGCCTTGCACCAAGCATCAATTAAAAGTAATTTTGTTCAGCCCATTATAAAATGAGCGTAACGTCGGAGCTGGGCCCACAGACATGACTCCAGTCCCCTTTTTCTGTCTCTGTTGCCTGTCAGGTGCCCTTCAGGGGACAGTGACTAACCGCAGAGCGTCACACAGCAGCCTGCAATTTTCCCAATCCTCCCCGTCCTCCCAGACACCTCAGCTGAGCAGAGAGTTCGGCTTGCTTCAGCAAATCCACTCCAAGTAGTTGTCTGTCCACTCTGTTCCTGCTTTTCGGTTTCCTTGTCCCTGAGGTCTGCTCACAAATGGGATGGAGGGATGCCTTTCTCCCACAGGACCAGAGCCTGCAGCCCCTCAGCCAGGGTATCTGCTGGCCAGAGCAGTCACCACTGGGGACTCGGTGTGGCAGGATGTGCAGCTCTCCGACGTGCTCCTCTGTTACGCTCCTAAGCCCTCCTGGTGGTCTAAGAAATAAACTGTTTACAAAACTGGGTTTAAAAATACCTTCCTGCTCCCTAAAATGTCATGTTTCGCTTTGAGATTCTGAGATAAGCACAGGGAAAGCACAAGTGCCTTCTCCTGGTGCAGGATTTGCTCAAGGAGGAGGTTCTGCTGCCAGCACTGACCTCAGGCTTAATTTCATTATTATTATTTTTTAATCTTCTTTTCTTCATTTCAGGATTTTTGTTGATTCAGGCCTGGCCTGAGAATGCTACTGATCTCTATGCTTTTGAAAACCTGGAGATTATACGAGGCAGAACAAAGCAACAGTAAGTAAATCATGTGCTGAAGTGACTGTAAGCAGAACCCTGTTCAGAGCTGCTCTTGTCTGAGCACACCAAGGTTGCAAGCAGCATGAGATGCCCCAAAACTGGCCCAAAACCCTTCGAGGAGTAGAGCAATATCTTTGCAGCAGTAGGCAATGTGCCCCAGGGGTAAAGACGCTCATCTCTGTGCCACGTGTGCAGGGCTGCCCTGAGCCTGCTTCCAGGACCAGAGTCTCCCACACCATCGTGGAAACACAAACAGGGCAGAGGTGGCTGGGCAGTCAGGGGTGGAGGCTGCCAGGCAGTGCAAACACCAGCAGTGCTTCCAGTGCCCTCCTGGCACTTGGTGGACAAGCACAAAATAATAGTTCCTTTACCTACAGCCATTGTTGCACATCGTTTACTTGTCAAAACACGTGTCCTGACAGTTTTAGCTTAAAAAGCCCCTGCAAAACCAGATGTGAGTGTTGCAGTTGTTATATATAATAGGCACGTGATGTACTGGGCAATAAGTTTAGAGGGCTGAGCAGGGTCTTGCATGAAGAAAATGCAGTTCACAGCAACACACATTTGAAAACTTCAAGAAAAACATGCTGGGTAAAACCCTGCTTACTAATTGTCTTTCTTGCATGTGTTTTCATTTTGTCCATCTCCATTTTAGTGGCCAGTACTCCCTTGCTGTTGTTAACTTGCAAATACAGTCCTTAGGGCTGCGGTCCCTCAAGGAAATAAGTGATGGAGATGTTGCTGTTATGAGGAACAAGAACCTCTGCTATGCTGACACCATGGACTGGCACAGCCTGTTTGCAACTGAGAGCCAGAAAACAAAGATTTTACAGAACAGAGATAAGAACGAGTGTGGTAAGTCAGAGCTGTGTTCCTGCTCCCCACCAAAGTTCACACTGAAATGGAGGTGTAAGATTGCATTTCCCTAATCCGAGCAAGGCTTTTTTCGCCCTGTGCCTCTGGCTGCAAAATTCATCAGTGATTCCACTTTAATGAACGTGCTGAGGGAAAAGTGGGATTTTTTTCCCCACCAAGGATGTGGATTCCATGGTGTGTGACAGATCAGGAGCTCCTTCACCACTGTGAGCATAGTGAAGCCACACCAGCTGAAGGACACAGAAGTTAACTCCTAACGCTGGCGTTTCTTGACAGGGTCAAAGCTGTGGTTCAACCATGCTGCTGTTGGCTGCCAAAATCTAATTATTTCTTTTTGCAGAATATGAATGTGTTGCTTTTTAGAAATCTATCATAGAATCACAGAGAAGTCATCAAGGCCAACCCCACTGCTGTGAGTGGTGACATCTTTCCCTAGACCAGGTTGCACGGGGTCCCATCCCATCTGGCCTTGAACTCTTCCAAGGATTAGGCATCCACCACTTCTCTAGGCAACTGGTGCCAGTGTCTCACCACCCATTGTAACTGTGTCTTCATTACATCCATTATAAATCTACTCTTTCAGTTTAAAACCATTTTCCCTTATCCTGACACTACAGGCCTTGTTAAAAAGTTGTTTTAAGCCCCCTCTAAGTCCTAAAAAGTCTCAATGAGGTTTCCCCGGAGCTGTCTCTTCCCCAGGCTGGACAACCCCAGCCCTCTCAGCCTGATTTGGCTTTATTATACATCTGTTAAGCTGTCACAGAGGAGCTTGCTCTTATTTTGAAAGGCCAGAAGTTACTCTTAATTTCAGGCTTTGGGACTTAAGAGAAGCACGATTGCTCCTCTTCCACACTGCCAGGTCCATTCACATGTGCTTTGGAACAGGCTGGAGAAACCCTCTGCTCGGATGGAGTGAGGATGGAGAGTTTGCGTTCTCTCTTGCCTTGATGTTCATGGCTTTTCTCATCTTTGCCTTTTCAGCTGCTGCCAAGCATGTTTGTGACCCTCTGTGCTCAGATGTGGGCTGCTGGGGCCCAGGACCCTTCCACTGCTTCTCCTGCAGGTTTTTTGCTCGCCAGAAGGAGTGTGTGAAACAGTGCAACATCCTCCAAGGGTAAGGCGGCTCAGGGTTGCTTGAGGGTTTGATGGTGATTCGGAGGTTTTGGTATTTAAAATGAGTTGTAGCTGGAAAGAAAGCCAAAAATAGGGTCTCTGATTGCATGGGATTTCTCCAGCTTTGCAGAAACGTTCTGTGAACACAGTACCTGGCTGAGGTCCCTCTCCTTTCCCAGTCAGTATTGCTTAGGAGTTTGTTCCTGCTATGGTGAACTACTGTGTGTGTATCCTAGGAAAACATTCCCTTAAGCCCACAAGGAGAGTATCTGGAGGCCCAAGGAGGCTAAGCCTTACACCTCCTCCCCATAAGAAATAAAGCAGCTTAAAGCCCCAGTGCAAAAATCCAAGCTGTGACTGTCATGTCAAGTACACTTTGTGAGAGCCAGAGCCATTTAGAGTCCCCGGGGGCTCAGTCATCCCCAGAGCCAGGGACTCATATTTGCTCAGATGAGCAGCTCACCCTTGCAGTCTGCAAAGTTGCAGTCAAGGGAGAATGAGTTCTCATCCCAAAATCACTGAGAACAGCAATTTCAGGACAAAATTATCGCTTCAGCCTCACTCAGGCCATGGCAAACATATTACTGCTTGTGTGTCAGGGCTGTGGCTGAGTTTTTCAGGTGATGTAAGCGGGAAAGGTACATCTAGTACTGAAAATTACAGGGATTTTTCAATAAATCCTTCAAAATCTGACTTCTAAAGCTCAAGAGTATTAAGCAAGTACTTGTCAGGGTGCTAATGCCTCTGCTGTTTGTATTTCTCTAGTGACTTGCAGGTCAGCAGCAGTCTTTTTTCAAGTGAATTCCCTCCAGCAGCTATTATAACCTGAAGGGCAGATCTGGGCACTTTTTGTATCAAATGATGGGTAGATTTAGTTTAATTAATAACACCATTACTTGAAGTGGAACAGCTTTATTGCTATTGAAACCATCTGTTCCCAACATTCATATTTCAATGATTCATTGTGTGTTGTAGAGAGGACATGAATTTAATTATCAGCGCCTTGCTGTTTAACTTTCCTAATTATTATTTGTAGCCCTGGAATCACTTGAACTGTTTTTGCTGATCTCTTTGCATCACTACCATTTAAAAGGCTCTAGAAATGGTTGTGAATATTCTGTGGCATTAGCTTAAAAGGGAAGGTAAATTAATTTGTAGTGTGCAATCTGGAATGCCACGTGTTTCATTGTCAGCCAAATTTCCCTTACTCTTATATCCTCACAAGTGCTACTGGTGTGCCAAGAGGGTCACCCTGTCTCAGTACCATCATCATCTCAACTGATTTCAAGTGGGAAACTCAGGAAAAGGAGACAAGACTGCAATTTAACCCTCGCTAATCAGCCCAGGATTTAATTATTTCCTTTTGCTGCTGTTTTCCAGGGAGCCAAGAGAGTTTGAAAAGGACTCCAAGTGCCTACCCTGCCATCCTGAGTGCCTGGTGCAAAACTCCACCGCGTACAACGCAACCTGCACTGGACCTGTAAGAGCAGATTCAGCTCAGCAAACCTGAGCCTCAAACCATGTATTAATATGTATTTCCCATGTTGAGATAATCCTGAGTTCTCATTTACCTCTCTCTGACATGAAGCAGAGGTGGGAATGGTTAAAAGTCAAGATCTTGGGGCTAGAGAGCAGAAAGAGAAGGGGAAAAGCTCAGAGAACTATTTTTCTTTTGTGACACACAATCTACAGTCACAGGCAGTTTAGGGTCTTTAATTTTTGGTGTCTTTTACACAGGAAAAAAAAGAGTTATTTATGTGGCAACACAGAAATTTGGCAAACATTTGAGGGACGTGCATTGACTGAACTGCCATATTGATGTGAACCAGTTAGATCAAACTCATATCTTATCTGTAAAACTCCAGTTTTCTTTCTTTTTTTTTTTTTTTTGTAACTGAGGTCAAATCTCCTGCTTTCATCACAGGCCCTCCTCTGTGCTATTTAACCCAACTCTTTAAACTCCTCTTGCCAGCCCCAGCAGCCTCTGAGTGTTTGACCCTTGCCAGTCATCAGTTTGAAGAGTCACTGCTCAGTAATGGGAAGCATTTCCATCCTCCCTTCCAGCACCATGGCCTCAGGGAGGTTATTAACATTATAAGGTCCTTCAGGTGGTGACTACCCCCTGTTCCATATTTGCCCAGCATCTAGTAATCAGTCTATTATAGTGGCCCTTAGACATTACAGGGATTAAAATAATCTTCCTACAGCATATCTTACTGTAGTCCCACTGCAACTGGCACTGTGGAGCTGGTCTGGTTTTTCTCAGTAGTAGAATTTGACCCAGAATTGCTGGTTCCCCTGTTTTAAAATATTTAGGTCATTCTTGGTGCTGTTAGAGTCCAAATAAAAACAGTTCTGCCAACAATGGCCAAAGGTAGTGCCTTTAAACACAAACTAAGTGCTTTTCAAAGTAAAAAAAAAATACAAAAATCAATGCATGGACCTCTTGGTTGCCTCCATTACTCTGTGCTGCTCCCTAACAGAGGAAAGAACCTGTGCTGAGAAACCAGGGAAACAATGATGTGAGGCCAGTACTTCTGGGAGGGGTCAGCAGGTCCAGGTCCAATATTTTACATTGTGTGATGGTAGATTGTAGGAGCTGGCAGCCAAGCCATGTGCTTTTCAGCTAAGCCCTTACCAAGGTGTCATTAAATTATTCCCCACTTGAAAAATGCAGGTTTTCCAACCAGGCAGAAAACAGAGGGAAGAAAGAAGCAACACTTAAATGCAAGAAAATATTAGCTTTTAACAGCAGGGACTATCTTTTGTATTGTCCATCCTACAATAGCAATGACTTGCAAGAATACCAGGCAGCAAGGTAATAAAATGAGATGCTACTGAAAACTTCCAGCAGTGGGGAAGGCATTTGGATTTATCTTCTGAATTTCCTCCTGAATAGGCTGATGTAAGGGCATTATAAACCAGTTGTTTCTCTTTGCAGGGCCCCGACAATTGTACGAAGTGTGCCCATTTTATTGATGGCCCCCACTGCGTGAAATCCTGCCCGGCAGGAGTTCTGGGCGAGAACGACACCCTTGTCTGGAAATACGCTGACAGCAATGCTGTTTGCCAGCTCTGCCATCCAAACTGCACCCGGGGGTGAGTAAAACCTTTGGCTGAATGGAGACAGGGAAGAAAAGAAATAGGGAAGCAGCTCGTCTGGAGCTCTTTCTCCTCCTGACAGTCCTGTGTCAAACCACTGGGATGAAGAGCTAGCAGGGAGCAGGAGAGGTCAGGAGGGCACAGGCAGTGTAAGCAGAGTGTGGCAGATTTCATAAATAAGAAAAGTAATCTTTACACAGAAGGTAGAAAAAAATGATATGGGGGATTTGAAACAGGTTTATTTGATACCTTAAATATAAAATTTCCTGGAATTTTACAGAACTCGCCCACCAGTGATGCATTTCCCCCCCCTGCCCCCAACCTGGCTTGTTGCTGGGTCCTCTGGTTTTGGGAGGAACATCAGTGACATCTGGTGGATGCTAGGCTCTCAGGGTCCATCTTTATCTGCACCTTTCATTTTTCAGGAGGGGAATGCCAGTGAAAAAAACACGATGATTTTTCTTTTTTTTTGTTCTTTCCATATGCTAGCCCTTGGTCTGAGTTCAAAGCCTTGCTTGCCTCCAGAGTGTGGCGTTATTAATGGCCATCACAGCAGCCCCATTTTTGTTCTCAATTAGGGCCACACTTAAACTGCCAGCAGGAACAAGCTGTGAATTGAACTAGTTAACCTACATGACAAGTAGCAACTCTCTGCTGTCCTGGTTTCCACCCTTCAGAGAGCATGGGATGCACAGGATGTTTTAGGATTTGAGAGGTGATTGCTGGACTGTGATGCTTTCAGAGTGAAAAAGCCAGCCCATGTTTGATGTACTTTTCTTTACAGGCCTCTGACTTTTACCCTGCAGGTCTGTCTGATCCAAAATCCTCCTCTAATATGCCTGTAATACGTGTTGCAAGAGAGGAGTTATAACCTTTTCAGACCAACCATGGTCCCACTGTGTATTAGCTAATCCACCTGCCGGGTTTCCACCTTCATGGAAGAAAGGAGATGAAGGGTGACATTAGCAAGTAACAGCCCTTTCTAGTGCTCCTGGTGAAGTTCAGTGCACTGGTTTTCAGATGGTAGTTGTACCATCTGTGTGGATCTGCCACGATTTAAAGTGATGCCCCCTGGTTTTTGGTAGGCTTATCAGGGCTTCCCCCTGCAGTGCCTGCAAACAAATTTTCTCAGCTGAAAAGGGATCTTAATAAGTTTGCTCGTTATTAATGCTGATACAAACTGGCCACAGTGATCCAGTATCCTCCTTCTAACTGGCCACATGGAAATGCAGCTGATCAGTGGAGCAGCATGATGAGTAACCACATCTGAACAAGGCTTTCCACAGCATGGCCTTGGTAGGGAGATCAAACACCACACTCCAGTGAATGCAGACTTGGAGAATGTGATGGGCCAGACAGGGGTGTGATGACGAGCCACAGAGGGACTTTTAGTGCTCCAGCAAGTTCCCAGAGCAGACGTCATCATCCTGCCTGACTTTGTCAGGGGTTGGGGGTACCACAGGAGTCCAACAGGAGATGGGGTCACACTAAGGAGACCTTTTGTAAAATGAGGGGTACCCAACATGTGGCTCAGTGTATTTGGCCCTGTGCTTTTAAAGCAGAACATAAAAAAGTAGTGACAATTTCAGCTTTTACATGAAAGAATGGGATGAATTTGTGTCACTTGTATTGTGAACCCTCTCAGTGGCCCTATTCGAGTTGCTGGCCAAATGTGGCAGAAGAAATAGGCTGTGTAACTGAAGGGCTCAAGAGAGCTAGAAGGAGGTAGTGTTGCTATTTTTGCTATACAGATGGTACATCTGAGGCCAGTGGTGTGTTGATGAGTAAGGAGCCAGTGTCAGTGGCACAGTAAGGGAATATGCCCATGAAGGAAATCCATCAGTAACGCCTTTCCCTCATTTTGCTGCGGGAATGGGATCTGTTCAGCAGTGGGTGGAAAACATCTGTCTCACAAAGTTTTTGCATCCTTAGAAACCACAGTCTCAGCGAGTCCTGCATGACAAGAAACAACAACTTCATTTCTGTCCCTTCCAATTTCACGGCTAGAGCCCACAAACTCTTATCACCATGATTAAGTGTGCTGACTTCAGTAGTCATGCAGCTAAGGGTTCCCAGGATATCTCTCTGCTTTCCTTATTTGAAGAAGATGCAAGTAAAGGACTTCTTTTCCCAGCTGAGTTTTGTCATGAACTTTGTTTTTTCACTTTAGGTTTGCATACTGGTAGTACATCACTTCTTTTGTAATGCCACCAAGAATCCCTTCCAGTCTCATTTTCCTTGCTGAGTCAGTTTTTCAGCCTTCATTAGGAACTGCCATGAAGGCAGCTTTCTCCTGCTCAGCCTTTAAGACCCCTTCTCTCCCAGTTCTCTTCTTCTCTCTTGGGGATTTTGTACACATTTTGCCATGCCTCTAGTACAGCTGGGAATATATGCTACGATAAAGAAAGCAACACCTCAAAAGCCCTGGAATTACCCTGTTTATACCTTCAGCATCTAATGACACTCTCTGGATTAATTCATCTGCTCAGTGTTGAAGGATTTGGTTTTCCCTTGCTGGTCTCATGGAGTGCAGGAATTAAACTCTGGCACAGCCACTGGAGGGAATGAGCAAGGAGGAGAGAAACCACCACTGTAGCCAATACTGACACATCCTGCCTCCGTGGTTGCCACCAACACTGTGTGTCTCACCAGTCTTCGTGTTAAATGCCAAGGGATTTTTGGGGCAGGTGAGAAGGTGGCCAGGGGATCCGAGAGGGAAGGCTGCAGCAGCACAGCACAAATGTCATGCCTTTGTCACGCTCGGAACGTTCAAGAGAGAGAAAGGCCAGAGTAAAGTTTTTGTAAAGCTTTAAAAAGCCCAGTGGTTTTTCATTTTGTTTATGACTGTGCAGTAACTCAGGCTGTTACAATGTGAGTCCCTTCTCAAAGGCTGTAAATCATAGCAACCTGACTGTATTACATCAAATTAGGAACTACAGGTGGAGGAGAAAGTTGTTAAAATCTTGATGGATTTGGGAAGTAAATAGCTGTGTCTGCACCAGGACAAGTAATATTTACACAGACAAATGAAACGCTGAGTTCAGGATGAAATAGTTTTCAGAAACTGTACCCAGTACAGTTCCAATAAGTAGAGAAATACTTCAGAGACTTCAACTGCTGCTATATCCAACTAATATATCCATAAGATCTTCCTAACACAAGGTCACATTTCTCATTTTGGTTTCTGTAAGCAGAAGACAAATTATTCAGGAATGGAAAAACCTGAGTTACTTCTGTTGGGTGTCAACATAAAATTCCACATTAAGAAATATATGTGGTCCTGAATGGATATTTTTCATAGGCTTTGTTTCTTTCATTTGTGAAATGAATCAGAAAACCACATGGGATTTGGAAAGCAGAAGCTGATCTGTCATTTTCTTCCCACACACCTTTTTACTTTATCCCACCAGATTTGATACACTTCTCCTACCCTTTGAGGTGTGGGAAAAGAACTGGTCAGTCATTCCTCAGACTGAGGATACTATCAGCCAATTTTGTTTGCTGTTAGAAAGCACATAGGAGACTTGCCATTATAAAGTAGCTTAGCAAACCAGAATTTTGAGGAGGAGATACTTTGAGGGACAATGATTATATTCTGAAATAAAGTGAGGTCTTTTAATTTTACATTCTTATCAAGAGCAGCTGCATGTGCTTTGTTGCATTAGCATGTAGAAATTCCTGTCCAGGATGAGGTCTGGAGTCTAAGATCAGTTTTCTGTCGAGGACCTGGAATGAGAAGCCCAAAACAAGATCTGCCTGCTCTGACCATAAGCAAGCTGGTGGTTCTGCTCCACACGTGCAGTCTCTCTGTGCTTAGTGACACAACTGAGCAAGCAAAGCAAGCTGTAGGCAGATAGGAAAGCTAACAGGGCTGAGCATCCAGGATCTGGGAATTGGTATACACAGCACTTCCAGCATGTCCAGGACACGAGGATGCACATTCTTGCATGGGAGCCCAGCGAACTTACAAGACCTTCCAGATGCAGGGTCTTGGAGCGCTGTGTTGGCCCAGAAACAAGGCAAATACACAGGGGAAGATCAGAGTAATGAAAACAAACAAATAAAAACCCAATAAAATGAGTAGTT
Source organism: Margarornis squamiger (assembly GCA_035222235.1). NCBI lineage: Eukaryota > Metazoa > Chordata > Aves > Passeriformes > Furnariidae > Margarornis > Margarornis squamiger. The sequence continues at coordinate 51,889,245 of JAWWTY010000077.1, read as the reverse complement.
GCTTCACCTCTTCCTTCCCCAGACCTAGAGCAAGTTATGGGATAAGATCTGCAACTCTACCTGACATTTTGAAATTTTCTGGTTCCCCCTCCCAGTGAAAGGGATTTCAAAGTTTTCCTGGCATGAGCTCACTCCTTATCCCCTACTTGACCTCCTCTGGATTTGTTTTGGGATGATCCATTTTCTTTAAGTCAGCGCAAGGAGCGGATACCACAAAGTGGACTTCGCTCCTTCCTGTGCTCTGTTTCTCAGGGGTGATGTCACCCTCTCCGTAATGCTCTCCTCGCTCAGCAGACACCACAAAGACCACAATTCCCATGAAGAGCATACATCTCGTATCCCAGCAGCTCTTGGGGAATTCACGGTGCCTCTCATGCCCATTAGACCATCAAGTGAACTCGGTCACTGTGTTTTCACCCGTGCTGTTTTTTGCATCGGGCTGTCAGAATGAGTTTTGAGCATTTTAAACTCAAATGGAGGGTGAAGGACTTGCTAGTAGAGCTCCTGGCTCTCTCGATAACTGTTGTACCTGTTTACATTGCCAGTAACATAAGACTTTAGATTCTAAAAGAAAAACATCATGGACACACGCCAACAAACTGTAGCCAGAAAAAGTGCTGTCAAATTCTGGTTTTTGATGGGAGTCCCTGTATCTGTTACCCAGGTTTTCCATTGCAATAGAAAGCCAGGAAATTGAAATCTTTACCTTATCAGGAAACAAGGATAAGCAGGAGGGTCTGCAGTGACACAGTTACACATGTATTTCTGTCCTTGTACAAGGGAGAGGCTATGCCTGTCCTCCTGCACAGACGTCCATGCAGAGCCAGGGAATACATGAATTTTGTGTATCTGCGTCCTCCCCACATTCTACCACATGATAGGAAGTTGTCTCAAAACATTCTTTAAACTGAATGTGCTGCATAGCTATTCCTCTAGATAAAAGATTTTGGAGCAAGGTCATTGACTGATATTTAGTGGAGGGTATGACTATTGTAAATTCCCGTGTTAATACTTGGGCTGTTCTGAAACACAAACTTTTCAATCAGTAGCACTCTTCTTAGCTGAGTTATAGAAGTATGTAGGCCAGAGCTACTATGTTTGTAACCTTCATTTGTTTTTACAGGTGCAAAGGGCCAGGTCTTGAAGGCTGTCCAAATGGGTGAGTATTTCATCTGCCACAATTACTGGCAGAGCTGGAAAGAATGCATGCGTGTTTGCATTTCCACACTGGGCACTGCAAGGCTGGGACTGAAGTTAAATCTTCAGCTCTATACGGGGAAGTGACAGCTTAGAACAGGCTCAGACCTATAAAAATGGGTTAAGAACTGAAAAATTTTGCTACTGGCACAAGACTTTAAAATCTTGTTCTGCCTAGCTGGTTTTGTCGAGGTGAGACCTGGGATCTGTAACTGGAGAACAAAAGGAGGGGATGGCCAGGGAAAGGACTAAGGACAGAAAGAGAGATATTTGGGATTGATATAGTTACCTGCATTACAGGAGGCTCAGAGGGCCCTTTTGCAGCCCTGTGATCTGTACATCTCCAACTGTTCTGTTCCCAGATGGATGCTCATTTGCCACACTACATCTTGTATCACACTGTTTGGCCTCATGACGTGCTCAAGGTCCTGGAACAAGTGAACAGGCTTCTTTTGCTGAAAGAGAGGGATTTACAAAGTCACACTATGGCGAGACAAATTCAGCCTAGACGTAATGTTAAAAAGAGACTGCATTTAATAGTAATCCCTGGGGCAACTTAGGAAAAAAGCTGGCATGGATATCTAAGTGCAGACCAGAAAACAACCTTGGAAACCAAGTCTTTCTTTTCAACTCAAATTCGAAATTACCAAGGCTCCAATAAAGAGGCAGCAAACTGTTTGTACATCGGGGATGGCACACGCAACACCCCGTCTCAGGGAGGGAGGACAGATATTCCATCGTGACCCTTACAGCATGGCCCCCCAGCAGTGGGCAGAGTGCCACAATTCAGTGAGGGTCACAATTGCTTAAGCCTTCTCTCTCCACATGCCTGCTGTATCTGATCCCCAGCAGGCTGCCCACAGCTGGAGGACAGAGACATCACGGAGTTGATGCTCATCCTCTTGGTGGGTTTGTCAGGGAGAGAAGAACCCCCTTCACTTAAGCCATGAGGATCTGTTCCAATTGTGAGTTTGAGCAAAGACTGCAAACTTTGAAGGGATTACTGGATGAGGAATTTAAAAATACAGATGCCCAAGAAATCTGAAAGGCCAAGTAGTCTTAAGTGTTGTCCAGAGCGATCGAAGGCTTCATGCAACCTCTGTGGGGCTTCTTTAAAATCTTGCACCTAAGAATTTGTTTCCCTTCCTGCACCCCTCCTGTGCTGCAGCTCCAAGATCCCCTCCATCGCAGCCGGTGTGGTCGGGGGTCTCCTGTGCCTGGTCGTGGTCGGGTTGGGCATTGGCCTTTACCTGCGGAGACGCCACATCGTCAGGAAGAGGACCCTGCGCCGGCTGCTGCAGGAGAGGGAGGTGAGCTCTGCCAGCACCACTGTGGCACTCACTGCCTTACCTGGGGCCATCCTCCTTTCACCAGAGCCTTAGAGCACCGTGCATCTGCCTGGTACTTCAGCCCTCGGCTGCCTTGGCAAACGTGCTGTGTGCTGTGCCACCCAGAACGAGGCGGCGTGCGCCTGGCACCTTCTCCCTTAATCTCAAATCCGACCCCTCCGGACACAGTTTGCAAAAGATGTAAGGGGTTTAGATCCCAAGGAAAGTCATTGAGATTGTCTACTCGGTTAAAAAACCCCTGTACCTTCAGGGTGAGGTGCAGGGTGTTTGCTGATCCGCACCACCTCGCTGTGTAGACCTTCAGCCTAAAATCGTGTCCCCCCAGACAAGCCTTGAGGTTCCTACGGCAGCTTGGGGTGCTTTGCAAAATGTTGCCCCCTTGATCAGGTGTGTGTCTGATCCTGCAGAAAAAAGGAGGCCAGGCAAAGCAATTTGTGGCTTGTCTTTGGTTTGGTTTTAGCACAAAAAGCCCACAAAGCCATCAAAGTGAATGGTTCATCCTGTTGGTCGTGAACAAGGTTTCTACACTGCTTTTGGTTTTTTGCATGGCTTTGTGTGCATTACAGCATCACCCTCTGGGTGATAAAACAGCAAAACTCCTTATCCTGGATTGAAGCTGCTCTTTTACAATCAGCACCCTTCTCTTTCTTGTCCAATCGTAGTAAATAATTAGCCAATTGTTTTAATGTTCTGCTAAAAGCCTGGTTGCAGCTTCCTTCAGTACTTGCTGGATTTGCAGAGCCAGCTGCTAACATCCTTTAAAAAAAGTGTCCTGTTTTTCAATGCACTATGAAACTATGTTTTACATACCACTGTATTCTACAGTTGGCAAAGCAGAGTTCAGTTTGTGCTCCGCTCATACTGTACCCTCTGGACTCCTCAAAATGAGGGTATTTCATCACAACAGACAGGTTGCTGACCCACTAAAATCAGATTGAATCTAGCTAAATATGGTTTATTCAAAGGAAAGGGAAAAGGAAAAACACTAAGGGAAAAAGCTGACTGATGCACCATAAAGGTGTTAAATATCTTTGTTTGGAGGGCATTTCTGCAATAAGGCTTAGATCGAATTTTGAAAAAATCGGCAGCCAATTCAACATCTTTTTGTTCTTGAGGAAAGAATCACTGTCAAGGGTTACAATTGCTGCTTGTACACCCTGTGTATGTCTGGGGGAACCACTGGTTCCATGGGAATTTCATCCAGTGGAACACGAGCAGACCTGAAAGGTTGCAGGTGATTCTTGCCTGTTATTTTCAGCATTTTAATAATTTATTCACAAGTTCAAAAAAACCAAAATCCCCTTTAGGATCTGTTGCAATTACATTATTTTCCGTGCCCTGTGTTTTAAGGCTTTGAAGTCAAGGCCTCCATTTGAGCAGTGCTACTCCTTCATTCTCTGCGATCGATTTTTGGAGCCACTTTTATTCCTGCGAGTCAGAGCAGAGTTATCCTCCCTTAAACTTCACCTGGAATAAAATGTTCTTTATTTTAAAGGAGGGATTTAGTGTTCAGCCTTCTAGACTGTGTATCCCTCTAACATCATCTCCTTTCTGTCCCAGCTTGTCGAACCCCTGACACCCAGTGGGGAGGCACCAAACCAGGCTCATCTGAGAATTCTAAAGGAAACAGAATTTAAAAAGGTCAAAGTTTTAGGCTCTGGAGCTTTTGGCACTGTTTATAAGGTAAGATCACCATGTTTCTCTCCTTGCTCCCTCATGCAGAAGCCACCCAAAGCATGAACTGGGAGCTGTGAGACCATTGTACAGGGGTTTGGGTTTTTTAAACTAGATTTTATAACATATATCTGCCGAGCGGTAGAAAGATGACTCAGTTATCATTAGATGAGTTAGGAATTGGGTAACAGGAGAGGGCTTACATAAGATGTTGCCAAAGCCATATTGCTGAACCTGGAGAACAAAGATCTTGATTTAAAAACTGCTACAGTCAAGTACACCCTATTGTGAATGTTAAGGAAAAAAAGGAATGCACTTTGGTCAGCTCAGTGCTAGTTCTTTCTTTGTGGTTAATTCTTTTCATCCCATGACTTGTAAATTGGAAGAGGCAAGGTTTTGCACACGCAGTTGCTGTGATACTCTAATTAATTAGATTTCCATCCACAAAAGTTGTTCTTTGTGTATATCTTGGGCTGTTTATACAGGGGCACTAATGAACATGTTTTTTCAAAGAAATATGGTAGAGGTCACTGAAAGAGAAATATCACCCCGATTTTGTTAGCAGGATTTTGTTACAGCCCACAAGACATGTTTTTTGCATATTTTTGTTGCCTGCCATGTATTCCCATTTCTCAGAATATTTAAGTCTACTCAGAAGATGTCAAACGTATATAACTGTGAGAATTAACCTGTTAGTATGAGACTGAATAATTCTTTGTATTTGTTTTTGGTAGGGACTTTGGATCCCAGAGGGGGAGAAGGTTAAAATTCCTGTTGCCATTAAAGAGTTGAGAGAGGCTACATCACCAAAAGCCAACAAGGAAATACTTGATGTAAGTTTTTGTGTTTGTTTTCTCAAGTTGTCACTGGTCTGTGGCTTTTCTTCTCTAGCAACTAAAGGGGTTTCAGGATTTTGTATGGGAAGCAATATTTTGCATCCTAAACTGAATTCTCTAAGTCCTGTGCATTGCAGCCCAGTCTGTGAAGTGCTTTATTGTCTCCCATGAACCCTGTGCTCACAGTCCAAATACAGATTTTATCCTCCTGGGTAACACCTAAGGAGAGGTCAGGACCACACATTTACAGATAATTTTTTTCTTTATTCTGATGTCTCATGCCTTAAAGTGTGGCATTTATTGCCATTACAGTGATACAACTAAAGCAAATAAAACAGACCTAAGGATTTTTGAATCCTGACACTGCAGGTTGTCATAAGCTACTTGCTAGGATTAAATTAACTGTCAATCCCAAATAAATAAATCCCAACTGTCTGGTTTCTCTGCCATAAAACGCAGAAATTATCTCACTTTCTGAAAGAGGCTTGGGAATTTTATGTTCTTGCTTGGCTATAGCTCACCACTTCAGAAAACAAGGGAAAAGACTGTGGGACACTGATTTAGGAATTCATAAATGTGTGAGTTTAAAATGAGTGAGCCAGAGTCCTAAATACAAAGTTCCCTGAACTTGGAACTGCTGAAAATCTGAACTAGATCCAAAGCCATGGAACATACAGTGCCATGGATATATAAATTTGTATACAAGGAAAGGAGAATGACGAGTGCAGAGAGGAGCACTCAGATGTGCAGTGCAAATTCAGATTTCCTGTGCTGTGGTTCAGCCCTAAGTAACAAGAAAAGTGTATCTCTCTGCCCTGTCTCTGGTATCCCCAAATGGACCTGTTTTTTGGAAGTCATGGTGTTGGTAATCAAACACACAAATCCTTCAGCCACGTGGAAAACTGTGGAATATTTTTATTTTAGTAGGAACTGAATTTAGCAGGATTTTTTTATTTTTTAATCCACTTTTGGCCAGCAAGTGACACCTCAGGTAGGGACAGTTCATATCAAATGGTTGAAGCTGGCAAAGATCTTAACAGAAAGCCAGTTCTGGTAGTGAGGAGTCTGAGGCTAAATGGCTGTGAGCAAACCAAGCACCTTGGCTTTTCCAAGTCACCCTGAATAATCAGTGTTATTCCAAAACATTACTCTGCCTCAGCACTTTGTGAGTTATGCACCGTGTGAGTTGATATGTGTATTGCAGCAGTGCAGAAAGGTAGGGTCCATCTCAGAGTGCATCCAAGAAGCAGCATCCATGCTGATTTCAGCTGAGTTAGACTCCAGTCCAGGCCTCTCCCTGATCCCTGCCTGCAGACAGGCTGTGGTCCTTCCCCTCGCTGCCTTCCCTGCACTGGGGGGCTGGCAGAGATGCTGCTCAGCTGCCTGCCCTGAGCTCTGCCCCTCATTTTGCCCTTCACAGGGATAGGGAGTATAACACTCTTCACAAAGGGTGCCTTGGACTTAACTGCATTAAATTCCTGTATCCCGAGGGAAGGGTTAATGAACAAGCCTACCGTACTTCATCCTGCCTTCTGCAGGTCCAGTGAGTCACAGGACAGGGCAGTGGATGCAGGGACTGTGCACTTTTCAGGGGTATCAAAGTACTTCCTCTTTTAAAAGGTGTTTCTGTAGCATCTCCACTCATAACCTTTTCATTTGAATTAGGATGCTTAACAAAAAGCTTTTGCTTTTTCAATTCTGTTCATTTTGGAGATGATTTGGTTGGTGGAATTCTTTCTATATTTCAGAAGAAAATTTAAAAAAAAAAATATTCAAAAGCAGTGAAAGAAGTCAGAGAGATGACTCCAAAAGCTCTTCTCAAAACAAATTTTCCTATACAAACAATTTTTCAAGGTCACTGGAACCTCAAAGATAATCATGTCCAATTAAAGATGATTTGCATTACAGAAATACATGAGGTACAGAACAAGCACAGAAGCTTTAGCGTTTATAATCCAGGCAAGCTCTTGCTGACTTTATTAGGGTAGGGCTAATTCAGAAGATTGTTGTTGAATACCAAGCATACTTGGAGCAGGTCAGAGCACACCAAAGAGATTTCCAAGATAAACAATTGAAACAAAGGCCCACTTTAACGTCTTGGGCTACTTAGAGAGACCCACAACCACACAATAGCTCCCTTCTGCTCGCTGCGGGGAGGTGGTGGCCTGTTTCACTTTGCAGTATGAAGTGTGAGGGGTGCTGCCTCATGCCCACCCCGCTCCTGCAGCATCCCAGCTCCCAGCTCTGCCCCTGCAGACTTGCCCTGCTGAAATGAATACAACAGAGGTCTGAATCCCAGCAGGCAGCAGGACAAGGAGCGGGCATCCTGCATCCTCACGATGGCTCAGCTGGGAAGCACAGCGAAACGAACTCGTTTTGGTCTCTGCTTGCATCTGGCCCTTGGATAACAAATTTGCAAAATTCTCTAAGAAATGGTGCCACAAATACCTACACAACTGAAGAGCAGGTTGTGGCGTTGCTTTATCCTCCCTCGAGCTAGCCCACCTAATCTGGGCTATCCATGGCAGAGGGTTGTTTTTCAGTGACATGCCCCCACGCAGTAGGTTGAGGAGAGTTTATCCAGTTGTGCTGGAGATCATCTTTAACCTTCCTGCCTGGAGGCCACTTTCATCCCAGGGGCTCCAAAACAAGCATACCAAATGCAGAATTAGCACCTCAGAAGGAGCTGCATTACATCATGTTTTGCTTAGGCTGGCATGTTAAACAACGATACCGAGACCAGAAAGTATTGCTCAAGAGATGGGGTTGCTTATTTCTTAAACGTCATTGCTTTAATACCTTTGTTTAATAATAGTTCTTACCAGCTACACAGCTATGTGCCATCTGTGGAACGCTTGTTAGATGATGAGTAAAGTGCTATGGTATTTCTTTACTTCAGCTCTTAGAAAGAGCAGATTTGCTCCTCTCCGTGCCCCAATAGTGTCTTCACTGTGATTATTTTAGGCTTTGGGGGACTGCTAGCCTGAATTGCCAAGGGGTGATTAGTTGGTGTTACAAATGCTGAGTTGAGATGCTGAGCCACTCACTGAAGGGAAATTCTCATTTATTTGCCCTTGTGTTGCTTTTCATTTAAATTATCTAGAAGTGACAGACTGTAAATGAGACAAAAGTTAGTTAAAGAAACCAAGTAACTGCAGCTCTGATTTTTGACCCCTAATTGGAATCCTTTCTTTGAGCTGGCACTGGACAATGGATTTCAGTATAAACAGAGATCTCAAATTTCAATGCATATGTAGTTTTTGCAGACAAGAAACATGTAGTTGGGGATTTTTACCCCGTGGCCATGTTAAAGGATGTATTTGCTGTGTCTAGAGCATATTGCACCAACCTCTGAAGGGGTCTGTCCCTTCCTACAGAAGAACAGAAGAAGAGGAGGACCTTGGGTACCTTAGCTAGGTACCTAAAGCTACTTAGGGTTAACCCAGATTTGAAAAAGGAGTTTTTCACATATTTATGAAACTAAAACCCAAAATTCCAGTTGACCAAAGAGTCTGTTTTGCTTGGGCTGCCACATTATAACTACCTTTCTGGTGTAATTTACATTGCTCTACAAGTCTAAAACAGCTTTTCCAAACTGGGACAAGATGTTCACCGGTTGCTTAAAGACATGTATTCAAGTTTCTGAAGTGGTGGACTGATTATTAATCTGTTTGGTTTCATGTGGACTGAAGAACATCATCAAGAAGAACACGGTCTCTTAAAAAAATGGAACTGTCTGTCATGTTCTAGATGAGAATTTGACTTTCTCGGTTAGTACCAACCTTGACAGAGGGGCAGAAGTCTCAGAAATAACAATTTCCAGTCAGTTTCTTGAAAAAGTCTGTGGAGGAAAGAAAGCCACATGACAAATGGTCACAAAATGTGTTGCCTTTGCTATTCAGTGCTCAGAATGGTGAAATTCCATCTGCTTCCAGCTGATGTTTAATTTATTGATTCTTCCTAGGTCTGTAAGTTTTAATCCTCCCAGGATTGTTTGTCCATTGTTTGCTTGGTGTAGCAGTAGTGGGAGCCTGGCTCTTCTGTGGCATCTCAGTGATGATTCAGTGTTCAAAATGTGGATGTTCCACTGAATTGAAAATGCAGAGTCCACAGAGCAGAAAATACATGTATTTTGTATGCGATACAAGGCACAGAGTTTGCATATAATATTTCAGCAACCTCTTAAATGGCCAGCTTCTTTTAAACTGCCTCCAAATACTTGTGTCATGCCGAAGGGAGTGTTTCACTTTGCTCTTCTCCCTTCCTTCTCAGGAAGCTTATGTGATGGCCAGTGTGGACAACCCTCACGTGTGCCGCCTGCTGGGGATCTGCCTCACGTCCACTGTCCAGCTCATCACGCAGCTGATGCCCTATGGCTGCCTCCTGGATTACATCCGGGAGCACAAGGACAACATCGGCTCCCAGTACCTCCTCAACTGGTGTGTGCAGATTGCCAAGGTAAGCACACCAGCACGCCTGCAGCTCAGCTCAAACTCACACATCTGACAGCATGGAATGTGTTTATTTACCTGCCTGTCTCCCTAAATCTTTCTGTTTCACCACCTGGGCCATGGGTATCTTATACATGACAGCAAGTGGTTCCTTTGTCCTAAATAATTTACCATTTCTCCTAGAGAGGTTAATATTGCCACCAAGACATTTATGTCCAAACCAAACACCAGGTATCGAAATGATAATGTGATCCAAATGTGATGCAACATAGGGGGCAGGGAAGGGAATGGAATTTGGCAATTCCCATAGCAAAATGCTGTTTCCATCAGTGGATTTCTGTGGGCTGTGTCACAGGATGGTGATGCTGAATACACCTTTTTGTGTGCCTCTTAAAATTTCAGGCTGAAATCTCTGAGGCTGGAGATCAAAACTGTTCATTATTAAATACCAGCTCCATTCTTGCACAGGCTGGCTGTGACCTAAAGACATTCAGGCACCCCAGAGTGTTCTGTAATTTATAGGCACTGAGTTGGGGTCTGTAATCTGACTGCAATGGCCATGAAAGACTCACTGTCACACCTGGCCCTGTTTGCTGAAGAGCAGCAAAGGAGACTGAAGTACAGGCTCTAGCTCTGAGCAGCAATATGCTGTGCTTCAGTGGTGGTTAGCCATTTGCAGGCATGGAGGAATGGAGCAAAACCAGCAAAAAAATGACTGCAGTTTGGTAAAGATTCGTCCAGTGAGATGGCAGTGTCCTCAAAGCCTGGCTGCTTTAATGCTGCCTATTTCAGGAATGCAAGTCTGCAGGCTAACAACACACTTAAACCCTCATGGGTCCCTCGAGACCTTGTGTACATCCCAGGCTCGCCCAGCCATGGTTTGCTTTCAGGAAGCATGCTGAGGACTTTAGAAATGTTTCCACCAAAAGCCTACAGAGCACATTTTTCATCTCAGTGTGTGTGTGCTTTTTTGCATTGGTCCCCACAACAAGTGAATTTTAATTTATGTGTCCACCTGGGATGTGAGCTGCCTTTCTCTGACTCTTGCTCTCTTGTTTAAAATCAATTACTGCTCTGTCCTGGTTTCAATCCCTTTGGAAGATGAGCTGGAGGCCACATTTCCCTCCTCCTCCTCCTCCTCCTCCTTATTAATCTTTAAGGTGGCAAAATCAGTCCCCAGATGGATCCTTGGGGTACCTCTTGCCCAAAAGGTTGCCATTCACAATTGTTAGTTTCTGTTTGATTTTTTCATGTCAGTTCAACACTTGCCCGTAGCAACCTCTACCCTCGCCAGCGATGCCTGACCTTCAAAATACTCCTTTGTGCTGCTCAAAGCACTGAAGTTCTGCTCAAAGCACTCGTAAATCATGTGTGCAGCTTTTTCCCACCAATGTGTCTGGTGTTACTACTCTGATAAGGTCATGCCAGATCTTTGGACATTCTCTGACTCTTTAAAAATGTACTTTTGAAGGGGGGAAAAAAAAACAACTTGAAACAAATATATGTCTGGTAACTAACCAGCAGGAGGCAAGTTCCCTGGGAAGCTTATTTTTGTTTCTGTTTTCACAGCTTTGAAATAAGTTTTCTTTGCATCTTCTACAAACATTATTTTTCACTGAGGTATGGAGCCCTCTCTTTCAGACAAGATATTATGACAGAGCATAGACTCTCCATGTGCAGAACTCTTTGAACACACTGGTCTCATGCTTAATGATGAAAAATGGCTTAAATAAGCCCCAGGCCTGCACACAATTAAAGATCTGCTGAACTTTCTAGGCAAGCAGTTCAACATCCTCAGTTTTGCATGTGCAGAAGTCTTTCAGCCATCAGCATCTTAAACAGCTTAGTGTGAAACTGATATTCTGCTTTTAGGCAGCTCTGAACCTTATTAGTCTCTGCAGCAAGTCATGTTTAGCAGGAAATTTTTTGTCCTACCGGGGCTAGATTATGGGATTATTATGTTTTTTAAGATAGCCCTTTTTCTGCCAGCAGCCCAGGCGTTTTTGTTTCAAGAGCTCTGCTCGCTGAAGATCTGTTTGTGCAATTCCATGTGCTCGTAGCGGCACTGTGCCAGTTTGTTGGGGTGGTTTGTTTTGGCAACATCAGCAGTGCATGGGTGAAGTTCTGCTCAGGGACTTGTGTGGAGGATCTGATGGTGGTCCAGGTTAGCAGTGGGTTTAGGAAGAGGGTGGAGGCTGGAATGCAAATATTCCCTCCAGCCCTCTGCCATCACATCAACATGATCATTTTGATGTTAACTTTGTAGGTTAAAAGTAATTTTTTACTAATTCTCTTCATAAAACTATAAATGCATAAGCTGCTGCCAGCAGAAACCCATGGGCTGGGAATAATTGTGGGTTTTGGAAAAGATATTGCAGAAAACTTGGAAATCATGAACTTTTTGATTCCATGCACCAAGAGACTGGTGTTGAGGGAAAAGGGGATAATCTCTGTGGTCAGAAACACAGCTGTTAAAATTTATGCTTTGGGAGTCAAACCAACACAATTAGTCGTATTCTTCCTCGAGAGGCAGTTGTACCAAAAAAGCACATATGCTGTGAGACTGGAAGAACTTGCCTTTTTCAAAGAGGACTTGTAAATGAATGTAACTCTGGGTTCAGACATAAAATGGTGGGGGTTTATTTTTGTTTCTATATTTATTTTTCACCTGTGCAGTGGGCTGCCTCATTACTAGCAGGGAGAAGGCAGAGTACACTGTAATAAGACTCCATATCAGCAACTTTGAATGGTTGTCTGAATACCCTCTGTAGGATGGGCGTGCATACATACATATAGAAGGTGATAGTTGAACTCCGTGCTGTGCTCTCCTGGAGTCACAAGTGCAGCTGAAGGAAGACCTTATTTGTGAGTTCCACCCTGATTTTGCACTTCTTGAACTAAATCCCAAAGGAACCACATCCTCTGCTACTGTATTTCCACTGCTGTCTCTTTTCCCTCCATCACTCCACCAGGCCATGGATCCACAAGAAGGTTCCTGGAGGGTGGTGGTTATTTCTCCATGGGACTCCATGCAGGCACGCATCATGTGAATCGAAACAGCCAGCCTGTTTCTGGAGGTGGGGGAGCTCACCACGTGTTCAGGGTGGTGTCAAGTCACCACAGAGCAGCTGAAGTTGGGGGACTTATTTGTGTGGCCGGGGTAAAAGTGTGTGATGCCCACCAACAGCGTGTCGTGTTGCAGGGGATGAACTACCTGGAGGAACGCCGGCTGGTGCACCGGGACCTCGCTGCCAGGAACGTCCTGGTAAAGACTCCTCAGCACGTGAAAATCACGGATTTTGGGCTGGCCAAGCTGCTGGGTGCTGACGAGAAGGAGTACCACGCCGAGGGAGGCAAGGTAAGGCACAGCAGAGAACCAGCCACTGCACACTCACTGGTGCTTGTGATTCCACACAAGGCTTAAACAAAGGGGGGAAAAAAAGGGGAGGGGGGTGTTTTTCAAAGCATTCAGCTGCCATCTCAGCGTGCTGCCTTTGAAGGCTGTGGAAGTCCTCTGAAAGCAGCATCAGGCCAGTGGGGCTGCAGTGGGAGCCGAGGTAGCAGAGCAGCAAATGCTTTTGAAATTCCCACCCAGGATGCCTGGGAAAAAAGCAAGATTATTTAAAAAAAAATTTAAAAAAATAAAAAAGAATAAATTCTGAATTCATCAGTGTAGCCAAGACCAATAAGACTGCGCAGTTTATAAAGAGAAAGGGAATGTTGTATATTTATAGCAGAAGAAAGACCTGTCAGACTTGGTTGAACACGCCTTGGTGTTGTACTGCGTGCTGATGGAGGGAACGTGTCCTGCTGAGAAATAAAGAGGAGCTGCTCGCAAGTATTGCAGCCACCATAAATAGAAACCATATGAGCATAGATCATTCTTTGTCATGTAGCCTAAGATTGGGTTCGTGTCCTGTTAGGACAAAAAATTTAAAAAGCAGTTATTTGACTGTGAAAAGTATTGTAGAACTGTTTTAAAGAGATATTTCTGATATGCCTAATATTTCACACATTCCCAGGTTCATCATAATGTATGGAAAAATGATAATAAAGGGACTCAAAAGTTGCCTTCTCTGCCACTCAGTTGCGTTGGTTGGGCTTTTTTTTTTTTTCCTTCTGCAAGCAAACTATTGATTTACACACCACCTGCTGGTAAATATCGCTGATAAATTTTGGGTCAGCCTCTTATGGATTCCTTGTGAATTTTACTAGGTTCCAATTAAATGGATGGCCTTGGAATCAATTTTACACCGGATTTACACTCATCAAAGTGATGTCTGGAGTTATGGTGAGTTTAAAAGCAGTTACAATTATTGCAGATGGGTTGGAAAATTGCAGGATTTGCTAGTGACTCTCCACTGGCCTTTATGCCAGTGGAGAGTCACTATTGTGAGAAGAACAAGAGATCAAATATACAAACACTGGATTTAAATCACCTATTCAACAAAGTAAAATTCCCATGAAACAGCATGTTAGTGAGGTGTAAGATGTTTTGCAGAATGTGCTTTCGGGTAATGAGCCCTCCCCTGAAAGGGGCTGCAGGTAAGAGACTCTGGTCCATTTGCTGAAGTTCTGCTGATGCTTTTCTTCAGCAGCTTCATATGAAAAATAATGAATCTGACAATAAGGCCACGTAACTAGAAGGAGGACTTAAAACCATTGGCCACACGGTCAGTCAGTGTCAATCAGTATAACTCTGCTGTGGCCTGAAATGCTTTGTTCTGTCCTGGTGTTAAGAGGACAATGCTAAAAGGGAAGCAAAGTGATAACCCCCTTAGAGAATTTATTTTGTATTTGGTATAATTCATAAGCCAGCTTGAAAGAAAGGAGCAGAAAGGAAGCTTTTCAAAGCAACTTATTGCAAAATTTCCTCCCCATGAGCCCTTATGTTCCTGGAAAATATTTAAGGCAGATGGGCAGATCCTGTGTTCTTTTCAAAAAAGTACAGCCTCTGGTGCTCTTAATCCTTTTATGTATCTTGGCATACAAAACCTTGTTTTGTATCCTAAGCTACTGGACAATCACAACAGCTACATCACGAGAGTCCACAGTATGTCAGCAAATGACGCCGAGGCAGCTGGTTTGCACATCTTTCAAAAACTGCTTTTGCTCGTCTCCAAAGAGATTGTTTTCAAACAAAAAGAAGAACTTCCAGTTTTGAAACCACTTGCTGGGTTGGAATCAGTAACCTGCATTTCCTTTCTGTGGGGCTGGGCAGTTCGTGGAATGTTCAAAGCTAACATATTAGATGAGATTAAAAAAAAGAGAGAGAGAGAGAGAAAGAAGAAAGGGAAAAAGCAAAACCTTAAAGGAAAGCAGGATGATTTCAACGTGTTGTATTAGTCTCTCTTTAAAATCATGGTAGAAAATGCTTTCTCTGGCAATGCAGTGACTCCAGGAGAGCCCTCTCTGCACCCAGGCCAAGCAGCCCAGCTCCTGGCAATGCCTCTCTGATGGTCTTCTCTTCCCACCCTGCAGGTGTGACGGTTTGGGAGCTGATGACATTTGGGTCCAAGCCGTATGACGGGATCCCTGCCAGCGAGATCTCCTCTGTCCTGGAGAAGGGCGAGCGTCTGCCCCAGCCCCCAATCTGTACCATCGACGTGTACATGATCATGGTCAAATGTGAGTTCACCCCTGGGCTCCTGGGGGCTCATCTAAGCTGAAGAAGTACTGCAGTTGCCTTTCTTAGCTTGCTATTGGGTTTGCTGCATTCTTGGTAGTGGCACAGACAGAGGGTTATGTGAGAAGAGTGGTGACACTAGAGCGTGTTCCTGCACCTCGAGTGTTGCTGAGGAGCAGGGGATATGGTTTCATGAGTCACTAATTCAACCAACTAATGGGTTTTTTTCACCATTCACACCGCTGGCTGATACTGTCAATTATTTTAACCTGATATGGTCAGGCAGTACAAATTAGCACAACACCAGGCAGTACAAATTAGCACAACACCAGCCACTTCACCAGAGACTCTGCACTTGTATGTGTAGAAAATAAAATGAACACTTCCTTCCCGCCCAGGCTCACCCTTAGGTCAGTAATATGCCCCTTTCTGCAACCACACATGTGGGTTATGTACTAAAAGAATGTAAGCAGCACTATAATGGCAGATACACATGAGGATGCAGAGTTCTTCCAATTTCTTCCTCCTTTTTGGATGGCCCCTTTTTGCCACGCAGCTGTTGCAGCAAAGTAGCTCAAGAGCAGAGGGTCTCTGAAGCACTTTTAGGCCACTTAAGGGCACGTCAAAGGGCTTCTGGACCTCCAAGCCCCTTTCCATCTATATCAGCTACTAAAATGTCAGATTATTACCTGGCTTCCCACGCATCTCTAGGCCAGGACTGCTGCATCCCTGCCCATTGCTGTGAGGATGCTGATAAGCAGCCCACTAGGTGGCATTTAAGACCTTCTTATTGGAGCAACATTTACCTGTTGCTGAAATCAGAGCCACGCTATGGCCAGCACTGCATAGTGCAGCACTTTTTGGGAATCCTGGAACACCCACAGGTTGCTGTTTTGGGGCAGGCACCATCCCATGCTCACCAGGGCAAGCAAGAACTGGATCCAGATGTGTGCAGCTAGGCTGGGAGGTGGCCAGGCCCCAAACCAGTGTCCTAGAAGCTCCCCCTCAGAGATGCTGAACCCTACCAACACCTCATCCCACTGCCTGTCCTTAGGGCTAGTTCCACATGTAGAAAGGTGGAATTTTAACAAGCACCTAATAGGGTCCTGATGCTTTTAAAACACAACTAATAGAATGTCCTCATCCCCTTTCATGTCACTGCACTGAATTTAAATGCAAGAGTGTGAGGCTCTGGGGCTTGAGCCTTCCTTCTGGCACAGGGCTCAGTTGCAGTCTCTCACTGCTCTGATCACCCCATGTTTGCAGGCTGCAGTGCAGTCCCTATTGAACCTGTGCTGTTTTGTCTAAAGGAATTCAGGATTCCCAGTCACCCCTTATATAAGCCAAAAGTACAAACTGAAATGCTCAGTTAATGCACAATAATTGCAATATTTTTAATTTAAGAAATAGCATTTAAATATAGGCAACTCAGAGCTAGTGTCAAAAACAGTAGATGCTACTCCTGCAAGAACAGCAAACTTCTAAATGCTCCACTGTCTAAAAGCAAGAAATACTTCTTGTTGAATTACTAATAATTCTAGCCTGGCAAAAAGTCACTGGAAATTATGAGATTTTGTCTAGTGCAGATGCCTTTGTCTAATGCAGATTTCAGATGACACTTCATTCCTCCATTACTATGGATAGGCTGTTTCTTCTGAGTTCCTTTAGACACACTAAGCTTGACCTTTATTGTTTTTGATTTTAAACAGAAGAGGTTCTAAATCATCTTATCTGCTAGCTGATAACAGAAAGTGTGGGTTTCCTGACTAACATCACATGTGAAACCACCAGTATCTATATTCAAAATCTCTTCTAGCATTGATCCACACTAAGCTGTAGGACTTGTTTCTGTTAAAGGCTCTTTACTAATTAAATACAGCTTAGATACAATTTCAAATCTTTCAAAATGTCCCAAGTGAGGATGTTTTGAATTTTGGAAGACATCTGGTACAGAGGGAGGCTCCTGCTGTAGGCTTCCCAGGCCTCCACGAAGCAGCACAGTGACTGGCACATGGTCACATCATGGTACCTCTGCAGGCACCCACTGATGTGGATTTGCTTCCTCTCCTTCAAGAGCTTTTTCAAAGCAGACTAATTTGGATTATCCCTCAGGTGGGACCTGCCTGCCCACATGGAGATAGGCCAGCAGGAGCTCCAGCCTGGAGCTTTTCCAGCATAGGGTTTTATTACCTCCTTTCTTCTTCCCAAAACTGCCAAGGTCTGCATTTTAAATGCTGAAATCCACACCAGTGGCTGGGGGTTGAACTTTTCACGCTGCTCCCTTAGGAGTAGCTCCTTTCTTTGTCCCACGTGTGGCACTGCTCTTTTTGCTGTTCCATTTTGTTTTAAACTCTCTGTTTGATCACCAAAAGAGCTTTATTTGTGCGTTGCTTTCGCTCCAGGCTGGATGATTGACGCAGACAGCCGTCCCAAGTTTCGTGAACTGATAGCTGAGTTCTCAAAAATGGCTCGTGACCCTCCACGCTATCTCGTTATACAGGTACTAACCACAGTGGTGGGAAGATGTCTGATGGGCATTTAATACGGGGCCCAAAATGATTAGTAATGCATATGAAACCATTGATCATTGGAGGACAGATTTATTGTTGCTTTCCAGGTCTTAACACATTCGGCTAGAACCACACGTCCAAGCTGGTCACTGTTTTCTTAGCACTGGTCCCAGTGTAGGACCAGCAACAGTCCATACTGCAGTCATGAGAGCAAAATAAGAGTTTGATCCTCTTCAAAATGCAGCTGTTTGACAGCAGCATGAGCAGAGATTGTGGGCCCAAGTTCCCCTAAACTAGATAAGTTTGGTTAAACACACAGATCAAGATTTTGCTTCATGGGCCTCTGGCTAAATTACTTTGTCTCACAGGGAAGGGGATAATGGGTGCTTGTAAAGAGCGTGCAAGTCCTCTCTCTCATGCTGACCTTTTTCACAGGGAGATGACAGGATGCACCTGCCCAGCCCTACAGACTCCAAGTTTTACCGCACCCTGATGGAGGAGGAGGACATGGAAGACATCGTGGATGCAGACGAGTACCTCGTGCCCCACCAGGGCTTCTTCAACAGCCCTTCGACCTCCCGCACTCCTCTCCTGAGTTCATTGGTATGAAAAAGCTTTTCCACTCTGGAAACATGACAAGCAATTTTAAGAGTGAGCTGCTTCTCATAATGTCTGTATTTTCTTTCTCCCTCTTTTCAGAGTGCTACTAGCAACAACTCTGCTACAACCTGCATTGACAGGAACGGGGTAGGTGGAATGGCCTTTAAAAAACAGGAGTGACTCTTCCTATGTGGATCAGCTTCCACAAAACAGTCCCTTTAATAATTTTTTCTCTACTTTCATTCCTAGCAGGGGCACCCTGTGCGGGAAGACAGCTTTGTCCAGAGGTATAGCTCAGACCCAACAGGAGCTTTCTTGGAGGACAGCATAGATGACAGCTTCCTGCCAGCCCCAGGTGAGTACCTCTCGTTTGGGTTGTAAATATCATCATCATCCTTCCTTTTCTGTAGAAAGGAAACAATTCAAACGCTCAGTAAACAGGAGTGGAAGTGTGTGCACATTTCCTTTTCTTCGACTGGCTGCTTCTGCCCATTTCTCATTTCAGTTCCCTCCCAAGCCAGGTTTCTCATGTCTGCTGTGTGTGCCATCTAGCTGGGCAGTTTGCATGTGTGGTTACATGACTGAAGCCTTCTGCTTGAGAAAATATCCTCTGAAAAACAGGTTTCGTCCCCTAAACCATTTCAGCACTGTAAAGAGCTTTATGGCAGTTTTCTTGCACTCAGAAGTTGATGCACAGAAGGCACTTTATGGTTTCACGTGGACTTAGAGCGTAGGTGGCCAGAGAATGAGCCAGCGAGCACTGAGGCAGATGGGGCTGGATCACTCACTCATGGTGCTTTGTGTCCTCAAAGAATCCCAACCAACCATTCCAAGAATATGCCATAGCTAGAAGGGGTGAAAGGCCCTGCGAGGAATGGCACTGAAGTGAAATGTGGAGTCTCTGTTACTGCCAGTCCTGTATTTTCTAGCAATTTTTCTCATCTCTAAATGCTTTTTCTAGAGAAACAGCTTCTGGCAGCCAAGCGCCCAGACTTATTTCAGAGCACTATCTGGGACATAGCCACCCACACGTCACTAAAATCAGCAGTAGCTCTCTCACTGTCTCGTGGTCCAAGCCATCTTTCTGCTGGTGTGCAAACAACATTCCTGAAGGTGAACCTCAGGGCAGTGCCTTTGGTGCCACGGAATGGCAGTCCCTGCCTGTGGCTCTTGGCCACCCTGGGAAGTTCTGTGATGTGCTGTGAGCAAAGAGCAAGTGGCAGCTGGGTTGAAACTACAGGTCAAGTGACACCAACAGCTGCATTAGTTTTATGGCTTCATTTTCATTCCTTCTCATTTTTAATTTCTTTATATTTTAGAGTACGTAAACCAGTTGGTGCCCAAGAAATCATCTGCCTCAGCAGTCCAGAATCCAATCTACAACAACTTCTCTCTCACAGCAAACTCAAAGGTCCCCACGGACTCCAGCTACCAGAATTCACACAGCACAGCTGTGGACAACCCCGAGTATCTCAACACCAACCAGTCCCCACTGGCGAAGACAGTCTTTGAGAGTTCTCCCTACTGGATCCAGGCAGGCAACCACCAAATAAACCTGGACAATCCTGACTACCAGCAGGACTTCTTACCGAAGGAGACCAAACCTAATGGTCTCCTGAAAGTTCCTGCAGCAGAAAACCCAGAGTACTTGAGGGTAGCAGCCCCAAAAAGTGACTACATTGAAGCCTCGGCATGACCACGGAGAATTTCTTCTTGCAGCAAGGCAAGCCAGACTCTTAAGTGAACTACGTGGCTGCTGCAAGAATGGGCTCTGGCTCAGAGCAAATGGCAACTGCAATGCATCAGTAAGCACACCCCTCCTTTTCAGCACGGGGGCTGAAACTGTGAGTCCTCTCTGATGGTAGTTTGGGTCTTTTCTTGCCCATTTCCATTTAATAACTGAGGCCCACAGCCTGCACTCGGATGCGTGTTGGGATGGAGCAGGATCTTCCTGGACTGAAGAAATGTGGATGCATTCCTGTCATTTTCAAATGGTAGCATGGTAAAAAGCCACTCTAGGATGAACTTGAGAGCTGTACACATTGTACAGTGAAATTCCTTTTCCACAGCCTGTATTTTTATAAATGTTTCTAACAGAATTTTTGGATCCTTTACGAGATCAGATGCTGGTACTGCTGTTCTGCTATGTGGTGCTCAGATCACCAGCAGGAAAAAGAAAAAAAGATTACCAAGAGTTTTCCAAAACTCTTGGAACAGAAACTCTTCTTCCAAACCACCGGATTTTTACAAATTGGCTCCATATACTGCCTTTTGGCCCAAAGGTGAGAAGTGCATCTGAGGGAGGTATGGGCAATTCTGCCTGTGGATTGGATGGCTCCAGGAGAAAGTAGCACAAGAGCAAAATGGCACAACACATCACCTGCTGACCACTATTGCTAAAAATTGACAGAAGAAACTCACCTCAAAGTCATCTGTACGTGATTCTAAAGTGCTGACTAGTCTTGTTTTCTGATGGTCAAACCCAAGACTTTTTTTTTTCTGATCCCTTACGCAGCTGCCAAGTTGTCAAAATGTCTTTCTTCTTCAACAAAACTGTTAAAAGATGTTGCCATAACTGAAAAATGAAGTGTCAAATAATGTTTAACAGACTTTAATTAAATGTCAAGGAAATGCAAATGGTGGCAAATTGGAACATTCATGAGACAGACTGGAAGAACTGTACTAAATTAAACTTGACTAGGGCACGAAACACAGGTAGCTCTAGCCAAGCAGTTTTATTTCCCTTCTTAAAGGGGTTCAGAGCAGAAATCATTTCCCCTTACACATTTGGCAAAGAAAAGGGGTATATAAGAGTTACAGTTCAAGGCAGAATATTGCCATTTGCTGTTCCACACTGGGGCAGAGGCTGGGGCTGGTTATATGTCCCTTTGGGGTTACATATTCTGGCAATGCAGGAGGCACAGTGAGAATGAATTAAGGAAAGAAAGAATAATCTGAAATGATGGAAAATATTATCTCCCTCTTCTGAAACACAGGGCTGCCTATTCCTTCTTTAAAGTACACACCATCATCTTCTGGTTATCAGTGTGCTATAGGTAGGTGAGGCAAGGCTAAGATTTTAGCTTCGTAGTATAAATCAGTCACAGCAGCAAAAGCAGCTACACTTTCCAGTGACCCATAAAATTATTCCATCATTAACATTTCTTATGAGTGTAGGAGTAGTAAAATGCCTAAAGTGTGAATTTAGTCAGTCATTTAGATGCATCCCACCAGCAACTGGGCAGGGCTATTTTAATCAAACCACTAGATCAGAAAGCAAATGCTCATTTGGGGACAAAGGCCCTTAACTAGTTGAATGTTGGCAACTCGCTTGAGGGCAGCATAAGCAGCTGACTGGCAGAGGATCTGTGGTCTATATTAAGTAGCAAGAAACAGTCAAATTTATGCTGCTGCTGTGTTTTGAATACATCAGTGTGTGTTTCAGTTTAAGTGTTGCATCTGAAGTCCAAGATCAAGCAGCAAATCCTCAGAACGCTGTTTTTACAGATTTGTTGAGGAAAGGAGAGGGATAGTTGTGTGGAATGGCCCCTTTTATAAATAACATGGTGTAAAATGCTTTAACAGCTTGTGTGTGTACAGTAGCTCATGGGGCACACTGCAGCCTAGGGTAAAGCTCTGTGGGGACAGGGACAGCACCCAGGAATGGCTGGAGCTGTGTCAGGGCAGGGTCAGGGGGGATCTCAGGGAAAGGCTGGTCCTTCCCCCAGAGGGTGGTGGGCACTGCCCAGGCTGCCCAGGGCAGTGGGCACAGCCCCAAGGCTGCCAGAGCTGCAGGAGGGGTTGGATGACGCTTTGGGGCACAAGGGGTGACTTGTGGGGATGGTCCTTTACAGAGCTGAGGGCTGGACTGGATGGTCCTTGGGGGTCCCTTCCAGCTCAGCATACTCTGTGACTCTGTGATATTGGGGTAGAATCCAAAGATTGTCCTGTTCAGTAGGTGTGTCTCACCATGACCAAGTCCCAGGCACAGCGGTTTGGAGGATTACAACATTTGACTTTGATTATTAGTGGCTTGTATTTAAAACACTAACCAAAATTCAGTTCCCACGTCCAATTAGCAGCAGATTTCTCCTTGCATTCCTGAGAGCAGCTTGGTTTAGTTGCTCTCACAAGCATGCAACATGCATGCACAGGCAGCGCTGCGCTTCTCCACCCACTGCCTTGGGAGAAATGTACATAAAACTAAAAAAAGATCTTAACAGAATTCACAGATAAGTTTTTCAGTTTGCTAAATCTGTTATGTCTCCAAGCAGAACACTAGAAAATCACACAGTGCATGTTCTCCCACAGGATCTTTTGAACACTACTGCACAAAGGAATTTATTGATGTTTTGGCTTAATCTGTTAGCTAAAACAAGAAAGCCACTGAGTAGTAGCAATATTTATCATCAGCATTATGTAGCATGAAAATGACTTAATAGAGGTTAATACATTTGCCCTTTTAAAACAATTTAGGAGGGATTCAGTAGCAATTCATTGCTAGAAACAAGGAGATTCATCTAAAAATTAGTGTAAGTTTGAAAGAGCATCATATTTTGAATGTGATTTTTTGTTGTTGAAAAAAGTAGGAAAAAGGATGTAGGGCCATAAAGTCTCAATACAAATGTACATTCCAGTTTGGTGAGATCTGCTATATTGTGTAGTGTTTCTGGTAAACAGGCATCCTGTAAAGTGTGATTTGTAAATTGGCGGGTCAGTAATGATTCAAAAGCCATCAAAAAACCAAAAGGTGGATAAAAACCCAGGGGCAGATACGGTGGCACTGGGAGTGGGTGGGACTGCTGCTGTTGCTGGAGGCACAGGTGCTGTGCAGGGTGATGTTCTCAAGGTAGCAGAGAACAGCAATACACCAAATGATTTCCAGCCGGATAAAAAACAAAGAACAAACCGAAATAGAACCAATAAGCAGCTGAAATGTCCTGCTTTTCCCGCTGCAGCTCATTGCACATTTAACAGCAAGGAGGCCCCTGCGGATCATAGGTGCTTATACAGGCAAACATGGTTAGGGAGCATAAATCAACAGCCAAAAATAACTTGAAAGTTCAGCTGGAGGTGTGGGTAGAAAAGGCTGATTTTAAAAACACAGCCAAATAGGGAAATGTAGCATGCCACAGCCACTGCTAAAAGCTAACTGAGTCTTACTAATCGAGAAAATTAAAATTTCCCTTTCTACTGTGTTTCTCATGGAAGGCAAAAGAAAAGAGGAGTTAGTCCTTAGCATCTATCATAAAGCAGCAGTTAACACAGAACTTTTGCAATAATCATTTAGGACTTTTAATAACCGCTCAGTATATGCAAATGTAAGTTAAGTCAAGAGTCTTCATCTCACTTTGATGTGATCGTGTACAGTGCCAGTGCCCTTGACTTCATTTTGGGCCTTGGGTTGTTTTCTTCTGCTGCAAAGGGAGTTGGCCTGGGAAATTTCCTTCATGTTGCAGTTGATCTTATTGAGTAGATTCACCCAAAGGCCAGGATGTTTCCAGCTGACAGGCAACACTGCAGTGAGTTTTCCAGAGAGAGCAGCTGGAACTAGATGGTGGTTTATGGAATGCCTCGGGGTGATGCCCCATCCCACCAACCTCACCATCAGATGGCCACATGGAGCCCTGGTGTTAGGAAAGGCAGCTGACATGGTTTATTTGAAAGGAAGGATCTTGTGTAGGGAGAGTAATGCCACGGAAGGGCTGCGTCTGGCCAATCCACACCCAAAACAGCTGCTGAATTTGCCCAGGGCCACTGAGTGTTCCTGCAGGTACAGGTGGCTCCTGTCCCTGCTACTGGCTCGGTGTGAAGCCCCTTGCAGAGATTGCTTGGACAAAAAGCAATGCACGTGGCATTCATACTGTGGGGTGTATCCCTTCTCCTCCCTGGCAGATGTAGTTAGGCTTACAACAGTGTCACAGGACCTCAAACAGCTTGGAGAGGTCCCATCACATCACAAGGGGCCTGAGGTGTCTTTGGTCTGTCCATGGATGCTCCAAGGTGCCAAGGAGGAACTTTGCATTTCCAGACATTTTTCCCATTCAGAGAGCAACATCTGTTGGTATCACCACTGCCTCTCACGTGAGCAGCTATGGTACTCTGGCTTTTGTTTCCCCCAATGCTTATCTGCGAGGAAACATCTGAATCAGGACCAAATATGAAAATGTACCTGTGTCCTTCTTTCATGGAAACTGTATACTCATGAAATGTCAAACTCTGTGTAGAACACTCAGCAAGGATGCTTTGTAGTGTTTTGTCACCACTGGTTCAAATTTTTATACTGGGATACCATTTTCTAGCTTTCTTTTTGTAAGTGCTCCCTCTTTGTTCTGACATACAGCTTTCAAGGAGCCTTTTTAAAATAATAAGGAAAACAATAGAAGAAAAAAAAAAAAGGTTTATACAAAAGAAAAACAAGACACCTTCAAGTAGCTTTTCAAATGGGCTGCATTAAGGACCAAAGATGTAACGTCTTGTTTTCTTGCTTTAAAGGAATAGGGTATTGATCACCACTTCCACAGCCTCTCATTACAGAGAAGAGCTACGGATCTCCACTCTTCCCTGGCTTGGGTCTGACCTCCACTGAGCCAGGAGAGCTTGGCAGGAGGGCAAGACCTGTCCATAGAAAACCAAACTGAATATCAGGACCAGGTATCACTTCAGGGCCAAACCTACAGCCTCTACTCCGTATTGCACTCAATGCAATACCTAAACAGGGAAAAAAAAGAAGCAAATACAGAATGTTTTGGCTCAGTATCAGGAAAAAAATATAGTGATGTAAAGATGAGACATGGTGAGATAACTGGGGTTTTTTTTGTGTGAGGAAGTGTGTAGGCAGGCAGTGAGACTTTAAAAGATAACACTTTTGGTTGTGTATTACTTGAGTTGTGCAGGGGAGTTGAAATCATGGCGCTTCCACGGCACTCTTTACTTTCTGCAGATCACCTGTGCTACCATGGCCGCGTGGACTGAGAATTATGGCCCCTTCTTTTCATGCAGGGAGAGAAAAGTGTGGGTATAGTAGGCTGTACCACAGTTTGTGGCCAAGCTAACCCCCACCAGCATCCAAAAATGAGTTTCCCAGGGGAAAAACATTGATAAGTGGAGACCTACCTGGCAAAAGACATGGCATTTGTTGCAAAATACCTTTGGCCAAGATTTGGGGCTGGTGCTTCACCAACTCTGCTATCCTGCTCTTACACGGTGCAGATGGGGCTGTCTGGATGCGTAACAGCACAGGTCCTGGGGTCTGTCTGTAGCTCTCTCTTTGAAGTAATGGATTTTTGTGATTAATCAAGTGAAAATCGGAAATCAGTAGTGCCGCTAAACAATTGGACTGGTAGAAGGTGTTGTTCCTACATAGCCAATACAGTACATCCTTTCCAGTCCCACTGGAGTTTATCCAGACTCTTCTTACCTCTCACAAGCTAGCTGGAGAGTGTGCATTTGCAACCACCATCAATGTTATCCTCATATTTTATGAAAGGGAATAATTAAAGCAGTCGTCTGCAATGGTGGGCGGCTTGGCTCACATACCTAGGTTGCTTTTTTTAATCCTACATTCCTAATATTGTTCCCCTTGAAAGTAATGAGATGTTTCAAGTGATCACACTGAGAGTATAAAACAAGGCTGATGTTGAGTGATTTTTGAGAATCCCTCACAATAATCAGAGATCCTATGGATCCATTGCCCATTTTAGGCTGCTTTGTATTGATGCAATCAACCGAATATGAGGTGTAATGCCTTGTTTTTGATAAACTGTCAAGCAATATATTCATAGATACAGTCGGTACCCTCGCAGCATTGTAAAGTTACTCAGCTATGAAAGCACTATTTGTACAATAAGAAACTCTTGACTTTTATATGGTTTAATGGTTTATACTGTTGATCAAAGATTGTTTGTATATGAGCGATAAAAAAATGAGGTGTATATTATTCTTTTTAATTGTTTTTAATTCTTGGAAAACTTTTATTGTAATATACTGTTGTATTTGGGGGGAACAAGAAGCAGTGGCTAGCTTGTAGCTTGTAGCCAGAGAAGAACTCACATGTTCTTTACTGATGGACTTAGATTTTTTTCTGGTAACATTTGTCACCTTGGGGATTTATCCAGAGCTTAGTGAAGCTAGTAACAGCACCCTCTCCTCTCTCCAAGACTCTTTGGCCCTCTGTGTGCACAGTGCTGGAGTTTCATAATGTGAGCAATAATACAGGTAACACTCGTGACCAATGGAAGTGCAATATGAACGCCCAGGTGCTGCTTATTAGGGCCCTAAAAATGCTGCTCTTTTACATTGCATGGCTGGTTCTCACTTCACTTTCATGGCAAGAGCAGAAACAGGGTGAAAGCAATCCCTCAAAAGCCTCGTCCGTGTGACATGTGGCATATGAAGCCACAGTGCTGGCCATTCCTTAATTGCAAAGCTAAGGCAAAATAAAGTCAACAAGGGGCACTCTGGTGACTCACACTAGGCAGAAAGAGGAACTCTGTTAGCAGAGGCAGTCAAATAAAGCCCCAGTGTCCCCTGAGTATTGGTGTTAAGTTATCCAGCTGGTCGAACATGTAGCAAACAACGATTAAAGGAATTGCAGGGTCCACATAACAGAGCAAGGTACAAGACAGTAAAGAGAGAAGCCAGAACTGACAGTATGCATTCAGCCTGGATAGGTCCCCGGTACCACAATTAGTAAATGAAATAATTTTTGTCTTTATAGATGAACTTTGTATACAGAGAAAAAAAAAAGCCACTACAGCACCTTTCTCATTTTCATCTTTCCATCCAGTCCCTTCCAGTACGTAGGCTGCATGTTTTACCAGCTTGTCCTACTTTATGCAGTAATGATGTAGTCTTAATCTTCGTATTACTGGTTCTCAGAAATGTCTAATGCGTATTAATGCATGATATTTTTATTTTAATAAAAGTAATTGAATAAATCTTTGCTCTTTTGGCACATGATTTCCCCCAGTCTTTAGTAACCAGCTTGCTTGAGAAGATTCTAGATAAGTTAGTATTCCTATGCAGAAGAATAATTAGTATTAATATCGAGAAGGAAACTGAAGTATATGTTGCACATCTGTGCATCTCCTCTGTGAAGGACAGAAAACAACTGGTAGATTTAAAAGTCATTATCACACAGGAAACTACTGTTCTCTGTATCTGAGAGAGGTAGAGCAATGCCTCTGTCCTTACTCCAGACAGGTGGGGACACTGATGTGCTCAATCCCATTGCTGAAGAAGCAAAAGAGAGGGACGAAAGAGAAGAATGGTGTAAGCATGGAAAAGTGCAGATATCTGGGAAGGATGAGCATTCAGAAATTCCACTGAGTTCAGTGCTGTCAACTTCAAATACACATAAAAGTGACAGAGGGTGCAAGAGCAAAGACAGCCAAAGAAACACAGCTGCAGTTTAACTCCAGTATCTCCTGCACAGGATATGGCAGATTAAGATAAGATAAAGAAAATGGCTATTTAAAGAGACAAGTCTCTTCCACATGCTCCATCACTATCAGCAGCAGCACTAAGCAAGCCCCTTTGGCACTCCTGACCTTGACCCTGGAAAACAACAAAGTCAGCCTCTGGGAAACTGATCTGAATGCCCAATAATTGCATCAAATCAGGTAAGACATTTATAAGGCGGACAGTAAAAGAGCCAACATGCTCTGAAGAGGCTCAAAGCCATAGCCAGACCATCTATGCTGGCACCTGGGGCAGACTTCCACTCCTCTTACAGCACTGGACACAGAGAGGCTACACCAGGGCAGGCACATCCCAGCACTAACTGGTCACAAGTGGCCTTGTTGGGTCCTGTCCTGTGCCTGCCAGCTGGGGCGACGCCTCTGCAGCAGCATTTGGTGAGGGCTGTTTGTACCAGGCACTGGTCTGGCAAGAAAGAGGGACCTGGCAATTACCAAAGGCTGGGAACAGCAGAGAAGGTGACTCAGTCTGCTTGTGTTTGCTGGCAGAGACAGGCTTTGTTCTTGTGCCAGAGCCCACCTGGGTCAGAGCCACCATGGCAGACCCCCAGGAGGGGTGGCACTGGCATGGCAGGCACAAAGGGACATGTTCTGCTCAGGGTGCTCAGCGGGGTGGGCTGATCTTGCTCCCCACATCCCTGCCCACAGGATGAGGTGGCCTGCTTGGAGCCCACCTGTAAGTATAAATATGGGGGACTGAGCCTCCAATCCCACAGCGTGAATCACTGTTGCTATTTTAGCTGAGAGGGGAGCTGGAACTGCAGATCAGGTGATGCTTTAAATTGTTTGCTGGGAATTGAAATCTCTCTAATAAGCACCATCTGTGTGAAGTTCAACACCAGAGCTCTTGTTGCAGAAAGCCTTTTGCTTGAAAATGTGTTTTCTTTCTAAAGTGAGCAGAAGGAATGTTATTTAATGCCTGTGTTAATCCCAGAGATTGCTGCCCTCAGTGACTTACAGCCCTCTGAAACCCAACTTGCTCAGAAATAGCACAATAAGTGTTTGTCATCTTTACCTTGTATTGTATGGGTTGGTTTGCACTTTTTTTTTCCCTTTTCTTTTTTGGGAGGATGCAGATTTAAGGATGCACTAGACTTCACTGGACACTGTCGCTCACACAGGAGCGATGATGATATAAGAGAGGGATATCCTTGTCTCACAGACAGCTGTCATTTAGCCTAATTTGTACCGGCACTGATTTAGCAAGCCAAAGTACAGCTAGTAAGGGTTACAGCTGGCTGTATAGATTTTCATCTAGCTCTTGGAGATGGTTAAATCATCAAAAGCTGAGGATCTGTGTGTGACTTAATGATCATGGGTAAGAAATATAGCAACATTCAACCTCTACCACTGCCCATGGAGACCAAGCTGTGCTGGGTCAAACCAAGCTGGGCTAGGCATACATGGCACAGGGATGCAGCTCTGGCACAGCAGTGGTGGCATCCCTGGGGCACAGGGCTCACCCCTGAAGCCAGACATCCTATGGGGCACTTGTAGAACGCATCTGCAGCTATTTGAGATTTCCAAAAGGAAAGTGAGCTTGCAAAGCCTGTGCAGGACTGCTCTTATTACCCCTGCCCTTAGAAAGAGCAGCAGAAGGAAAGCTAATGGTGCCCTCTCTTGGAAGGAAGAAACTCTTGTCTACAGTACACACAGCTTTAAAATAGGTCTCCCAGCAAACAGAGTTGAAAAAATGAGCTTGTGTAGGCGATCTATTTTCCAGCCCATTTGGAATAGGGGTTCATGGTACATTTAATCCAGCCTACGTATGGGCTGCTGCTGGAAGGGTCACTGCACTGATCCAAGGCAATATTAATCCTCCTCTTTGGCAGTTTTGTTTCAGCAGACTTGCAAGGCAATTGCATGCACCATGGAGCTGACTTCTGGCGTGGCAACACACACACGAGGGACACGACCGTACCCCTTGGTGACAAGTGTACGAGTGACAGCATCATAAAAAGTGTGACAGCATCATAACAAGTGTGACATCCTCCTGCCCTCAGAAGCTCTTGGGCATGTTACTGTAAAGCATTTCTATTTCCTCAGTTCTCAGCTATTGGGTTTCCTTGTGTCTTGCAAGTAAAGCAATACTGTGTAGATAATGCTGTGAAGAATCTTAAAATAAGGCAAATAGGCTGTGTCAGGACAAATAGGTTTAGGTTCGTGTTTGGTTTGTGATCATTATACTCCTGTAGGGAGAACTCTTCATCCAGCCTCTTTATTCCTTGTGAGAGTGCTCCAGCACAGATTTATTGCAATGCAGCAACAAAAAAGGCCATTTTCAGTGAATGGCAGTTTTAGAAAACCCATGGTCTTGCCTAATGCAAACAATGCCTCCATATACTTTTAAAAATTAATATATAGGCCCCCAGGGCTTGCTAATGCAAGATTATTTTTAGTACTTATTTTATCAGTTTAGAATCCAGTGGAGGTCTGCCTAAAAGATCTGGCCACTTTATGTTTTGCTGCTGTGAATAATGATGCTGCAATAGACTTGTAAACAAGCGAGCCTCTGAATTATTCTCAGGTGCTGAGCAGACAAACCTAGCTTCCCTCAGACATCAGTAGTGTTGGTGGGGACAAGTAACAAAACGTCTGTGTGCCAAAAACTGGGAACTTTGGGAGCAGAGGGCAATGGGCATGGCTGTGGGACACAGCTCTGTAAGTAACATGTGACATTACAAGAGCACAAAAGTGTCCCTGTCCTGAGAGCCAGGCTGCTCTTCTCCAGTTTCACATCAAAGCAAACCCATGCTGATAACCCTGCTGAGGAAGTCTTTGGGTGCCAACAGGGCTTCCCCCACCACAGGACAGGCAGCAGCAAGGTCCTCCTTCATGGTTACTTGATGGTCAGGCTGCCTCCAATGGGAACTTGAAAAGCAACACACAGAAGCAGGCAGGCACTAGGCAATTCCTGTGAGAATCAGTGATCTATACGTAATTAAACCAAATGTGATTAGGCAATAGTTATTAGAGGTAGCAGTGATCCCAAATTCATCTTTGCAAGCATCCTTGTCAGAGTGCTAATTGCATTGGCTTTCTAATGCTTCCCTTCAATAGGAACTGGTGCGGATCAATAGGTCACTCTCCCAGAGGGACAATGCTCACTGTAAAGCTTAAAATCATTATTTAGCCAGAGACGAGCCCACTGAAATGCCAGGAGCTTGGAGAATTTTCACCAGGCTGGTTTACAAGGGGGAAGCCAGGGGAAGGAGACAAGAGGGTGTAGGTGGCACATTCAGCCTGTCCAAAGGAATTCTGGAGAGACCTTCATGGTGACCCTGGCTGCTTCACAGTATTTGACTCGAATTTAGTCTTATAAGGACCTTGGGAGGTGGGAAAGCATGTTGCACACAGGTAAGAAAAATAGCTGCTTCTTCTTCTTGGCCTGGTGTGGGATGGCCTAGGAGGGGGGAGCAAATAGATGTTGGTGTGACTGCATAAGGGCTATCAAGGTAGAAGAATTACATATTTTTTAAGGACAGGAAGAAAACTTGGTGGAGGGCTGAGCTAAGAAGAGACGTCAGAGACTGGTTTACTGGCTTGGGAAAACTGGCATTTTCTTTAAAATAAATCTGTGCCAGAATTTGGTCAAGGCTGAGTGACCAAAGACGTGCACACACAGAGCATTGTATTTCCTAAGTTATTAGCTGAATCCCTTTCTTTGTAAACATGCTGTTATTTGTTTTGTGACAAAGGCTTGAGCCCTCTGGAGATGTTTTGGAGAGGGTTAGGTAGATTTGCTCCTTGGATGGTCTTTTGGACTCGGATCCTTTAGTGGAGGAGGATGCTGGAAGTGGCCTTTGGGACGTGTCACAGGAAGGTAAGTGACTGTAGGTCCTGTCTGGAAGTGGCAAGAAGCATGGGCTGTAACAGAAGGCGCTTTGGAGGAAGTGCCTTAGAAGTCAATTTTTGAGCCCAGGTTTAAGACTTTAGCTGAGGTGATAGCAGCCTTTTATACAATTTCTTTAACAAAGGGTCAGTGCAATTACACAAACATCAGCTCTGTAGCTGAACCACGTGCAGGCTGCAGGCTGTTCTGTGCACTGCATGTTTCTGAGCAAAGTTCTGTAGGCACTCAGCTCACTTAGGTCCCTTTGAAAGAGATCTCTTGGATTTTGTGTGGAAAAAAAGATCCCTGTAC
This sequence comes from Margarornis squamiger, assembly GCA_035222235.1. Lineage (NCBI taxonomy): Eukaryota > Metazoa > Chordata > Aves > Passeriformes > Furnariidae > Margarornis > Margarornis squamiger. Next base: position 51,857,379 of record JAWWTY010000077.1, on the reverse strand, counting down.
CAAGCATGTCCTCTGCCAAGAGATGCTGGATATGTAGTCTTCTGGTCTCACCTTTCCATGCAGAAAGGTTTGCTCAGCAGGTAGAACAGGGTACAGGCACATATATATCCTCTTGCAGGGTGTCATTTCCTATTTTGCAAACCTATCAGCTGCTTACATAGAGAAGGTATTACCCCAAAGGGTTTTTAATGGGCTCAGAGATGGTATTTCCTCCTCAATGCTGGGTTACTGAGTATTGAGGTTATAATTCGATAATAATTCAATAATAATTGCAATAAAAATGTTTGCTCAGAAAAGTTTCTTGGTTGAAAGACTGCTGTTCTATTAGTATCTATTTCAAACTCATTTAATGACCACCACTCAAACTTATGCTTTCTCACAGCAAGAAATGCTAAAAATATTACCCTGAGGCTCTCAGGAAATTAATAAATGGGTTTGTTACAAATTGAATTACCTCAAGAGCACGGATCCCTTCTTTCTTTCTCACTTTCATAGAGCACCTGCTTTCAGCCACTGGGAGAAGAAAGATGTTTTGCTATGGGGACCTTTGGTCTGATGACAAATAGCCAGAATATAATAACACTGCTAGAAATTAGAGGGAAACCCTGGCTCCAGCCACTCTTGAAACCCTTCTGGCAGGTCACCCCTGTTCATCAAGCAGAAGAGTCAGTCCCTGTTGCTGGGGCTGCCTCAGCTCTCCAGTGAGTATAACATGATTGGAGCCCTGCTGATTTACATCCACTGAGCCAGCGGGGCTTTATATCAGTTTATGGATTTATGGCTTGTCCTCTGTTATATTGACTATAATTCTTGCCTGGAAATATCTAACAGGGACACTCTTTATACTGAAAACAGAAATATATAGAGAGTGACTGCTTACCCACAGGCAGTGAGAAATTAGTGCTTGGGAAACTTGTAGTGATAATTTATAATACAATTTCAAGAAAAAAGAGGGAGAATTATTTATGCAGTATAAATGCCTTCCCTCCAACATCACATTGCTCTACAATAAATATTTTAACACAGATTTGGCTAAAAAGGATTCTTGGCTCTTTGCTGGGAAAATGCCTCATTTTTTCATTTAGTTATATGAAATTTGACTTTTTTTTTTTTTTTTTCATTTCAGAAAATTCTCACCCCATCAAGTGCTCAGCACAAACTCTCTGTAACGCTGCTGGGTTGCTCAAGTGGTGAGTTTCTGTCACAGTACTCTGGATGTTTTTTTGTGTAGGGAAGGTGCATTTCCCACATGCAGAAGCAATGCAGGCAAACAAAGCAAGTAACTAGCAGTGGCTGAGATGAAGTCCAATGGTTGCTATTTGCATCTTCTCAAGGTATCCTCATGTCACGTGTAAATAACCCAAAATGTATTTTGAGTAAGATAAGCTGTTTCATAAACCTACTTCTATCAGGTATAACATTTTCCAGTACTATAGTGGTCCAGTTAATGAAAGCTTCATAAATTAGGCACATCAAGATTGCTGGTAGAATAACATTAGGTAATTTTATTGATTATGGAAATACAGTAACTTGTGTGATGAAGGAGACTGCTGTTTGCCTTGTTCCATGCTTCAGTCCCTGTGGAAGTGTGTGTAGTAGGTAAAGAATTACCCAATAGGTTTGATGAAGAGAAAGGGAAGTTTTTTACAGAAACAACAGGCAGCTCTGAGAATTAGACTCAAAGTCTGTTGTTGCTGCTGAGCTCTTGTGTTTAAATGAATAACATGCAGACTGTTTAGCACTTAACTCTTTAAACATTGTTTTTTGGCACGGAATTTCGTGAAAGAAGGTTTTGTCAAACTCGCCAGTGGCAAAGCCACTGTCACATCTTTTCAATCTTGCAAGGGTAAGGATGTATTGTACTGAGCAGGACATCAGAGTGGGTTGCCTTTGTAGATGAGAAGAGTTAGCCTCACAGATCTTGTTCAATAAGCCTCATTCACTTCCTGGATTGCGAGGTTACAGTTCTGTTGCTTGTTGAAGCCCCGGAATAACTCTGCTGGAGCTACAGGCAGGGAGTTTCCTCCACTTGGCCCACAGTGGCATTTGCTGGTGGTGTGCACTGGAGCCCAGCCCCTGCTGCATCAGCCAGCACCCTGGGCACTGCAGGGCACAGGAGAGAAGGCAGCAGGACAAAAGGCAGCAGCAGGTACAGCAGAGCAGGCAAACCAGTTACTGAAAAGCTGGCAGCAAAAGGAATTCATAGCAAGCCACTTCAGTGCAGAATGCAAACCAAAGAAGCTGACAGAAATCCCACCTTCACAAACATCAGCAGGCTGAGCATAAAAAAAAAATAAAAAATTAAAAGAAAGAAAGAAAGAAAGCTTTTCATCTTCAAAGTCCTTTAAAAACATTCCCTAATTAACCTTCCATGTCTCGGTATTGCAGCTATCGTGGGAAGGGCCTCAGGGGAAAGGGCAGTAAAGTTTCTAAATATCCCTTTGAGATGTCAGGTGAAGCAGAGATTTCTTCTTGTTTTTTTCAACTCACCGCTGAATGCAAAGCACTTCTATAAATACTTCAAATAGCACTAACTATGCTATTGAAATGCATATGTGTGTATACAACCTGTGTAAAAGGTTATACATCATTTATGTCCCTCTTAAGTCTTCAAAACTAATGACTAATGGCACAAGGGCCCTCTCTGGTGGAGTGAACTTCTCCAGGTGGGTCTGCAAAGACTTGCACACACGATTAACTCTGCAAAGCAGTCCCACTGAAGCTCAGTGGATTTATCCCTGGGGTAACATAAGCCTGCAGTGTTTGCACAAGCAAAGCCATAATGGGTGCAAATGGGCATTTTGGACCATCGCTCTTGTTGGCACACACAGGTGTGTCCTTCAGCATTGCTGTGGTCACCGCTCTCATTTGGGGTCTTTCTGGGCATCCTTTCATCCCAGGGAGGCAACTCTGTGGCTCGTTTGAAGGCCCAAGTTAGAGTGTACCCCAAGAACCCTCACCACAGTGGAATTTGCTGCCATGCAAGAGCATCAGTCATTGGTGCATGATGTAAAAGCTGAGTTCAACTCACTAGTTAGTGATTGTGATCCAAAAAGCAAAACTGTAGTAAAATCTGTACTTTTAAATGACACAGTTCTGTATATATTTCCCCTTAGATGGACATCAAAAGTACTGTATGGCATAATGTTAACTGCTCTGTGAAGGCTCAGAGAAATAGACTTCTAGGTAGCTGGATCTCTTTTACAATGAGATTTTGAATAACCAGATCCAATTCTTCAAAGCACACACACACTTTCACATTTAGACAGTCTCCTGGCAGATGGATTCCCTTCTGACTCCCACTGCTTTTCAAATGTGGTCCTGAGTCATTTATGGAAACTTTGCTTTATCCTTTTCTCATAAACCTTCTTAGGCTGTTTTAGAAAAGTGGTTATAAAGTTAAGTTTTCCATTGAATACCGAGTAATGTCTTCTTAGGACATGTTTCTTCCCGCTCTGAATTAAGCACTAGATAATTTATGACTTTTTCATGGGCTTTGTTGGCTGATACAGCTGTGGCTGCTTTAGTACCACACAATTTTCCTGAAGACTATAGCACTTAGTTAATTTCAAATGCAAACTTTGAAAGGCTCTGCCATGAGAGAGTCCATGCTAGTCTTGGACTCTATGAAGACTGCAATTCTTCATTTTTTGGGCTTCTGTAGTGACCACCATGACAGTGGCAAAATAATCATCGCTGACAATTAAACAAGAGCAGCAAGATTTCCCATTTACTGGTCCAGTGCAATTTTCACCAGTTTCAGCAGTTTGTCAGTCAAGGGAAATTGTGCAAGTGGAAAACTAGACCCATAAAGTTGCTGGTGAACAGCTGGGAATATCAGAAACTTTTCTTCATGCTTGATTTGCTGACAGTGTTGGAAGCAAAGCAGAGTTGTCCAGCCGGGGTAGGACCTTCTCAGTTTTGTGGTGCAAAAAGGGTTGCAAGACAAACACCCACTAAAACACCAAATGGGCTACTATAAATGGGAATTTTGTCTCTAACCTTCCTGTGGGAAGAAGAGTACATCTGTTGACACAGGTGAAAGCTTTCAAGCAGGCCTGCACAGGGGGACCTCAAAGTTCATTTTCCTGACTTTCTGGAGAGTTTTCATTGAAGCTTTTGTCTCAGCTCCACACAAGGCAGCCTTCACATCTTTCACTTCTTTAAAGCATGCAGCCAGCATTTGTTTCCATCATACAAAAGGTTTTCTCCTCTTTCAGGGACACTTTCAGCACCAGAATGTTCAAAGAGAGCTTGAGTTCACGCTGTATGGCTGAAGGGCATTCCCTTGCCCCTTATAGACCCACACCAGCCCTTCCTTCTGCAGAGCTCCCAGGCTGCCAGCACCTTTCCCCACGAGAGCTGTTTTTCACAGTGGTCCTGTTTTGCTCAGCTTACAGGCTTGGTATGAAGTTCCTGGCTCAAATGAACTCTTTTTAAAATTTTCAGGCCTTGGATGAGTTCATGTAAGTTTTGACCCACTGTTTCAAAATTGCAGAGTTAGTTTTATTTCAGAAAGTTTGGTAGTGTTGATTACGTTGCCTTCCCCATGTGCAACAATGAGCAAGGTACAGCAAAGTTCAGAGCCCATTCTTCACTCTTTCCTCTAAGTGATTAAGTATTTTGCTATCAGACATGTGTTAGTACAAGAACTGTGTGTTTCCTACTGCCTCATCAGCTTTCAGAATCTCACACTATCTACAATATCATTTTTCTCTGTGTTTTGTCCCCTCTTCCAGTGTTTGAAGTGATAGTTGAACACTCTCTGTCCTCAGAGCTGCCTCCCACTTATGTGCAGAACACACCAAGGCACATCCTGGGCAGAGCTACACATTGCAAAGACAGACCACTCAGGAAGCAAAAGATATCAGGAAAAAAATCAAATCAGTGCTAATTCCAAAAAAAATAAATAAATAAAGGTCAAATAGTAGGAGATGAGGCTAGATAAGCTTCTTAAGAGCTTACTTCTTTAATCTATTGAGGACACTTTATCCGGGCATTTACCAATAGCTAAAAAGTACAGAGCATTCCCTTTGTATTTTTTTCTCAACCCTCCATCTGCTTATATTTAAAACCAGAGATGGAAAGAAAGAGAAACATTCATAGATCTGGAAAAACAACTGGAATTGGAAGGGGACTGGGATGAAAATCTAAATTAGTGGTACACTGCTACTTCAAATCAGTGTTTGCTGAAAGCTTAATCATACTCTGACGAAGGTTTCACCTATGTGATGCAGGTAGATGGATTTAGTTTAATCATTGGAATAAAATGGGGACATGACCACAATCTAATCACTGTGAAAACAGGTCTGCCTGTTTAGTCTGGAACTATCCCTAGGAGATCTCAGTACCATAAAATGTCTCATTCTACCTGAACATGAAAATTTCGGCCTCTACAGCTACCAGAATGTAGTTTTCTGTGAGAATCAAGATCAATAAATAGTGAAGAAAACATACCCTTTATGCCCACACGTAGAGTGGCAATAGAAGCATCAATCCACTCCCTCCTTTGTCCAATCCTGCAACAGCATTTGGCTCGTCAGTATCCGAAATGGTGCAAGGAAATGCTCCTGGTGAGAAGAGCATATCTCTCCTCCCCAGCCCTGGCAACCCTCTCTGGGCTTGGGCTGCTAAATCTGTCCCTCTCATACCAGCAACATCCTCTTGTTCCACTTGACACCTCCCCTGCCCCAGCACATCTCACACAGCTTGGTACAACCCTAAAAAACACCTTCTGCCCCCAATATTGCAGCTTTTAAGCAAGACATGCCCCAGGTTTTGCATTTTTCTCTCACTCCACTCTCACCACCTACTTGTGCTACAAGACCAAAGAGCTCCTCCTGGCCAACATGAAGGAGGTTTTCCTGATCGAAACTAGGAAAGGGCTGGGCTGCTGGTTTGCTTTTTTTTTTTTTTTAAAGGCCACAATCATTTCTTCACCTTATGGGATGCTTTACCCTCTTCCCACCTTTCCTTCACCTCCTCAAACCACCTGCTGACTGTTCATTTTGGCATCCCTTCCCTCTCTCTGACCTCAGTACTGTCTTGTTTTTCATTACCACACAACCCTTCTCCCTTCAGAGCTGCTTAGGTTGAAAGACAATTTTTTTTTCCTTATTTTTTTTCCTTTCCCCGCCATGTAAAGCTGATAGATTTACTTTACTTAATGAAACACTCTGCAGCCTGATCACTGTGATTTATTCTTCTTCCCAAGTGGTTTAATTCTACATCAGTTATCCTTGATTTGTCAAAAAGGAACAGTAATTAGAACAGGAGTCACAGCAGGCTGCTTTAGATCAAATTATGCAAGAATTCCCCACAGCCTTCAGTGGATCACAATTTTCCTTTTTTTTTTTTTCCTGGCTGTATTCTTTTTTCAGTGTCTGGCAAAATTGCTTATTTTTGCCAGACAAATCTAAAATAGATCTTCTGCTGCTGAGGGGGCTCTCTGAGCACAGGTTTCTTCTGCAGACCAAGACAAGAGAGGTACCACTGCTCATTAGAGCCTGGACACCTCAGGGTGCTTCCTGATGGGATAAATCCAGCATAAGTGAGATAAAGTGGACTATCAGAAAACTGTTTTCCTTCAGGTATGGTTGTTTCACAAACGTAGAGCCCTAGTTATGTTCATGCTCAAATACTTGAATATTCATGTTTTACAAGTTCAGCATTTCAGAGATGTGTAATGTAGGAAGTACCAACGTGGGTCAACATGCAACATCTGACAACTACTGAATGCTTTGACTAATGCTGTGAGGACCTCAAGGTGGCTTATATACAGGATTTCTGTATTGCCAGATTGCACTTGGTCTTCAAAGGAATGTTCCAGAGGAGGAAAGAAGGATGAAAGGGGCATTTCCTCAGCTTTTCAAACTGCACCTAGAGGAATCATAGAATAGCTGGGGTTGGAAGGGACCTTAAAGATCATCTAGTTCCAACCTCACTGACGTGGGCAGGGACACCTTCCACCAGACCATTTGCTCAGAGACCCATACAGCCTGATCTTGAAGACTTGCATGGATGGGACATCTATCCCTGGAAGTGCAGCTACATCCCTGAAGAACCAGCTACCCTAATAGTAGCCTCAGTTCTTTGTGAACTAATAAGTCAGTGCTGGCCTGAAATGATTTTGTTGTAAAACCCCACCTCATGTATTCCTAAGCCTCCAAAAAACCATTTCCTGATGCTCTCCCAATCTGCAGACCTGTAGCTCCCCTAAACCTTTTTCTTTTATGTGGGAGACTTAGTATCCCAGGATCTCACATCCTCAGCTCTGCAAGCACCAAAACCAATACTAATGGCTCTCCTAGTGGTCCTTGGCTCCAGATACATCAGATAAGCCCCTCAATGTTCTAATTCTCCCAGTAGTATTCATTATAAGAAAATGACTATGGCTGAAAAATTCAAATGCTACAGCAAATGGCAGTGCAGGAACATGAGCACGTAAATGTAGGAAAAATGAAAATTACTACGTGGGTATATTTGCACCTTGCAAAAAGAAGCTGTAGGTATGTGTTAAGATGCATGCCCAGCACAGGTGCTCAAATTGTGGTAATGGCACCAAAAAGGGCATTTTCCTTCCTGTGACAAAGTGCTCCCAAGGATCCCTGTGAAATTGCAGGGGGTTTGACCAACACAATTAGAGACTGTATCCAAGTGACACAGCTGAGGTTTGGCAAGATTTGCATCCAAACTCAGATCATCTTTACATTAGGAAGGCAAAGTTTATCATCTTGAATCTCATCTTGAAGCTGGAAACTGCTCAGAACAAAAGAAGACTGAACTACAAAAATGTGGTGCTGTTACCAGACCCCTTTTATTAGTTTGAACATGATGCTGCCACTCAATTTGTTGGAAAGCATTAGGCACCAGAAAACACCCCCTTGGACACTGGGCATATGAAAAAGAATAAAAAAGCCAGGCAAGCAGAACATACCTGACAATTCTGTTAAAATGTAAATCTTAAGTTTGGCTTCTCCTGACCATAAGTGAGCCCCTGGCTTGAAGACAGATGTTGTGAATGTGTGTTCCCTAGTACCCTATATAACCAGGAAGTCAATTCAGCCTGGGCTTGAACACAAAACCTATTCCCAGATGATGTGTCTGATTCTTTTGCATCCTGAGGCGCTTGGCAAGAGTCCTGACAAACAAGGTTAAGCTCAAGAGAGACTGAAAACACCTGAGGCATTCGGTTTCTAAGCCTTGATCAACTGGAAAATGGGGAAGTATTTCTTTTTTAAGGGAGGCAAAAAAAGAAGCAAGAGAGGTCATTTAAGCAGTGCAATCTCCACACAAATACCAAGAATAAAAAAAACCCACAATGCTGACAAACCAGGAGGCAGCAGGCAGAAAATACCACGTCACTAATATTGTTAGTGGACTCAAAATAGCACAGGACTTAGTTTCCACAGAATGCAAAGTAAAACCTAGAGATGGTACAGACTGCAACCAGCTTTAGCAATCAGTGAATTCTCCACAGTCATCACCAATAGCTGTTTGGTGTAGCTGAGATATAATGGTTCCTCCAAAAGCAATGCGATATCTTTGATAAGGGAGGGATTGCAACTAAGGTCAGTCTTTTCCACTTGAGGCAGATGTTTTGGACAACAAATATTCTAAGCAATTTTTCCATATTTTCCTTAATACTGAAAATTCTGAAAGTGTCACAAGCACAGCCACAATTTTTTAATATTTTTCTAATCAATGTGTCTAATGAGAAGGCAGGCCACAGCAAAACAAGATGAATCTCTTGTTTCACCAACACCCTTTGCCTTTGGCCCTGGATCAGCTGGAGCATCCCAAGGATTTCTGCATGTCCATTTAGCTCCTTCCTGAGGTTGGTACCAGGTGTGGAGTTCATTAATACTGTCACAATACTACGTGTAAAATGCACATCTGAACCATCACAAAGGAAATGTATCTTTTATGTAGAAGAGGAGCCACATACATGCTTTCCAATGAAAGGTACTTTATTGGTATGATGAAACACTAACAAAAGCCAAAATATCTACAGATAAAGACTGAGGCAATCCAACAGAATTTGTAAGAAAGAGAAAAACAACGCAGGATGTCTTTTTGAAACGTGCTACAATTCAAAGTTCCCTGCTAGGTGCAGAAATTGCTGTGTAATGCTCTTTGGTCTGCACTGCTTAGAAAGACTGATGCACAGTGGTCTGTTTTAACCACAGAAATCTGAAGGTTAGAGATTAATTCTGAAAGAGGAAAGAAAGAAGTAATGAAAAAAAATTCCTACAACACCAAAATATATTAAAATTGGGTCTTCCTAATACTTTCTCCCAATACTTTCACTCTCAGTGAAATCAGGAAAATAGCCATTTATGCAAGGTGTTTCTTTAATTTTCAGCTGATGTTACACAGGCATCTATTAAGAATATTTATGCTGATTTCAAGATACAAATACTGTTGAAACTTAGTCACGTGAGCTAGGAAAGCCCAAGTCAATTTTTAACTTGTCTTGCTTTTCATTGAGAGAATTGTTTAATTAAATCCCAGCCATAAAAGATTCTACATGTTCTAGGGAAGTTTTAATCACTGCTGATGGTGATTAAGCTGGGATGGGGGGTGGAAATCGTGCTCCCGTGTCATGCTGAGTTTTCAGTATTTGCAAATTATTGATCCTCTCTTGCTGCAAATCTTTCCACCCTTCTCGGTTGCCCTCCTGCTACAAAAGGTGTTCAATTTCTTGTTAGATAAATAGGGATGCTGACACTGTTTCAGAGCACATACTTAGACATCTCTTCAGTAGCTCCTGAGATGAGGAAGATAAGCAGATCTTGTTCTTGTGCTGCTGGGTATTGACTAAATCTCCATCTCTCTTCAAGTAAATGTGAGCTTAGCTGGTTGCAGCACAGGCTACTTCCTTGTCTGGAGGTGCAATAATAACTATACTGGATACAGAAAACAGAAATCACATCATTGCATATTTTTTCCCTGTTGAGGTGCTCCAAGTTACAGACTAAAAGGCTTTTTCTTAAATTTTAGTCTTGTTCATTAATGAGGGAGGACTTGCTTGTAATATGTTAAGAAGAATATCCAAAGTTAAAGTAAGCACTGTACATAAACCTTCCTTTTGTAGAGAAATATGCTAAGTCTTTTGTCTATTTTATTGCTGATGGTCAGCGAGACCTGAGGCATCATTAGCAGAAGAGCTAACTAACTCTGTGCTTTAGCTAATTAAGATATCACATCTTTCTCCTTTACAGGAACAAAGTTTTGCTGTTATTTCCTCTAAGCCAAAACTGCTCACAGGTACAAGGGGAATGATTGCCATGAGTAACTCTTCAAAGCCCCAGGCTTTATGAGGCAAAGATGCTGACCTTATGGCTGCTTCTGCCTCTTTTCAAGAATCAGGTGGAGGTATTTAAGACCTATAGGTCACTGTGCCTCAGGGTCTAGCTCTGCTTCATCCCCAAGCACACCCCACATGGGGTTCTTGGGATTCCAGAGCAGACATACATCAGATATTTCAGGCGTTCTGCTTGCCTCGGTTACATGCAGAAAAATCACAGTTGTTTTTTTTCCTTTACCAGTAACAGCAGGAGTCTGCTTGAGAACAAAGATTTAACAAACCCCACCTGCTGAGGATTGCTACCTCCCTCACCCAGCTCTTGTTGCCCACTATCTATTGCTGCTGTCCCAAGGTGCAGGTACTTCTCTGTCTCTGCTCAGAAAGCCAAAAAGGCCATTTGCAGTCACTGGTGGTTAAGGATAATGACTCCAGATTAACAGTCAGGAGATTAATGTGGAATAAAACTAGAACTCGTTCAAACTTAATTCCCTTTGCATCTGAAGCTTGCTCAGAAAACATACTTTCCTCAGAACAGCTTCTTCCTTCCCTCCTACTCTGTGCCTTTTCTAAACAGCACACCATAGCAGATGCCAGGCTTTCTGCTAGAGTGGAAACCTCATTGTAATGGATCCCTTGCTGCCAGTCATCGAGATTCAGGATGCAATGGGTACACTATGTTGGTCACTGAGTGGGAAAGGGAAAACTTTCTGCCCCAGACCAACAGGGCAGCTTCATTTGTATCACAGACCCACTTGTCTTGCTGAGGTTGTCCACCTGCCTTCCCTGCTTGACAGGACACACGGAGCCCAGGCTTAACCCCAGGGCTCCTGTTTGATGCAGAGCTCCCAAGGCCCCTTTCCTCGAAGCAGCACTGCCACAGAAAGGGGGTTCAAGCACATGTGGATCTTGCAACTGGGAAAGCATTTGGGGGCAGGAAGCCCCAGCACCACACTGTAAGGCTCCTGGCTGTTGTGTGCCCACGTGGGCTGAAAGGAGCTCTGTCCTTTTTGTTGCTCCATAAGCCCATCCCTGAGGATCAGTCGAGACTGGGTGAGACTGCAGTGCCTGGGAGATGAGGACACAGGTGGGACACTGTCTTTGCACAGACATTTGTCCACTGCTCTTAAGGGACCCCTAAGGTGGCTGACAGAGGGCTGTGTTGGTCACACCAGCCACATTCATGGCAATCACTAAAGCCTCCCTGTTTCAAGGCTGTCAGCAGCTGTCAGAGCCACTGCATGGAGTACATGGACCCAGCAAGGGAGTAAGGAGAGCACTACATTTGGCCCTTCACAGGTAGCTCCTGTATTGCATCTCACATCTGGGGCCCCACAACTGGCATTCAAAACCCCAGAGCTTTTCTGATAAATGCATCATCTGTGGCAGCTAGCAAACAATGCCCTTGGCTGCTGCTGTGGTGGAGACTTGATTGAAACCATGAACTGGCATATTCTTTACATGCAGACCCTTTATTTGGGTGGGTCTTACAGGGGGAGCAGCACTGAGGTGACAGCATGAAGTCAAGTTTTAGTTTCCCAGCTTCCCAAGAGGGTTGGGGCCATAGCCCTCCAGCGACCACCGCTCTAGACCACATGGTTGGAGAGCACAAATAAGTAAATGACAACTTTGGAAACCTTTACAGTCTCTGGCCAGTTACAGGCTCTCCAGGGAAGTGTCCACGGCACCAAGCCTGCTGGAGCTCAAGAGGCTTGTGGACAATGCTCTCAGACACTTGGTGTGGTTTTTGGTGTTGTCCCGTGCTGATCCAGGAGTTGGACTCGATGATCCTTGTGGGGTCAAGCTCAGAATATTCTATGATTCTATGACAAACACGGAGAAGATTTTGGGCTTAAACATATTTCTCTACTACTGCTTCTGATTATTGAGGTCTTCAGAATTTCCTGCACCTCTTTTTGTCTTTCCATTTCTTGTATGCTCGGTGTTTCACCCGGTGTTCCGTCTTATCATCCATTTTCTCTTCCACAATAGCCCTAAGAATGGACTTTCAGGGTAGGTGCAATTAGCCTGATTTCTGCCAGTGAGGCTACTGGCTCGACCAGCCTGCTGAAGTTACTGGGATTTCCTTGTACACAACAGATTTAATTCTTCACAGGCCCCCCAAAGTTCCTTAATTACATCTTGTTCTCCACATATCATTTTTCCTTAACTGGCCCCAAATTAAAGTCAGTTAAAAAAAAAAATTAATCACATTCCTTTCTTACTTGTGGTTGTTTAACATCCATATAAAACAAAAGATGCCTTATAATAGCCTTGTATATTTGAAGTTTGGAACTGAAAATCATCTGCAAGGATAATAACAGTCAATCCTGCTGTGTTCCTGGTCTTAATGTAATAGAATAATGGCAATGCAAGCCTGGCAAGGACCTCCTAGGATCATACAGTCCTTTTTCCTCTCTGAAGGATTGGGCTGTTATACCTAGAACATGTCTAATAATTTGTCTACCTTGATTTTATAACCCTTCCATAAACACTCTTCCGTGTAGCATATTTAGGCACTGCACCACAGCTAATTGCTAATACCACACTCCAAAATATCTGCAATGAAAATTCATTGGGTTCATCACAATCTGTTTTGCAAGGGTCTTTGAGAACAAATTAACACCTGCCTCTTTAACAGGCCCTGAATAATAACTGGATTATTATTGCATCTTATTCTAGTCTTCTCTTTTCTATACCAAGCAAAACCATTTCCTTCAATCTTTTCTCAAAAGTCACGACTTTGGCTCTTGTTTTCTGGCCATGCTTTCTCTTTATCTCCTACCTTTTTTAATTCCCTCTTCTGGACTCCTCCCAGTTTGGCACCACTTGAGAACGTGTGATGTCCAAAACTGCTCCATGCCAGTGTCAGCATCCCAGGGTCAAGCAGGGAGGGATAATTACCTTGCATATGTTCATATGTTACCTACAACACTTCTGTCAGCGCCTCACAGCGTGAGATTTGCTTAGTTTGGTAACACTATCATGTTACGACACTGTCATTTGTCATGGCTCCATTGGAGGAATCATGTGTCTCCATTCCATATTTTATAATTTATATTTCAATTTCCTTTTCCCGAGGTTAAGAAACAGTTCCTTTGTTTCCTTCAGAGCATCTTAGGTGGGACCATGTCAAAAGCCTCAGCAGAGTCAAAACATACCTACTGCTTCTCCTTTATCCGTGAGAACAAAGAAGGAAACCATTAGTTTGACATTATTTATTCTTGACAAACCTGCTCTGTTATCAGCTTAATATCCTCTAGGTACTTTATACACAGATTCTTGTGTATCTTTCAGGATAACATACATAGACCTGTTATCTCCCTGAACCTTGCTTTTCCTTTCTTAAAGAATGGGTTCAGTGGGTTTTCTTCTAGTTCCTAGAGAACCTTCTCCTCTTTTGTTACCAGTGGGTGTTAATGGCTCAGACACTGCTTCAGTGTCTTAGGTATTTCAGGGTCAGTTTTACCAGACCACTCTAACTTCAATATGCATAACACATTAAACATTTCATAACCTCTTTTTTCTCTACTCTGTGCTCTTGTAAACAACTTAAATGTTTTAGGCATTTGCTCATAATTTATGTCATGCCTGAAGCAAAGATGTCTTTAAATATCTTGGCTTTCTCGTCATAGTCTATTATTTGTAATCCTTGCCTATTAAGGAATGGGCTGGAATTTTACTTTGCCTTTTTCTGCTTTTGTAATGTTCATACAACCTCTTCACATTAATTTCTATCACCCTCAATAGCAGTAAGTCACTGTGTAGTTTATCTTTCTGGGTTCGCCATACACTTTTGGTCTATTTTTTTTTTCTACTCAACTTTAGCCAGATGTTCTTGTTCCTAATTTGTAAATAAATTCCATTTTAACATCAAAGACTTTAAAGAGCTTCTGCTGCAGCTATTCCTTCTTATGCTGATTCCTTTCTCCATCACAGCACAGTAATTTGCTGTTGTGTCTTAAATACAGCTTCTTTCAGTAATTGCTATCTCTTCTGCACTCCTTTATCCTTAAATTATCTTCCCAAAAGAATCCTCTCACAAATTTCATCAATGTTTGCTTTACTGAAGCCCATTATTTCTGTTTTGTTTCTCTTCTGCTATCCTTTCCTTAAAATAGTCAGCTATGATCAATAGTTTCGCAATCATTTCCTCTCCCTCAGTCCCTGGAATCCATCATTTTTACAGAAGTTGGCCCAGTGTGTTAAGGAGCCCCATGTGTTGGGAAGCTGCTGTAGTTTGTGGTCAATAAAAAAGACATGAAAAAATAAAAGCATGAGCCTGGATACAACTGTATTTGTACTACTTGATAAGGGTCAAGATTTCTCCAGAAATGTGCGAAGATAACCTCTTCAATTCTGATGTGATGTGGCAACTGAGTTGCAACACACACCTGGAGAAATACTGTTAATTGATTTCTTTACTTAAGGAAGCCTAAATCAGTCAATGCAGTTACCTCGGCGAGTCAGAGACTGAAATAGCTAATGGCTTGAAGATTGTATGGTCACCAAAAGACTTCTGTGCACTGCAGCAAACTGAAAAGGAACAGCTGCCCACCCAGCAGAGCCCACCCCTCCCTGAATATGCCCCCTGGGAAAGGACCTTTGGGTCGGGTCAGTGGGTGCCACTGCCCAGCCATCCCAAGTGGACAAGGGTGTGCACCCCTGAAGTTGCAAACTGGAAATCCAGGTAAGGGAAGAGGCAAATCCTGTGAGGTGGGATAATCCTTCTTACCGTGCCCATGCCCTCCCTTACGTGATGACTCTGCTGTAAAAATTCCTCCAGAGAACCCCAAAGACATTTCACATCTGGCCTGGGCTGTTCATCTCAGGTGCTGGACCATGAGGGATGCTGAGTCCTAGGAGGTACCAGAGACTCGGGACATGCCCCAGGACACCATCCATTGTCCAACTCCCTGCCCCAGGCCAGGTACAAGGCGTTCCCACCTGTATAATAACTCATGAAGTCTTTGAGGTTTTGGGGGGATTCCCCCACCCCCAAAAGATCAAGACCATCTCTTCAGCCAAAGTCATGGAAGCTGCAGCTCCCAAGTTTCACCACTGGATCCAGCAGGTGGTGACTGTATGTATCTTTCCACTCTTATACTTTCTTTCTCTTCCTTTCCTTATACATTTCCTTAAGTGTTATTTTTGTGCCTTTCTATTGCTGCATTACTGTAAATGATAGCACCCAAAATAGCAACATACCTGTTTACCTCTGAAACAAAATTATTGTAAGATAAACCCGACCTACATATGTTTACAAACAAGGATTATTCAGTGTTGTTTCACTCTAATCCACCCCAAGGGATTTATTAACAAGAACCTGGGCTATCCCCCCCTTCTGGGCCAGGCTGTAACACAGCAGAGTTTGGATTTTCTGTGGGGTTTCAAGTCATGTCTCTCCTCATCCAAGCACACAAACTTCTGTGTTCTGCATCTTCATAACTGCAGAGGGATACTCAAGCCTCATGGTGAATTGCATCCAGTACAACAGCAATGGAGGGACTAAACAACAACTAAGTCATTCCCCTGCTCTGTGACCCAAAATGCTCTTCAAAGCTAGAACATCTGAGGAAAAAAAATCCTTATCTGTTCGGGTTAGGAAAAACCTAAATACAGCAGTATTAGTAGCCTCTTTTTTGTCAGACTGACAGATTCTAAATGGTTTCCAAGAGGGCACCACTTTCATATTTCAGCTGTCCCCTCATTATTGTCAGACCTGGAAGCTCAGGACTGGATGACACAAATGTTTGTATGGTTAAACAGCAGGAGAGAGCTGCAGGAATAAACACACATGTCAGGAAAGTGTCTGAATGTGGAGGTCACCTCAGACAGAAATCTCCCTCCAAGCCATAAAAAGGAAGGCTGCCTTGATCCATCCTTTCCTATCTTTCTCTCATCTGTCAGACCAGTGATTTGGCTTGTCATTCCCCTGCCAGAATTTTAAGCAGGTTTAGATCCCCACATAAACACCACATGTTAATGACAATTAGACTTTAAAAGCCTGCTGTAGAAAATCCACACAGTAGCTCAGGGAATATTCCAACCATCTCACTTGCCAATATACTTCCACCAGCAGGAATTTATGAAGAAAAAACCCAACTATGCTTGGAAAATCATTGGCTACTAGGAGCTGTCAATGAGTAAGGAAGGTTCTTTCATGTCCCCTGAGACCACTGGACTTCCCTGAGACAGAAATAAAAGAATTTTGGTTTACTGGCTCACAACAACCACAGTGAAGCACATTTTCCCCAAGATGTTTATTGAGGTATTTCTGAAAAGCCTCACTGAGAGGGGGCTCGAAAATCCTTCTCCTTTGATAGTTAACCCCTCTTTTTTGTCCCTTTTTCTTCTTTTTTCTTTTTTTGTTTGTTTGTTTGTTTGTGTTTTGGTTTTTTGTTTGGGGTTCTTTTTGAGCCTGAATTTCATCATGAGCAACATACGATAATTTTGTTCAGTTGCAACTATGGTCCATAATCCCTCCTTCAACTTACTGTTGGAGATATAGATCTATATTTATAGCTCTCACTTATGAACAGCAACTGTACACCATTCCATCCTTCATGCCCCTTAAAAAAAGCCACAATGGTCTAGTCTTCCCTCATGAAACAGATTCTCCACTCCCATTTTCTGCATCTGCTCCAGTTCTAATGGATTTTTGCTTTAGCACCACTGACCAGCTCTACTGCAGGCAGATTGCTATGACCTTGACGTGTGGTCAAGACACCCTTACCCCTACTAAAAATACCAACCCTACAGTCACAACTGCCCATTTCTATCCCTGAGGTAAAATTAAACAATTAAACAATTCAAATTAAAACTAACCTGCTATTGGGCTATATGGGAAATGCCCAATTACGCTTTTGCAACTGTACAAAGAGTGACAGCAACTGCACATCCTACAGAACTGCTTCTCTCCTTCAAGAACTGCAGTGATATATTACAAATCCACATCACATTTCTTTTCCATTTATCTCCATCTCCCCTATTAATCTTTTCTTCAATGTTTGTACTTAATCTTTGCATTTGAGGCCACACTAATGGTTGCTAATGGCTGGCTTTATTATTTCTCTCTTGGTTAAACAGGTCCTATATGTGCTGTTTTCCAACTGGCTAATTTACCAACTGCACAAATAAACATCACGAAGGCATTTGCAGTTTCATTTGCCAACTTTTATGATCCCAGTTGAACCGGGTAATAAATAACCCAGGTTTAGTTTTAACCCAAACCCAGAATGTGATAATTTGCTCTCCTTCACTTGTTCCCATATCTTGTTTCACTGCCACACTCTGTAACCTCTGTGTTACTGAATAATGAGCCAAAACACTATTTTTGCTTTTCACTGGACCTAGATTACCCTTAATCTCTTTAGTATTTTTTAATCTCCTTCTTTACCTTAGTTTAAAACCCCCCATGTTTTAATTTGTTGTTTGTTATTTATATAGCTAAAGGGATTTTACCTTTCTTAGAGCAGTAGTTGGTTTCTTTTTTAAGATTCTGTGCTCCCCACTGCATCAGGCAATGCACAGAACGTTTCCACCAGCAGAAGTCCACCTAGAAATTTTATATTTATAGTAAAATACATGAACAGTATACATGGGAAAGAGAAAATTCTGCTGAGTGCTGTATGCCCCAATAACTTCCTCATAAACTGGTTTCAGATCCAGGCTTCTGAAGATCCTGTGCTCATCAGAAAAGCTTGCCACAACTTGCAGGAACACAACAGAACACACAGCAGAAAGTGAGACTTCCTGTGCTTCTACAAATGCTGCCCTCCCAAGGGCTCTCAGGGCAATTAGTGGTAATCAACTGAGATACACAAGTAGATTTGGTTCTTCTTTCACCCTGGATGCTTTTCTGATAGAGGTTTCCAGATAAAGGCATGATCCACCAGCCTTTTCACTGCTGGTGGCAAGCCAGGCATCCTCAGGGCCCTTCTGGGATAGCTGAACACAACAAAGGGAGTTATATCCTGGTTATCTGGACAAGCCAACAGCTATCAACTGCATTGCAGCCAAGGAATGCCAAAGATCAAGCTACAAATAGGGAGGGCAGGGAGCAGGGGGAGAGAGCAGTGTTCTGACACGGAGCCCATTTCACTCCCTGCACCACAATCCACACACCCACACTGGGCTGAGGGCAGCTCTGCTTCCCCAGCAAGGCTGCAGAGCCACAACGGGGTCAGCTCTTCTCCCCAAGGTGTGGAACTGCAACAGAGAACTCTCAGGTTGATAATACGATCATGGGAACAACAGCAGAGGTGGCTGCCTGTGGAGGCAACTCCTCTTGGTGGTGGCTTTTAAAATCTGGCCAAGTAAACCTGTCAGGAACAGCCCTGAGCTCTTGCAGCCAGAAGGCAATGGAGAAATTTGTTAGTGCTCTGTCTTGGCCCTGATTCTGAAGGCTGGTGACTGTCCACAGAGACAGGCAGTGAGTGGCACAGCCTGTGTAGAGACCCCCCTTGCCATTTCACTCCCACCATTATCAAGGTTGTACTGTCTAGAGCAAGACTTTCTGGATCTGCATTTTCAGTGTCAGGGAAGAGAGAAGCTCCCTGCCTCAGTTAAAGTCAGGAGGATCTTGCCCCATTCCCTTCAGAAGGAGCAGCGTGGCACTGCACTAGTCCTTGATGGTTTTATCTTTGTCTTGGTTTTCTTGCATACCCTTGTTTCCCCTTGTTCCTCTTCTCCTTCTTGTACTGTTGTGGTTTGTTCTCATCCTACAAGAGTTATAAAGCTATTTTGCCTGAAGGTGCTTGTGTTTAGCTCCCCACAAAAGCGTTATCCCACTCTGTCCTGATGCAGTGAAAACCAGGGGAGAAAGAACCCAAAACTGTGGGCTCGTGAGTACGTTTTGAAGATCTCAAACCCTCTATAATCAAACCCTGAAGAACCAGAACTGAGATCATTCAGTGCATCACAGCACCATGCCCATTACTTCTGGTGATTCCTAGGACTTAGTCTTTCATCTGTCCTAACTAGGGCTGCTTTTTAAGCCCCACTGACATTGACTCATGTAAAGGATATCAGAAGAAATAAGAAAATAAGACATCCAGGTTGCAACAGCTTCCTTAGGCGAAGGGAATCTCCTGTCCAACACTTGTTTAGTTGCTCTTTGTTATAGATCCTGGTGAGCCACAGGTATTCTAACCATACCCATCTTTCACCTCTGTTCCCCATGCTTCAGGAGGATGGCATTTGTTTTCTACTACCTGAACTTTTCTTTCCCAGGGCTTACAAGCCTTTTCAGGACTGGAAATAACTCCTTGGAGAATTCAGCACTAGGCCAATGGTTATAAAGGGTATATTTTAATCCCAGTGAGCTGTGTCCATTTTCATCATAGGCA
The DNA here is from genome assembly GCA_035222235.1 of Margarornis squamiger. Taxonomy (NCBI): domain Eukaryota; kingdom Metazoa; phylum Chordata; class Aves; order Passeriformes; family Furnariidae; genus Margarornis; species Margarornis squamiger. Next base: position 51,837,723 of record JAWWTY010000077.1, on the reverse strand, counting down.
GTAAAGAGCTCTAAGAACACTTAGAGGCATCTTTGCGTGACTTCAATGTTAGCTGTATGTCTCAGAATGTGTAAGTCAAAAACCACTGACAATGAAGGGATAAGGAGCATAAATGTTTAATTATAACAAAATTCATTCTTTAAATACTGGCTGAAGTGCAACAACTGCTGTTCAGGCTTATCACTTATTAGCAGGCAGTCATCAGAATGGAAGTGCAAAAGACTTGATGACAATGCTTTTGCTGCTACAAGACCAAAGATAAGAACAGAAAATAAGAGGAGAACTATAATAGATGGAGTTATTATTAAAATATTTATTTTGTCCTTGACTAGCAATATATCTTCTCAGATTTGCAGAAACCTCTGAGATCTTAAATAGCAACATTATGCAATAACAGAGATCAGTTATTTACAGCAGCCAGAGAAATTTGCTGCTACTGAAAAGCAATATGACAATTATGTCTCACACTCCTCCTGAAGCTGAATTGAACACAGGACTGAATTTGGTCCAAAGCCTGTAAGCCTTTTGCAATTAAAATGCAAAACCTGATCCTGAAGATTTTATTTCATAATATCATGTTTATCACAAGAAGCAGCCCCTCCTAGTTTATTAGGCCTAAACTGATTTAAATAATTCAGTTGCAGAATATTAGGCAGTGGTGGAGATAAAAAGAAATTAGGAAATAAAACTAAGGGGAGGGAGAAAAAAAAGAAATTAGGAAGTACGGCTAAAGGGAGGTGAAGAGGGAATTAGGAAGTCCTTCCTTGTGGTCCATTATAGGCCTGTGGTAGTGATCAAGGAGAAAAAGGCTTGCTGCAGAGCACAAAGGGTGCACCACAGACAGGGCACAGCCTGAAGAGGAAATGACCAGAGAAAAACCAAAAGCCAGTATGAAAGACTTTATTTATGTTCAATAAAAGTATGATCCCTGATTTGCATTAGGTAAAAACTGCCCCATCTCCACTGTCCTGCTGTCCCAATTAACAGCAGATGAGAAATTGCCATACCTTATTCTTCCCCAGGTAAATACTGAAGAGAGCAGCCCACGGCCTTGTTCTTCATCATGTATCACATTAACAGAGTGCACTCCTGAAGCTCAGTTAATTTCAGCTGGATCTCCATGTTCAGAAACAAAATGAGACTGATGCCAGCTGCCACACTGGTTTCCCAGAATTTATAAAGCACTTTAGCACAGGTGCTGAAGTCACATACTTATCATCCTGACTCCACAGAACAAACCATGGCTGGGGCTGTTCCTTGCACATATCTGGAGCCCATGAAAACGTGGGCTGCACATGGAAATAAATGAGCACTATTATCCTGTAACAGGAATGAACACAGCTGCTGAAGGAACCATTCAACCTGTCACAATCAGAGCTTTGGAGATTTCTGATGGCTCTCACACTCATTCCACAAGCTGCACCACGTTTCAGCTGATGTAGCTGTCACAGAGTATAGCTAGTCCTGGGAGGGCTGACTGTGAGATACAGTGCTCTTCCCCACCTTGTTGATGGGATAATTTACTAACCATACCAGGAATCAAGCAGCAAAACATACAGGAAAGCACAACATCATTAATGGTTTACATTTGGATTCTGATTATTTAGTTCTGGCCCAAAATGTAAGAGATATTTTATTTTAAAAAAGAAAGGCACTAGTCTCGTCAGGAGCACAGTGTCAGACACTGCTGGATATAAAGAGGATTGGAAGGAAGGAAAGGCCAGAATAAGTAAAAGAGAGGGGTTTATGATTTCCTCTTGTGTAAAGAATGAATAGCCCATTGATCCATTCAGCAAAAACTTTCATGATTTACAGGAAAAAATGATCTCTAAGTAGGATTCAAGCCTTGGTTAGACATTGATTGGATTTCACCCACATCACAGAAAGGAAAGGGACAGCTTTCTGCAAGATCAGCTTGCTGCAGGGCTGCATGTTTGCCAGTGCTGCAGAAGGCAGGCTACAGGAGTGCATACCTGGAGTGGGAAGAAAGGATGAGGGCTCACTGCTTTCAGCAGCATTTCGACATTTTCTGGATGAAAGCACACATGAAATGATGATTTCAGTAAGCAAAGCTTCCTGCTTCATACCGCTACATGAGATATGTGAATTTCTTATTGCTTAAAACTTATCTTAAATGTTGACACCTCACTCAACCCAACTTTTTTCCTCCTCCTTCATCCATGATTCCCTTTCAGGATGTGGGAGCTCTGTATGCATCACAGGTAAAAGAGTAAAAGGAAAAAACACTCACTGAAAAAAAGCCTGAAAGCCTTTTGAGCTCTCTCCCACCTGCTAAGGACAAAGGAAGGCCTTGTATGCTTGAAACTAAACATACCACATTGCACCAAATGGGAAGAGCAGTGAACATGGAGAGAAGCACTCCAGAAAAAGATGCTCAACAGGATGTTAAACACAGCCCTGTGCAGATAACCAAACAGTGCAAGGATGCAAAAGGGAAGACATGCCAATCCACCATTCCACGCCCCATCACTCCCAAAGAAGGGAAGAACCTCTTGCAAGGGGCCAGGGATCACCTTCACTCTTCAGCTGTAGCCCCTGAGCAGCTATCAGTCGGTATGATCCAGCTTTTATATTCCCACCATTTTCATTCAAGGAGATTAGAAAGTGCAAGAAAACACCCCATGCTCGTTTTTATTAAAGGCTTAATTCTGCTCTTCATTTTGGGGATGTGGTTACTTGCACTGATGCAGCTGGTCTTCACTGAGGGTGAGAAAAAACCATTCAAGATGAAAACATGCTCTTTGCATAGCAAAACGTCCACACAGAGACAAGAGATGTTTTAAAAAAGGTTCTGCATTTGCCCTTTCGGGCATTGCAACACAGCACAAAAGACTTCCCCCTTAAAGAATAAAGGACACATAAAGTGATTTTTAAAACTATAACAAAAAGGATATTTTATAGATGACTGTGGAATTTTTAAGCGGCTGGTTATTTTCACTTCCAGAGCAAATACAAGGTACTTCTTGTCGGACAAGTTGTTTGGAATTTCTGCTTTGTCATCAGCTCAATTTATAAAAATAAAGAAAATATCGACTAAAATAAACTGTGACAAGATGATGGATATGTCCCATTTATTCATATCTATATTGGTATGAACAACCATAAACTGAAGCAAATGACAGGACACACATCACCTATATTTAATCTTACACACTGTGTATTGTGATAGCAACAGACTTACTCGGTGCATAAACCCAAAGATCAATAAGCCTGCATAGTGCCCAGTTATTGAATTAATAGTTTATGGTCTCTCTTACAATTACTGGCAAAACACAATGGCATAGTTGGGTGTAAATTGGGATAAGCAAGTCTCCTGTATCCATATTTTTACACAGCTCTGTGTGCAGTGTTTGGCTGGGTTGCAGGCTTTCTGCCAGCTGTTTCTACACAAGGGTGTCTCAGTACACAACATCAACTCCTGAAGGCTATGACAATACTGACAGCATCCACCATTTATTTTGTGAACAGGAAAGATTTATCCTTGATGGTTGCACAGCCCCTCTTCACCTGGAGCTTTAGGGGGAGGTGTCAAAACGACGGGCTAAATTTAAATTTATGTTGACACACTGCCCTGGCATTCATCCCCCCTTCCCAGGCCTGGATCCGAGCCACAGACGCTCGATCCACGCAGGATCCAGACGGGATGCGATCCCCCCCGCTCCACCAGGGATGCGAGTTTGTTTGGCGTCTTTTTCATTTCCATTTCTGTGTCTAGTGTGTTGCCGCTTGCCGGGCCGCCCCTCCATCCCGGGGGCGGGCCGAGCGAAGGAGCCCACCCCCCTTGTCCCCGGGGAGCTGCCTCCCCTCGCCGGCACAGGGGCGGTCACCGCCGCCTGCATCCCTGCCTGCATCCCTTCCATCCATCCCTGCCTGCATCCCTCCCATCCATCCCTCCCTGCCTGCATCCCTGCCTGCATCCCTCCCATCCATCCCTGACTGCATCCCTCCTATCCCTCCTATCCCTGCATCCCTCCCATCCCTCCCTGCCTGCATCCCTGCGGCCGGCGCCGTCCCGGATGAGCGCGGCGCGGCGGGGGCTGCCGCGGGTGAGGGGTGCCAAGGGGCTGGCGGCGTACTGCCTGCTGCTGGGGCTGTCGGTGCCGCTGCTGCTGCTGCTGCCGCTGCTCTGAGATGCGCCGCCCGGCGCTGCGGGGCCGCGGGGGCTCTGCCGGGCGGCCGCACCGCTGCACCCCGGGCCGGGGCGCGGCCGGAGGCGGCCGGGGGGCCGCCCCGAGGCGCTGAGGGAGCGCCGGGGGGAGGATGAGGCGCTGGGGCGAGCCCTGCAGCGCTGCCAGCTGTGCCAGCGGTGCCGGCGCTGCCAGCGGTGCCAGCGGTGCCAGCGGTGCCAGCGGTGCCCGGCCCGCACGGCAGAGCGGGGCCGCAGCTTCTGCCCCGCCGCGCCTTTATCGCCCTCCACGGGTTGTGGGTCGGGGGGTCGGGGTTGGGGTCGGGGTCGGGGTGGGGGTCGGGGTCGGGGTCGGCGGCGCCTCCGCCCCAGGGCAGCCCCCGATGGGCCCGCCGGGCCGGCTGTGACCGGGGACAGGTGTGACCGGGGGGCTGTGACCAGGGACAGGTGTACCGGGACAGGTGTGACCGGGGACAGCCGTACCCCGGGGGGCTGTACCGGGACAGGTGTAACTAGGGACAGCTGTACCGGGACAGGTGTGACCAGGGACAGCCGTACCCCGGGGGGCTGTACCGGGACAGGTGTGACCAGGGACAGCTGTACCGGGGGGGGGGGCTGTACCGGGACAGGTGTAACCAGGGACAGCTGTGCCGGGACAGGTGTAACCAGGGACAGCTGTACCGGGGCTGCTGTAGCAGGGGCAGAAGTAACCGGGGCTGCTGTAACCCGGGGCAGAAGTTACCGGGGTCAGCAGCACCCAGGCAGGCTGTAACCAGGGGCAGCAGTACCCGGGAGGCTGTAGCCGGGGTCAGCAATACCCGGGTCAGCTGTAACAGGGACAGCAATACCCAGGCAGGCTCTAACGCGGGCCAGCAGTAGCCAAGGTCAGCAGTAACCAGGGACAGCAATACCCAGGGCCAGCAGTGCCAGGGCCAGCAGTACCCGGGTCAGTAATACCCGGTCCGGCCGTACCCAGGGTCAGCAGTACCCGGGTCAGCTGTAACAAGGCCGGCTGTACCAGGGTCAGCTGTACCAGGGTCAGCTGTAACAAGGCCGGCTGTACCAGAGTCAGCTGTACCCGGGGCCAGCAGTACCCAGGACAGCCATAACCTGCCGGCAGTACCCGGACCAGCCGCAGCCGCGGGCAGTGCCCGGGTCAGCAGTACCCGGGTCAGCAGTACCCGGACCAGAAGCCCCAGGACAGACGTACCCGGGCCAGGCGCAGCCGCGGGGAGCAGCCGGACCAGAAGTACCCAGGACAGCCATAGCCGGGTCAGCAGTACCCAGGCCAGCATCCCCGGGCCAGCCGCAGCCGCGGGCAGTGCCCGGACCAGCAGCCCCGGACCAGCAGTACCCAGGCCAGCAGCCCCAGGCCAGCAGCCCCAGGCCAGCCGCGGTCAGTGCCGTGCCGTGCGGTGCCGTGCGGTGCCGTGCGGTGCCGTGCCGTGCCGTGCCGTGCCGTGCCGTGCCGTGCCGTGCCGTGCCGCGGGCCCCGCTGTGCCCGCAGCGCGGCGCTGCGCGGGCAGGGCCGGGCCGGGCCGGGCAGGGCAGCGTGTCCCGGCGCGCCGTGCGGGAGGCGGGCCGGGCCCGGCGGCGATGGGAGAGAGCATGTCCAAGAGGCTGAAGCTGCAGCTGGGCGGCGAGGCGGACATGGAGGAGCGGGCCTTCGCCAACCCCTACCCCGACTACCCGGCCCAGGCCGCCGCCGGCGCCCCGGACTCGCACCGCGACAGGGCGCTGCTGTCCGCCCCGCAGGAGGAGAGCCTGCCCTTCGCCGCCGACGGGAAGGTGAGTGCCGGCGGCCGGGGCCGGGCTCCGTGGGGCTGCAGGGGCTCCCTGGGGCTCGGTGGGGATGCTCGGGGCTCGGTGGGGATGCTCGGGGCTCGGTGGGGCTGCAGGGGGGCCGTCCCGGGCTCGGTGGGGTTGCAGGGGGGCTGCTCGGGGCTCGGTGCGGCCGCCCGGGGGGCTGTCCGGAGCTCACCCCTCTAGGTGGTCCCCGGGCTCGGTGGGGATGC
>JAWWTY010000077.1:51801588-51831461 GCA_035222235.1 Margarornis squamiger | reverse complement strand
ACCCGGGCTCGGTGGGGATGCAGGGGCTCGGTGGGGATGCTCGGGGCGCTCCCCCCCGGTGGTACCCGGGCTCGGTGGGGATGCAGGGGCGATGCCCGCGGTGGGGCGGAGGCAGCAGCCCCGGGGCCGGCCCAGAGAAGGAAACAACCGGAGCCGAAGGGGAGGAAACAACCGGAGCCGAAGGGAAGGAAACAACCGGAGCCGAAGGGGAGGAAGCGGCCGGAGCTCCGCCCGGTCGGCGGGAGCGGCGGTGTGTGTGTTTTGGGCAGGTTTTGGGCAGGTTTTGAGCTGCCCCCAGCGCGGTGCCCCGTAGGTGACCACAGCGATTGCGCCTTGCCACGGTGGCTCTGTGGCACAGACCGAGGTGCCAGCGCAGTTATCCCGAGTGTGGCCGAGGGAAGCAGGCAGGGAAGGGAAGGGAGAAGATGAGCGGCCGGGTGTGAGAGGCGAGTGGGTTCGGAGGTGACGGTGGGCTCCCGGCACTCAGCAGCCCTGCCCTGCCCTGCCCGCTGCCTGGCCAGCCGTGCCTGTCTCGGGCTCTGACTCGGCTGCGTTCCGCGGCAGAAGGAGGCCAGAATACAGACCTGCTGGCATTTCAGCCCCCGAGCAGCAGCATCCTTCGACACTGTGCTGCTTTGTCATCTTTTGCATGGCAAACACTGCGTGGTGGTGACACTGCTAGAGGCTGACCTCTTGGCTCTATGCTGGGGTGAATAAAGGAGACATTAATATGAACTCTGTGTTTTTCTGCTTGTGGAAATAAGGAATTACCTTGACTTACTGATGGGGAGGTAGGATGGTGATGCTGAACAGTGAGAGGGGCTTTCTCTGTGAGCATCATAAGTATCAGCAGAACAGCATCAGCTCACCATCAGTCCCAGGCAATGGGAGGTTTCACTGAGTTCTGTCTGAGGCTTGTGAAGTTGTATGGGGCTAAGCAGAGTGCCCCAGAGAGGATACTTTGGGGGTTCAGTGTCTTACTGCTGCAGATAATTGCAGCTCTCAAAAGCAAAGCATTTGAGAAGGTTTAAAAGGCAAGAGTAGGCTCAAAAGGCTCCTTTGCTTTTTACAAAAATCTGTGATAGTATGGTCAGTGTTGGTAAAACAGTTTTTTGTGGAAGAGAACTGTGATTTTTTATTCTTTTGTATGTGGCCTAGTATATAAAATCATCCAAGTATGATGAGTTGAAGTATGAAGGCTGAAAGGAGACAGCAGAGCAGCTATAGATATATATTGTTGTTAAATTGGTACAAAACATACCAGGAATTTTCTTCTAAGGCCTTCTGTAGGCCAGTCATCCTTCTTATGTACCTGCTTTAGATCCCACACTTCATGTATTATTTTGAGAGCACGCTAGCTGTATTGCAGAATAGTTCAACTCTAATTTACTTCTGATTTGGTTCTTGAATGAATCCAAGTTCAGAGACATTCTGTTCTGTGGCAGAGCTGAAAAGGGTTAGCTGAGAATTTCTAGCCCTGTGTTCATGGTGTGCCTGATCTGCTCTGCTGTGGATGAGTGTGCTGTTTTACAGTGGGTGCAGATGTCCTTTCCCAGCAGCAGTGGTGGATGATATCCCTTGTTATGTGTGGCAGTCAGCAACTGTTTGTGCAGGTGCATTAAGAAGGTATGTCAGAGCACCTGAGTAGCCGTGTATTTGATAAAAGGTGCTGTCTGGGCTTTGTTGCATTCAGAAGAATGAAGCTCCTTCTGGAAAACAAAAAAAATCTTCTGTACTGTCTTAAAACCATGTAACTACAGCAGCTTTTGGTGTTCTTTGAATTTTTTCAACTCTGTGCATTTCATAGAAGGCAGGTGTGAGTGTATACTTCCTTTTGGTTTTGCATCTGCAAAACGTGAGGAATGGTATTTCTGGGCTAGAATGCAGCTGTGAGTATATTTTTGTGTATTTATGTTCTTTGCAGCATTTGCATGTTATCACACCTAGCACTATCCTTTTATGAGACTTCATGATGAGTACTTTGGGGGGCTTTTGTTGTAGTTATTGTTTGTGGTCTGGTGTTTTATTTTTGCCTTTTATAGGCTCCCATTCCATCAGAGAAATGTCTTTTGCTTGCCAGAAGGCCTTTAGATAGGCTAGGAAGTCTGTCCTGTAAACTGCTGTACACAAGAGCAGGAGTTTCCTGAAAATGAGAGCAGCTTTCAGAAGCCCTCAGTGCAATTTCTCCCCCCCATGTGCTGCTGAGTGGGGCGGTGAGCGCCGAGTGACTCACGTAATGACAGCCCAAGGTGCACACAGCTCTGCCGTTGTCATGGAAGGCAATGCATTATTAATCCCTCCTTTTGATTTCTTGTGCTGTCACGATTGCCATCTGAAATTCATCCGGTTGATAAGAGGACGAGGAGCTCTTCAAGTCGTTGTCTGAAGCGTGAGACAACTGGGACAAAGTGCTGCATATTGAAAGCGTGTGTTTGTGTGCATAAGGTACAGTTCAGGAAGCTTGAAGGTATGGGAGCAGGAGAAGGGAAGAAAATTGGGGCAGCTGATCTGCCTTCTTATAGATAGTCACAGTAGACATGCAGTTATCTGTGTGGGCTCTGCTCGTGTAGTTGAAATTCAGTTTTCATAAATAGATTTCTTCACCATTGAAGTATCATGGACTTGAACTGTTTCTGTAACTTGTCTGAGAAAGATGAGGTAATAATTCACCAGACAGCATTCATTCTAGATTAGTAAGAAACATAATTTTAAATGTAGATCTTTGTTTAATAAATTATGAATATTTCAATTAAATATATATCCCGTACCTGTAGATATTCTCTCAAAATTGCCCAGAAGTTTTCAAAAGGGAAATGCGAATGGTCAAGGGAGGCAGATAAAGAGACAGCTACAGACTCAGAACAAAAAATATTTTTTAGTTCTCTAATGTGACAGAGAGCTACAAAGCTCTAATGAATTTCCTGGGAAGGGTGGAGAGTTTGCAGATAAGAGGTGGTGATGGCTTGTTGGAGGACTTGTCTCCATGAGCAACCCACCAATATCAACCTCCAGTTGCCCGCTGTCCTTGGAGCCACCACAGCTCTGTGACTGCATTCGTAGTGTAGTCAGGTGTGGTTTGGGATTCTCTTTCACACTGACTACAGGCCAGTGACCTGGGAACTCAGGCAGGCTGATGCTGCCTGTTCAGGCAGGCAAAGGTGCAAGCTTAGGCAACCTGAAGTGGATTTCGTGTGTGTGCAAAAAAAAGCATCCTTGTCATCAAGAAATTACCACCATCTGAGCCCTTGGTGTAAGGTGGTCAGAATTATTGTGGAATCACATGGCAGCACCGAAATTAGAGTCAAACTTTATGGATACCCAAAGCACAACTTCTTATTTAGGCCACTTCTTTCGTGATAGGGTTTTTTTTCTGACTTGCCATGGTGTTTTAAGGGTATTAGTAAAAAGTGGTGTGTTCTGACAAATGTATACAGTGTACTTCCTAAAGCTTTGCAGGGGCTCTTTACAGGGAACATATTTTAAAGCTAATGGTGCTTCTTGGCAATTATCACTTAATGGTGATACAGATATTTGGGTGGTTTAGTAGCCTTCTCAATCTTCTGTTGTTTCTAATAATTCCTTTATGTGGCTTTCAGTCTTCTTTCTCCTTTAAAATGTATTTTAAAAATATATTAAAAGTCCCTTTGTCATTGGCTCACTCTTCTTCTCCCTTTGGTATTTTCTTGTAATTTTTGGGTTCTCTCACTGGGCATTTTAGTTGGATCACTGAGAGCAGCAAGTTCTCTCTGTTTTGGGACTGACTCCTCAGTGACAACTTACACTAGTGGGAATTGTACAACTCATTGCACTGGAGGCGAAATTGAACCTCCAGAGCTAGTTTAAATATTTCCTCCCAGTTTTTTTTCCCAGAGCTGTGTTTTGTGATACTGACACTGTTTTGGCCATTTCCTGGCACCCCATCTCACATGTGTGCTGCTTTGATAGAGGGTTCTGAGACACGCATCATTTGCAGTACTGTTGTCCCTGTTTGTTTTGAGGGAAAGTTTGTTCTGCTTTCTGTGAGTCCTGGTCAAAATGAAGCCTGCAAATCAGTGTGTTGTACTTCACTGCCCCTTAGTAGCTCCTGGCAGTGTGCACAGCCTGAGAGGAGGAGCTGCTGCCTCTTCCCTACAGCACAGAGAGCTGGAATGATGCTCAGTGCTTTCTGAGGCTCTTCATGGAAAGCCTCTCCTGCTGTTCAGGACAGCCCTTTAAATACACAGCTAAGCCTGTTTGGTTTGAGTCAACCGGTTCTGAACGAAAGTGCTTTTAAAAATGAAAGCCTGAGTTCTGATGAAATAGTCTCACATCCATCAGTTTCTGGGTTTACCTTGCAGACCTGCCCATTAATGAGTTGTTACTCTAGCTGGCTGTGTGGGCAAGTGCAATAACAGGCACTTGTTTTCTGGTGAAAAGATATTTTATTTAGGTCTGTCTGCGTGGATCTGCTGCCCAGCTCAGTATGTGCAATAGATCTGTGTTCTCTGCATCTCAAGATAATTTAGACAGCACTGGTAGAGGTTTTAGCTCTTTTAGGAACTTGAGGACCACCTAAAAATGTCACAGCTAGGCCAGAGACTTCTGTGTAGGGAGTGACTAATTCATGGAGCAGATTTATTTCTCAGCTTTCAAGAAGTGGTGTTAGGCTACCTGCAGGACAAATGATTTTCAGGATTGCTCTTCTGCTTTGTCAGGCTCTCTTTTCCCAAACATAGGATAGTGGTCCTTGGTATCTGTTAATCATGTTTCTTTTTGTTACCCATAATCTGAAGCTTTCTGATGAGTCTTTATGATGATCTAAATCTTTAAGCTTTGGGGGTTTTGCAGTCTTACCATCAGTGAGACAAATAGCTCCTTTCACACACAAATGCATTCGAGGCAGGGTCTCCTTGTTTCTTACCTGCTTTAAAGAATTCTTTCTGTAACTTGAGTGGCTTGCCTTTCAGTGATGTTTTTCACATCCTTACCCCCTCTGAGATGGGGTGATTCCTGTGTTTAAGGCCTGTTCCTAAGCTGGTGTTTTTAGCAGTCTAGTATTTTGCCTACAGCTATTGATTTCTCTCTCTCTTTTCCCAACACCCCCTCTTTTTTTCTTCTTTTCTTTTTTTCCTCACTATCAAATGTAAGGTACTCAGTTCTGGGTCAGTGAAAAACAGTGCAGTGTGTTCTACAGACAGCAGTGTTTCAAAGCATTTATTAAGCATATGGTTTACTGCCATTTGTTTCTGAGAGGACCTATCTGAAGAAGCAGCAGCAGAGAAGTGTGTTTGACTGTTTCAGAGGATGAGTGATGAGGTTTCTTATTATCTGATATTTTATAAAGCTTCTAAAGCCACCTTTCAAAATTCATGTCTTCATGTAATTACTTCATTCTAGTCCATGTAAGCATCTGTTATAAGCTTATAGGGGAATCTTGTATACAGAACAGTGACAGTACTTGGTTGTAAAAGGTTCAGAGCAACTAAAAAAAAAAAAAAATAGGCAGTGGTAGAAGGGTAAATAGCTGGGGGAAACTGTGTTGTCACTTCTAACCTTTTCACAATGCCATAAGCTTGGGAGTATCTGTGTTTGGCACGACAGATAAACATAATAATAATAATAATAATATGCTTTCATCTGTGCTTTTCCAAGCACTGAATCAAGACAAGTAAGTTCCAATTCCCATTTTAGAGAGGGATATGCCAAGCTGAGCTAAATTTTTGGTACAGGACCAAGGTTTCAAAGCAGAACACAGTCACCCTGATGTTCTAGTACTCCTCTCCTGCCTCTAAGTAATTTCATCTGGTGTTTGGTACAAAATACACTGATTTGTTAACAGCAGGTGTATTGTCAGAACAAAAAAGATCACCAGCCTGCTTGGGATGTGCAGCAGGTAGATAAAGGGGGAGTCTGAAGCCTTAGTAGACTCTTGTCAGATGAGCTGAGCACTCTGCCTGGAAGCATCCACAGGAATATCCTCATGCTGTTTCACCATATGCCTTACCATTGGCATCGCTGTATTTTGAGGAGAAAAGCCCTGCCCTTGGGGAAGGTTTTGCTTTGTGTTGAGACTTCACTGAACTAGTCAAAAGTGTGTGTGTGTGTGAGGGGGTGTTGTGTGTGCTGGTACAGGTTCCTAACAAAAAGGTGCTTGATGCCATGTTAAGGCTGAAGAGGAACACACATCAGGTGTTTACTGGGGTTGCTATTTCCAGGGTCACTAGAGAAAGTTAAGGGCTCTCTAACTTGTTCCTACAATGGTAGGTGTGCAGTGTCAGACATAACAGCACAATTTCCATCTCCCTTCCTATCTTGCCACTATAAAAATGGATTTGAACTGTTGACCTTGGAGACTTCTGGTGTGTCACAAGCCTTGTGTAATTCCTGTTTTCTTTCTGGTTTCTCAATCTCTTGGATGGTTGTTTGAAATCACTGGTTTTTGTTTGAAGTTCCACTCTGAACAGGTGTATGAAATGTGGACATTTTGAGTAATTAATTGTATTGTGGCATCCAGGACCTGTCATTTATCTGAACCCTTCACTTTTGGGATCTGTTGCAGTTAAGCATGAAGTTAACTTACTAGGGAGCTAGTTTCTCCTTCTCCAATAAAAAAATAATGAATGTAGGTGTGTTTTAACATCAATCTAAGTCTTCTCCCATGTGATTTGTTCCAGCTGCTGTCTGGAAGCAGGCTAGAGAAGCACGAGGTGGGAGGAGATCAAGCACTGTTCAGAAAACAGTCACTTGTTCTCAGTGGAAGCTGAAAAGGAGCCAAATTGCATAATGCCATTTTTCTGATGGCTGCTGCATTGTGGCTCTTGGTCTGGCAGGTGGGGAAGCTCTGCTGACTTCCATCTTCCTAGAGAGTTTCTCTTCTGGCTGTTTCTGGATAACTAAGTTATGTGTGGCAAGTGGTGTATACCTGGGTCTTTCAGTAAATAATGGAAAACGTATTCAGGAAATATTTTGGGGTGGCATAAGGTTTGTGCACATCAGTTTTTCTCAGAGAGATGCAATTATCCAATAATGATAAAGCTTTTCCTATAGCCCAGAAAGGGAAGATTTATTTTTTCTTCTCTAACTCTGTAGTAGATAAATTTTGCTAGGAGTAAACTTAGCCTTTAGGCTCTGTTTAAATGTATAAAACAGTTTTTAATAAATGTGTTAATAGGAAAAGCTGATCAATAAGTGATACTGTTAAATGAAAATTAAAAAAAAAACCCTCCTAACTCACAAAACTCCCAAACAGGTTTGATCACTGTTCCTGGTGTCCCCATAAAATGTAGAATTGTCCTGTGAAGGGACTTCATGAATACTCTTTCTTGTGTAAATTAATAGGACAGTAGATTGAAGTTAATTAACTATTTCCACGTTCCATAGGTTTAAAGGAGTAATCAGTAAGGTATCTTACCATACAGTATGCATAATGAGAGAGAAATGTTGGCAAGAGTAGGGTATCCTCAGTTATATTTTATATATATCATCTATATAAACTTTTCTTGGTCAAAAGTAAAAGCAAGCAGTGTGTAAAATCCAAGAGCTGTTTCTTCAACTGCTGAGCTACTTTGACTCATCCTCCCTGTGTCTGGCTCTTTCTTTTGGGTAGTTGTTCTTTAGTATGTCACTGCATTTAACAACCCCCTCATGACAAAGCATGTCAATCCCAATATTGTGTTGGATAGGGAAGAGAGCAAGAAGTAGGAGGAAGGACTTTTAGGAGACTTGACTTCTGTGTGACAATCACAAACTGTGACATCAGAAAAAGTTGGATTTAAGAAGAAAATGTGTCTACATCATAGATGATGTGATTGAGCACACAATTAAAAATAACGGCTTGACTTTGACTTGATTGTCTTTGGTATGAGCATTGATTTTCCTTTCATGATTTCCTGCTCTGTAGTGCTACAAAGGATGTGCAGGGACCCTGTGATGAGAGCAAGAGCCTGCAACAGGTTCTTGTGTAAAGGGCTTGTGCTGTCTTTGTCTGTAGTGTGGTCTGGGTAGCTGAATGGAGTAGTGTCCCATGGAGTGGCAGCAGAAGGTTGTCTTCTGCTTGCTTCTTTCTTTGCTGTGTTGAGAGCCTCAGATGAGGCAGGATAGAATTACATGCTGTCCCAGTGGCTATAGCTGCTCTTTTTGTGACTTTTAAGGCAGCCTCAGATGAGGCAGGATAGAATTACATGCTGTCCCAGTGGCTATAGCTGCTCTTTTTGTGACTTTTAAGGCATCCCCAGATAATTTTTGTCCAGTGTAGATACTAGTAAGTTAATGTGTAATCAGAATGCATTTACGTGGGACACACTGAAGGTGAACCACCGTGATGTTGCTGATTGCTGTATGTGGTGTTTATTCCCTAATTCTTTTTTCTTTGCTTGGGTTTGGTTTTGTTTAGTTGTTTTCCTGAGACAAGAAAGTGGAGCAGACAGTTTGCATTCTTTAATTCTTTCTTTGTCCACTCATTCCTTGTCTCCTGTTTTCAGGTCAGTGCTCGGTTCTTGAAACAGATCCAGGCAAAAATTAAAGACCTTCTGCAACAAATGGAGGAAGGGCTGAAGACAGCAGATCCACATGACTGCTCTGCCTATACTGGCTGGACTGGTGAGAAAGCTGGAATTTGAATGAAGGGTGTTTGTTAAATGATGTAATTGGGTTTATTCCCAGGAGGAGTTTCTAATACTCTCACAGGAGTAGCAGAAGTACTCTGATACAAGCATTTGGGTGAGTTGGGTTTTTGTTTAACTCTGGACCCTTGGTCACACTGTCTGGAATGAATGACTTCCACTGACTTCAACAGATAAAGGTACAGAGTCATAATTGACTTTTGTATAGGGAGATCTTTGTCTTGCTAAAGGAGAGGGTCTTCTTTTTCTTTCAGCTTACCTCTTGTTTCTTTAAGTTTGGTGTGTTTTGCTTTTTTTTAAAATTAGTTATTTTTCACCTTTTTCTGTTCGACTGACGATTAATTAGCAGTTTTCTGATGGTAGCAGCATCTTCTAATCACTAGGAGTAGGTGGGGGCAGTATGTTCTGTGCCCAGGAGCCTGGAGCCTTAAAATGTGCAATATGGCTAGTTTGGCTGTGCTTGTTCTGTCCCTACCAAAGTGATAAAATTGACATGTGAGGAAGGGGAGTGTAGAGGTGGGGTTGCAAGATTAAGATTATGAAGATAAGTAGGCATGTGGAGGTGCTGGTTATTGCTGGGGCCCATTGATCATTCAGCATTGCATCACCAATGCTGTCCAGATGTGAATGAGCCCTTCTGATTGTTGTGATGTAGCCCCAGCTGGTAATTAATTATCACACAGCTGATACCCTGCCCCTCCTACCCTCCCACAGTGGGAGAGGAAGGACAATTGGCAAAAAAACCCAAACAACCCATGGGCTGAAGGGAGAACAGTTTAATCACTGAAATAAAGTAAAATTTAGTAATAATAATAATAATAAACCCAACAATAATAATAATAATTGTAATAGAAAGGAGTGGAAGAGAAAAGGAGGGGGAGAGAGAGGAGTAAAACCCAAGGGAAAGGAGTGATGCACAATGCCATTGCTCACCAGCTGCTCCCCAATGCCCAGTCTGCCTGAGCAGTGCCTGGTGGCTTCCAGCCAGTTCCTCCCAGTTCGGTGGCATGGAATATCCCTTTGGCTCGTTCAGGTCAGCTGTCCTGGTCACACTCCCTCCTGGCTTCTTGTTCACATGCTTCCTGCTAGAGCTCTACATGGGGAAATTAAAAATCCTTGACTTAGGGTAAACACTGCTCAGCAGCAGCTAAAATATCGGTGTGTTATCAATGTTACTCTCATACTCAACCCAAAACACAGCACTGTACCAGCCACTGAGAAGAAAATTAACTATATCCCAGCTGGAACCAGAACACTGCTCCTTTAGGGAGAGCCTACAGTTGTCAATCTGATGTGGCCACTCTTCTTCAGGTTGCCAAGACGCTTTTCTATTTAAGCTTCTTACGTGTGACTTTGCTGGAATGAATGGCATATTCTATTTCTGCTCTTCCAGCTCACACTTCAGGCATACTTATGCTTGTAGCACAGCATGTTTGAAATGTGCCCTGAGGAGATCTATTCTTTTATTTTTATGTGGTGAGGGGGAGCAGCTTGGAAAAGGTCTCCAGCCTTTGCCCATCTTTAGGCCTGGTTCTGGCAATGAAAGTGTCAAATTTCCTTGCTTTCTTCTTGATGTTTCAGTACAGATGGTGCCGTGGGCGGCTGGGTGGGGAAGTTTTAGACAAGCCAGGCTTAAAAGGTAGCTGTGTTTGAAGGTCTGAGAGTGGAGTGGCTGCTGAGTGTGTGCAGATCTCCAGTGGTGGGCTTTCTCACCCTGGCAGTGCAGAACAGCTCCTGGGGAGCTGCGCTCTGACACCGTGACTGATGGCCGAAATCATGGCTGGGAAAGCAGAGAGTGCTGAAAGTGAGTCATAAGGCAAAAGTAACACAGCCATCAGTAGCTGAAAAAAAGAATAGAGAGGTACAAGTAATGTCAGCTCATGAGAGTGGGGTTTTTCCATCCTGTAGAAGGATCACCATCTACGTCTGGTCCAAGCTGTGAACTTCTTTCAAGGCTCCTGTGGATATGGCTCTGAATAAAACTGTATAAATGATCTGCCTTTAAAAATACTCTGTGAAAATACTGTCTCCTGAACTTGCTCCTTGCAGCATTTTGCTAGGGTGCCAATCATAAGGTAAAAGCAGTGCTGTAAACAACCAAGTTTAGACAAATCTTATTGTCAGTGCAGCCCTGAGCATTGGCTTGTACTTTGTAAAACACCTTTAAAATGCTGGAACACATGCTGTTGGCACACAGCAATCATAGGACCCCTATAAGAGTCCATCTTGCTTATACAAATACTCTGGATGTGCCAGACCTCTTGGAGGAGCCATTTTAAGGGGAGCTTTGGATGAACTTGATGAGTTTAATGAAGTGAACCTGGCATTCTCCAAGCCCTTGTTCAAGCTTGTAGTCTTGTTGTGAAATACTTCTAAGGGTTGTAAAGAACTTGGCAAGTTGAATCCAAAAACTCCTTGAAAGATCCTTTTACAAATCAAGTGGGAAATAAGTCACTTCTTGCATATAATAGATGAGTATTGTAAAATCAGTGTGCTGGGTCATACACATGCTTGCTAGCTCAGGTTTTTGAATCTTACAGTGATTTCTTTGCAAACATTGAAGCCTGTGTAATGAATTTTCTCTTTTTTTTTCTGCAGATTGTGAGTCTGCCATTGGGCTTCAGCCTGATAATTTTTTTTGTTTTGCCACGATCCAAATCAAACTTTAATCAGAATAAGATGGCCTGATGCCTTCACGTTGCATAAGCTATGACCCTTTGACTGACATGTTTTCATGGCCCAAATAAGCCGTTCACCTTTCAGTAACCGGCTCAGAGGCACCAAAGAGGGGAATATGATATAATTAGAAGGAAAAGTGAGTGACACTCTCTCTTTTTGCTGTGGCTGTTTCAGGCATTGCCCTCCTGTATCTGCAGCTGTACCGCGTCACGAAAAACCAGAGCCATTTGCAGCGCTCTCTTGATTATGTGAAGAGAGTCCTTCGCAACCTGAGCGGCAGGAGGGTCACGTTCCTCTGTGGGGATGCTGGGCCCCTGGCAGTGGGTGCAGTGGTTTACCACAAGCTGAAAAACAGCACTGAATCTAAAGAGTGTGTTGCCAAGTAAGTGCTGCTGGTGGCCAAAGCCGTGCCCTCTGTGTGGGGAGAGTGTCGGTTCAGTAACTTTTGCCAGGGGAGTTGTAGGGGACACGATTCAGAAATGGAGGCACTTTCTCCCCTGGTATGTTTTCAGGAGAAGAATACAAAATAGGCTTTATCTTTATTAAAGCTGGCTTGCACTTGATTCGTGTTTAGTGGGTTATCTTGAGTCCTCTGTCACTGTTAGGACAGGATGTCCTGGGCGTATCTGTAGTGCATGCACGTTTTCATTTTGTCACATTGAAGTGACATTTAGCAAAAGCCCCATGCTTGTCATCAGCAATATGTAGTGCTCGTGCAGTATGTGCTGCTGCCTGTAAAGAGCAGCTCTTAACTGTAGATTCCTTACAAAACATGGACACAGCAGGGTCTGGAACCAGCCAGGCAGAAACGTGGTACATCAAATGGATAGGAATGAAGATTTAATAAAACAAAGAGGAAGTATTTGCAAGAGCAAATTTATACAGGCCAAGGCTTTAATTGGGTCAGAGCTTGTGAAGGGTAGCCTGAAAAAGTTCCAGGTGCTCTTCAAAGTAATCTAAATGTAACAAATGTTTCGAGAAATGCCATTTAGATGTCACTTCATTCGGGAACGGAGCTGATAGGGAGCTGATTGCTGTCCCAGCAAGGGCTGGCAGCACGGGAACCCTGTGGGGTTTGCCCTGGGCACCAGCAATCCCCCTAGCTGGCCACCAGCATACCTTGGGCTGACACAATTGGTGGCTAGGCTTATGTCCTCATCTCCATTCTTGTTTATATCTGGAAATGTAATTGGTCTCTTTCTAATCTGGACTCCTACCATGATTAACCTCTGCTGCGGTTCCTGGATGAATATTTCAGTTTTGAAATGAGTGTTAGGTTTGGGGTTTTTTTGCCTTTAGAACTGGCAGTAAACTTGGGCACGTCATTTTGGATGCAGCTTGGAAAGCGGGCTTGTTGTGAGGCATGAAGCACGAGTATAGCAAAAGGAGATTAGCAATAAATCTTTTAGTCTTGCCTCTCTTTAGAAAGTAATTTCTAGGAGGAGTAGTGAAAAGGAGTTTAGTTTGATTGCTTGTTTATTTTCTTCCTCTTTGTTTACAAATATACTCTTGACAGCAGCTAAGTGGTGCATTATAGATGTAAAAGTGCAATCTGTGATTTCACTTCTAACTTTCTACCAGTTTCTGTCCAGTTGTATCATTTCAACAATAAAATTTAACAGTGGACAGTTTAGAAGAACAGAACTTAATTCTAAGTCCAAAGCATAGTTCCAAGAAAGGAATGATCATATAAAACTCTTTTTTGTGAGTGGTGTTAAGCAGTGACAGCATCAAGGCACAATTGAGGTCAGTGGTTTTGCTCTGGCATGACATTAATACTAACATGTCTGCCAAGAAATAGTGGCTGGGGGAATCTGGGAATTGAATTTGGACTTAATCTAGATTGTCTTTCCCCCTCCCACAGTTTAAATGTGATCATTGCCGTGGTTTCATCTACCTACCAATTTAATCACAAAACATAGGAAGAGACAGGAGGGAGTGGGCAGGCAAACAGAGCTCTGATCCACCTCAGAGCTAATGCAGGCTGGTGGAGTGTTAGCAGAGAGTCTCTTTGGAGAAAATCAGAGTTGTGGTGGCCAGCCCAAGGGGTTTTTTGTTTTTTCATTGCTAAAGGCAAGCAAAACACTTGTACATGCAGTGTCCTTTTCAAAACTGAGGTGCTAAATATTTGTGACAATGTGTTGTCTTGGGAGAGGGAGTGCTGAATGGTGGTATTGGGTATTTTTCTGTGTCTGTTTTTTCCCCTCTTACACATTCACAGTGAAGGGTTCCTCACTTTGGTGAAATTCCCAGAAGCTCCAGGAGTTTCTCTCTTTGTTGGAGTAGCTCTCCTTACCCTACCCTGCACTCCTAAGTGTTTCTATCTGCACAAAAAGCTGACAGTGTACCAATAGTGGCCTGGCTCGGGCTCAGAGTTCTCTGTCTCAGGGATGGTGGGCATGCAGGGCTCCTGTGTGTGTGAACCTGGGGATGGCTGAAGGGCAGTGCTGTGGCTTCACCACTCATCCTGCCTCTGCTCTGACTGATGGCTTGTACAAAGCATGGTCCAGTCTGATCCCTACAGAAGATTCTCTCTCCACCTCCCTTGTCTGATGCAGATTGCTGCAACTCCAAAGGACAGTCGTAAGCACAGATGCTGAACTTCCAGATGAGCTGCTCTATGGCAGAGCAGGTTACCTGTATGCCTTGCTGTACCTGAATACTGAAATTGGTCCAGACACTGTCCCACAGTCTGTTATCAAAGAGGTAAGATAATTTTCTCTCTCCAGCATCCCAGCATTGGTGAGGTTGAACTGGGATCACTTCCTTGCACACATAATTCAAGGGATTAAGAGAGGAGTGCTGGAGAGAAGAGGGACCTAGAGCTGGGAACCCAATCTCATCTGTGCCTGCAATCTCTTCCCCCTTTCCCTGCTGCCCAGCTGGGACTGAGACAGGCCAGTGTGGGTGGATCCATGTCCAGTCACAGAAATAGATCTAATGTGGAAGTAGTTTGGGAGCGTTTGAGGATGAGACATTGTTACAAAAAACCTTAAGACAAAAGTGTGGAAGTGTTTAGGTGAAGAGAAGGAGAATTCAGTGTGGGGAATGTGCATGACTGTTTCGGGCATAGCAGAACCAGAGAAGGCAGGCCTGGAAAAAAGTGATTGGAGATAGTTATATGTTGAATTTCTACTCTTAAAAATAGAAGTGGTTCCATCATTAAGCAAAAATACCATTTCTAACTCAACACTCAAATCCAAATGAACTGAATATTGTTGTCCTGACTCTGTTTATTGTTGTTTATTCTTTACTGTGGTTTTAGTCATGCCAAAGCAAACCCCTCTGAAGCAAATGAAGCAAGTCTGATAGACAAGGCTCTGCTCTTTTTTCCCAGGTGGTAGATGCAATTATTGAATCGGGGAAAAACTTCTCGAAGGAGGAGCGGAAAGCCGAGCGCTGTCCTCTGCTGTACCAGTGGCACAGGAAGCAGTATGTTGGAGCTGCCCACGGCGTGGCTGGCATCTATTACATGCTCATGCAGGTAAGAGCATCCTCTGGGGGCAGTGGGGAAACAGCAGTGATTGCTTGTTTTGCATCAGAGGATCTTCTCTTCAGCATGTGCAGCGTTGTGCTGGGTCAGGGTCTCACACTTTGGAATTAGACTGCAGCACAGAACCGTGCGGAGATGCCACCTCAGGCTTTGATAGCAGAAGAAAACTGTCTCCAGTGTATCCACACATTAGAGTGAATTAATTCTGGAGTTGTGCTTCAGAGCACCAGCTTTCCAGAGTCTGGTTTCTTGTTCTCAGTGGAGACAGTGAGGTGCTTTCTCTCATCTTCATAATTACTTCTTCTGGTGCCTGCAGTTAGACCACCTAAATGTTCACTTACCATCCATCACTCTTCAATTTTTTTGCTATTTTTAAATGAGTGCACCACTGGTGCCTCCTGTCCTCTGTGCCCTTCCTCTTTTCCCTAGTGATTTGGTTTTTTCCCCACTGTTTCGATGCTTTTGGAAGACTATCCTTAATCACACACTGGTTTTCAAAATGCTTTTATTATTTAGATGTTTTTCTTCTTTCTTATGCCCCCTATTTCTCACACAATTTTTCTGATGTTCCTTAGTGTATTTGTGATCCCTGCTCTTCTCTTCCTGTGCTCCTGAGTGAGATTCCTCTCTTCTGTATATCTCCTCTTTCTTACACTCAAATCAATTCTCCCCTGCCCTGAGATTCTCCAGTAGGATTAGGATGTTTTTCAAAACAGACCTGTATATCTCGTTTCTGTTCTATGATCTGGAAAAAGAGCCTTAAGATTCATTATAGAAGGTGGCCATAGAGCTGCAGAATTTGTACAGCACCCATTCCTGGTTTTTAAAGGTGCTGCCAGTCTGTGCATCTTTCTAAATGTCCATTTCCTTACTAGCTCATGCAGAATGACTTTCCCTCAGGTAAGTGGAAGGACTCCAGATCCTCAGAGCCTGAGGCTGTGTATGAATGTTCAGTGCAGAAGTGACTGAGCTGGTATTTGGTGTTGCCACTACTCAAACATTCCTCACTTGGAAAACATGCTGTGACTTCTCCCCATCTGTTTCAAATTAGCTCGCACCAGTTGCACCAGTAGTTCCAGTTAAAGCAGCTGACTTTGCTGTGGAAGTAGCTACTGCTCTGCTACCTGGGGGCATGTCTTACCTTCCCTACAGACATTCTCTGCAGTGACCATCCTACTGGGGCCTCAGGCTGCTCTGATTTACTCTGCTCTTACCTTGACTTTCTTCAGCAAGGCTGTCCCCCCACTTCTGACTCCCTCATCTTTCTGCCTTCCCTTTTCCTTCCCTGGCTCTGCTAGATTTTCTGAGAAACATCCAGTCCTTTAAAGGAGCCTCTTTAAAGGCTCCATTCTTCGCTTGCTATTCAAAGCTGATAGCAGAAATAATTGCACAGTGCTTTTTCATTTGAGCAGAAGCTACTGTGTCTACATGTTAAAATCATAACTGTTTTTCCTTTACATGTAATTGGTGCTTTTAAGAATTACCAGAAGGCCATTGTTTATGCAGCATTAGATTACCATCTTTCTGCTGTACGTTAAATATTGTGAGTCATGCAAAGTTGAGTCATCCACTGCAGAAGAAGATGGCATATCAGAGTTCCATCCTTTCCCCATCCCTCCCACACCAAACGAGGAGAGTTTTGCTATATTTTCAGCAAAGAATTCAAGAGATGGTTTGTTGAATGGGTATTTGATAACAAAAAAGGGTGTTTAACATACCACCTGAGATGTAAAGGCCAGTGATTGTAATTCCTGTACACCATCTCTATGAGGAAACAGGTATTGCTGGAGTTATTTATGGAAGATCACTGGAAGAATAAGAGCTTATCCATGTTAAATAACTCATCGAGGAGGTAGAGGGGAAATTCTGAAGTGCTGGCTGGGGAGTCTCTATTCCAACTCCCTTTCACTAACCCCTGAAGCAGAAGTGTCTGTTTGCCTGTCATTGCTCTTGGCCAGACAGTCAGGGCACATACCTGTAGGTTACTTTTTGGGTGTTTGAGTAAACACTGGGAACCTCAGCAGCTCAGGAACTCACTTTGGAAATCTTTTTGGAAGCACAAGGAAAGGAGGTTTGTAAAGAGCTCTGTTGTTCTTAGATTTACCTCCCAAGGATGGCTGGGCTGGGCTTGCCTCACATAGCTCAAGGCTGAAGGCATTTATTGCTGATGCCCATCCACTTTGCCTTCTGCTTCAGGAGTGCAGTGTGAAATGAAGAACCCCAAAATAAAACTTTCTGCTGAGCCTCCCTGCCTCACAGGTCAGTGTGTGAGTGAGGGCTGGGCAGGTTTGGGGTGTTCTTCATGACTAGCTGATCTGTATTCAGGTGTACTTCTGACAATGAACAGCATGAAAGTCTCTGCTGCATTCAGAAAAGTGCAGAGAATGGAGTATGTGCTTGAGGGGAGATGAAAGTCTGGCAAAGGTTTCCTGGCTGAGGTGAAACAGGGGCTTTTGGTTTCTTCAGATTACTCAAAATACAGCTCTTGACAGTTTTCCTTCCTTTGGCTGTCAGACTTTCAATTGTAGGACTGTGCTCACCTGTTGAATGCAAATGGGCTAGGGCTGGTGGGAAACAGTGACATTGTATGACACTGAATCAGCAATAAAGACAAGTTATTAAAAAACATATGCTCATTTATTAGGCTCCTGTAGGCTTCAGGGTCTGTGGTTGTTCCCACAGCTTGCAGGAATTCCAGAAATCATGTAAAAATAGACAGTTCTGCTATTAAAATGCTGTAAAATGGGCTGGTAGTGGAGGGAACGCCAACAGAGAAAACTGCAGTTACTTTGCTTCTAAACTTTTAGATACAAGGAGCATGCATGTTGATGGATATATTCTCCATTTGGCAAGGATGTAAATCAAATAAAAAAACTAGAAAGGAAGTTCAGAAGAGCAGCTGAAGGATGAGTACCTGGTGAGGTAGCTGTTGCTTCTGAAATTGGAAATGCAGATATATAGCCCATAGCTTCAGGGAGTTTATATGCTGCTATATAAACACTCTTCTTCGTTTGTTGGGAAATAGTTATTTTTAAGACAAAAATGTGTAACCTGCTATGTTTCAAGTGTGTATTATGAGCACCATGGCTATTAAACCCCATCTTTCTGCTGTAAGTGTTCTCCCTGTTCAAAGGTATCTTGAAATCCATATTCTGTTCTCAGTTCTTCCCTAGTCTTTCAGTGTCACCTCCAGTAAGACAGGTAATAACTTGGTGCCCCAAATTCTTTGTCTCTGCAGTAACTATAAAAATGCTCTTCACAGGGATATGTTAAGCAGACATTAATTAAATCCATATGAAGTGATTCACAGTATTTGGATCAAGGGCACAAGGGTACTTGAAAAGAGATCGTGGAATCAAGTGTTGATACACAACTTGTTACTACTTCTGCTTATGGGTTTGGTGATGATTTTTGTTGTTTTTTTTTTTTAAAATGTTTTCTTCAGCCAGTTGCAAATGTGGACCAGGAGACCCTGGCAGAGCTGGTGAAGCCAAGCATCGACTACGTGCGCCATAAAAGATTCCGATCTGGGAACTACCCGTCCTCGCTGAGCAACGAGACTGACAGGCTGGTGCACTGGTGCCACGGTGCCCCTGGGGTCATCCACATGCTCATGCAGGCTTATAAGGTCAGTCCTTCTGTGTTCAGAGGTTCCTCACTTGGAAGGGAGGATCCACAAGGATCATCGAGCCCCAGCTCTTGAGTGAATGGCCTGTATGGGGATCAAACCCACGACCTGGGTGTTATTAGCACCATGCTCTAAAATATAGATATATGGAGACACTTGTATGTGGGCCTGTTAGATTGTAGGACTTTAATTTAATCTCTCTTTAGATCTAGTCATTTGAACTAGAACCTTAGGTGAGACACCTAAAAAAATCTCAAAATACTTATATTGGTATGTTTGTAAAGAGAAAATAAGTGGGTAAAATTGCTTCTCAAGGCACTATAGTGGTTATTAGACTTCAGGCTTTCTTGGAAAAGGGCCATGTGTTTAAACAATTTGGCATCAGAGTCCTGGGTGTGAGAACATTGACCTAAATTCTTTGAATCTTCATCCCAAGAGATTTTAAAATTACGGTGGTTTTCAAAAGCGTAGGTTCATGTGCCTTGCCAAAGAATGTCTTCCGTAAATTGCTTCATTATTAAGATACAGCTCTTGAAAACTTAATGGCAGAGCAAAGATCCCTGGCCCCTTCTAGGGCATAAATACAACTGCTGAGCTACCACAAGCCTACTGTTTGCCCTTCTACATTCTTAGCTAGGTTTGCTACCTCTCTTGTGTTGTGTGCTTCTGATTTGCATGACATTTGAAAGTGTGCCATTTAATTAAACTTATGCAAATTGATTCTTGCTTTTGACAGCCCTCCTTGACAGATTCCCTGGTCAGCCTCTGGGTGGGCTGATGAAAAGGAGGTTTTGGTTTATGGAATAATTACTCATGCTGCTACCTGAAATGTGAGCTGTAAATCTCTTACTGCATTGCTGCATGTAGCAGCAGTCACAGTTGATTTTCCTTTGGACTGTGGTAGGAGATTGACTTAACACTGCAGGCTTCATTTGAAATGAAATTTACAGTTAGGTAGCTGGCAAACCCTGTTCAGAGAGAGGGATTCTTTATCAAGCTTATGGATTTAAGAATCTTGAATGTTAATTGCTTCTGTTACCTTATTAAGCCATCTCCAAGGGACTGTGTCTACAGCAGTGCATCATGTTTGTTTTGTTGTGGGGTTTCTGTTGTTGGGGTTTGGGGGTTTTTTTGTTTGTTTGTTTTGCTGATCTGTAGAGTGACTTAGGGGAGCGAAAAAGTGGCTTTATAAAAGTGGAATTCAGGTGGTGCTCAGCTAAATGACTTGCTTTTGTTTGCTGCTCTCTGGTGGTCTCTCTGTGTCCAAAATGCACTTCAGTTGCAATAAACTTTGCAAAATTGGTCCTTTGCTCAAACTAACTACTGCTTTTAGTATATACTAATATACTAGTAGAATTACTCATCCAGGCAATGTAGTATTCCTACTTGGCCTTGTGACAGAGAAAAGAGTCCTGTGCTATGCAAAGAGATATTCTTGTGCATTTTTGACATGGAATTTAAGACAGACAGTGAGTAACCAGGAAGAATTACTCAGAAGACCAGAACTTAGCCCTTTCAGATCAGATGTCCACTATTCTGTTTTACATTCCTTGGAGGAGGCAGAATTACATTTGTGTATTTTCAAATTTTGTCTTGGGAATGAAGAAAGTACCATGTACCCTTCAAATAGATAACAGGTTGTAGAACCAAAGGCCTTGTACTTGAAGTTTTCCTTTGGGGTCCTGATTTCAGAAACAAAAACTTGAAAAGTTCTTTCTTTTTCCATGCAGGAAAAAGAGAAACAACTTAGTAAGAAAAGAAAGGCAAGTCTGTGAGGAATGGATTGTTAAAATTCAAAATAAATCGTATCTGGAAAACCAACCCCACCAGAGCGAAACACCTCTCAGGCTCAGCTTCCTTTTGTTTTCATCAGTGCTTAATTTATGTGTTTGTTCTCTGGTTTTATTCCACAGACTTTTAAAGAGGATAAATACCTGAAAGATGCAATGGATTGCAGCGATGTCATCTGGCAGAGAGGTTTGTTGAGAAAAGGATACGGGATCTGCCATGGTACTGCTGGCAATGGCTACTCCTTCTTGTCTCTCTACAACCTAACTCAGGACAAAAAGTACCTCTACCGAGCTTGCAAGGTGAGCTCTGCAGCATCCCAGCAAAGTCGCTGTTGCCTTTCACATCCCCGTGCCCTTGCAAGGGTGAACTGTGATCAGAGGAGGCTGTGGGGCCCTGGGGCTGGCTGTGCCCTTGGGTGGCACAGCAGGGCTCTGTCACTTGCTCCCCTTTGCTCACCCCTGGGCTGGGAGGCTTCGGGTGTGTGTGGTGCCTTCATACACGGTGTGAGATGCACAAAGGTTCCGTGAGAGGGGAGGAACAAAACATGTAATTGTAAGGAAATGAGAGTGAAAATTAGCCTGCCTGAACAATACCAGGCTGGTGTTGTGTGGTGCTAATTATTCCATTGAGATACCCACTGTGGTCCTCAGCTCCTCCAGCAATACTGGCTGTAGTTCTTTTGTAATTATTTGTTTTCAGACTAGTGCCTCTTTGGGGTTTTAGAGCTCTGAATTGCAGTTATTAAATTGCTCATTTAGAGTTTTTTCATTAATGCAAATTGCAGAGAAAGGCACACTCAGAATTTTTCCACTGGAGTTGTCCAGGTTCTGCCATCAGCTCTGGCTCTGCTAGCAGTTACCAAAGGAGAAGGCTTTCTCTGCCTGTGTTTCCTCACCTCATAAGGCTTTGGTTTGGTTGGTTGGATTTTTTTTTCAGTTGAATTCTCTGTCATTAAATTTCATATTGTGTACATAGCTGTTTAGCTGAGAGGCATTTTCAGAAGTATTGCAGATTGGATTTTGATGGGTTGCTTCTTAGGTGCTTGTAGATGCACACTGGCCATATGTAAAACTGCTGTACTCAGCTCTGCTGTCAGCCTGTCCTCTGTCAGCAGAGCTTAGAAAAGGTGCTGCTTGTCTCACATTTATCAAAGCATCCTGCCATGGGGACACTTGCAGGCATACCTGCATCCTAGAGGTTGAGATAAACCCCCAGTACTCCCACAGCAAAGGTGTGCCTTTGTCACACGTGGACATGGGGTCACCCACTTGCTGACCAGGGCACCCTGCAGGCATTTTTGGCAGCACGGCTGCCAACTCTCCCTGCCACCCTCCATGCCAGCACATCTTCTGCACTCTGGGCAGCATTGGCAGCCTCTCTTGATGCTGCATTTCTGGCCCAAGAGAGCCCTTGTTTGTCCACACCAAGCCAGACTAAAGCAAGCAAAAAGGGAAGAGACTCTGTTACAAACCTGAGATCCATTTGAGAGCAAAGCTGTGCCACAGTGGCCAAAGACTTTGCTGGAGGTGCCCAGCATAGGTCTAGGAGCATATTTGCAGCCAGCCTGCAGTTTGGCATCTCCAGCATTCAGTCAGGCCCTTACAGGGGAAATCTTGAAACAGGCAGAGGAATTTGCTTGTCTGGCATTCTTGAAATCTTTTCTTTTTGAGCCAGAGTATGCAGGGAAGCAAACATGCAGTTACATTAGTACCTACAGGTGTGTAACTGAGAGAACTAGATGGCTCCCCTGCCAGAGGTGTTTCACACCAAAAACCTGAGGCCCAGGGGAAGGAGTTTTGTCAGGAGTCCCTGTTTAGCCCTGGGGAGCCACAAAACTGTTTCACAAATGAACCACAAGAGCTTGAAGAGAAGAGACCCCTGGTTTGTGCTTCACACTTTTCGTCTTCAGAGCTCTTCTGTGACATTATCAGACAGGCTCCAGGGAGGCTGAGCTGCCCCTGGCTGGGCTCTCTGTAGGAGGAGAGGGGGGCTGTGGCATCCTGGGCTCCAGAGCCCTGTGCTGCTGGGATTGGGATTGCCCAGTCTGTGTGACAGGCGGTGTCTTACTGGAGCTGGGTTGTGCTGAAGCTGTGAACTTGGAAAGGGTGGTTGTGCTTCAGTAGCCTAGGGTGCATTTTTTAAATTTCTGTGGCAGTTCCCAAGCTGGAAGTAACAATAAAGGCTAGTCTGCAATAAGATGTGGATGATGCAAGAATTGATTGTAGCTTAGAAGAATGACATAAACGTGTTCAGTCCTCAATTTTAAACTGAGATTACATGGGAGAACTGAACCTTAGTTTGGAGATACATACCTGAAGGGAGCCCAAAAAATGTTTCATTGCTTCTCAACAACAGTGTGGATCACAATACTTGTGTTTGTGGGTTTTTTGCTGGGTTTCCTGAAGGCATTCACACCCATGCACACACCACTCCCCAAGAGAGGAAAAATTCATCCCTCACTGAGTATTTAAACAGAATGGAGTGGTGGGGAAGAAGGGGAGATGCCCCCCTTCCCTCCTGCTGAACAGACCAGTGGCTCTGGAATCATGCTTACCACCACTCTGTATGTGGTGTCCACACCCTCTAGTTAGGATCAGCTCTTTGCTAGCAGGTTGCCCAAACTGCAGGGGAAGCAGGGAGAGACCTCTCAGTTCTTTGCTTTGTAGGGATCTTTGCCCTGTATTTTGAATAAGCTGTGATTTGCATCCAAGCACAGAAGTGCCAGGGGAACTTGTGGCCCCTTATGCTCTGGGGAGCCATAAAGGAGAAATAGATGGTGGTTATTACATTGATCCAGATGTGGTTTTGTAAGTCATGTATGTCTGATGTAGCTACTGCAGCAGTGTTGATCAAGCACAACAAAGACACTGTTAACTCTTCTTAATGGTAATCCATCTTCTGCAACAAAATATTGATGACCATAATTGCCTAACTGTATCATAATGATTTTTCATAAGGCTTGGGGAGAGCAAATAAATAAAGCTAAGTACAGGCAGCTGGAGATTTAATACTCTAAACTGGTGCACAGAAGTGAAAGAAAACCACAATGCAATTAGCAGCCCTGAGTCCCGAGTATGTGGGTAAATTAAGCACTAAGACAGATAAGAAACTGATAGAGTATGAGATAATTTTAACTGGGTGCATCTGTTCTTACAGCATTTTCCATTGACTTGTAACAGGATGGATGTACAGAAAGCAGAAGTCTAGCCCATCTCATTACATTGTTATGAAACTGAAACTCGTGCTATTAAAATACATATTTTTAGAACCCAATTGCAGCCCTGTCGTGGCTGGAGCAGGACAAGTTTATCTCAGACAGTGATTTATGTGTTATCTGCTTACCCTGCTTTCCATGTTGTGCCTGTTAATGATGTGCAGGTGCTCGAGCTTGCATTTAACATCTTCAACAAAGTTCTGTTTTTTTAATGTTTCCCCAGTTTGCCGAGTGGTGTTTGGAGTATGGTGCACATGGATGTCGTATTCCTGACCGACCCTACTCTCTCTTCGAAGGTAAAGTGATGGTGTGTCACAAATGGGTTTGTGTCACAGCAGAGAGGGGCAACCTTGCACTTCTGGCACATGCTTAGGAGTTGGGAAGTCTTTGGTGGGTTCCTCACCCACTCCTTACCACCACCTCTGCCTAAAAGAAAAGGGCAGAGGAAAACCATTCACTCTCACAGCTTTCACTCCTGGTTGCACTTCAGCAGTTTCCAGTGTAAAACCAGTGCTGCTGCTACCCTTCAATAAAATTCTGCTGTGCTGAAGCCACTTGGTTTAAAGCAAACAGAAGTCTGGCCTGCAATACTAAACCAAGGAAAAAGTAGGTTTAATACAAACCCAAACGAGCTTCAGCTCAAATTTCCTCGAGCAGGAAGTTCTGAGAGATGTTCCAAGATATTCCAAAATACTCTCCTGGAGCCCTGTATCCTTTTTCACTTGCAGTTTGTTTTCTATTCCGTGCCCCATCCTTACACAATCAGAGCCACGGAATTAAATCCCAAGCGGAATTTAAGGCTTCGTGCACCACCTGCCGCGAACAGGTGGAATTACAGCAGGACGGGCAGGGCCATTGCAAATAAACAGGTCCAGGGTGTGAACACGGGGGAGCAGCAGTGATGTGCATCCCCCCTAAAAATACAGATTTATCGTCTCAATGCTCGAGGGAGAAAAGAAGTATGCTTATTCCTGCTAGCACCCTTGCATGCACTTGGGGTGGGGTGTGGAAAGTCAGCATACTATACATATATTTATATATATATATAATTTGTATATTTATTTTATATATTTATTTTGTATATTTATATACCTACAAATGCTTTGAAATTTGTTGAGAAGGTGAAGTTTTGAAGATGAGACTGGATGTGGCACTCAGTGCCCTGATCCAGTAACCACAGTGGGGTTGGATCAAGGTTTGGACTTGATGATCTCGGAGCTCTCTTCCAATGCAGTTGATTCTTTGATTCTAAGTAGTGCCAACAGTAGGATGGTTTGTGCTTCAGTGCAGACATAAAGTTTTTATTTTAGCTTTTAATGTCTGGGTTTGGTTGTTTTTTTTCAGAAAAATCTAGAAGTCTCATATTTCAGATAAAAAAGTCTTAATTTTGGGTTTTGTTTGGTTTTGTGGCCAAAACT
Source organism: Margarornis squamiger (assembly GCA_035222235.1). Taxonomy (NCBI): domain Eukaryota; kingdom Metazoa; phylum Chordata; class Aves; order Passeriformes; family Furnariidae; genus Margarornis; species Margarornis squamiger. The sequence goes on along the minus strand of JAWWTY010000077.1, from coordinate 51,806,638 downwards.
GAGCTTGAATTTGTCCAAATCTGCACATACGTGCATCTTACAGGACTATCTCAATTGTTTTTTTTCCATCAGATGTTGTAATTCAGGAAAGTTCCTTTATATGTGCATAGCTGTTGATAAAATAGAATTTTAGTTTGATTGTAAAAGTGAGCTTGTATTTGTACCTTCTGCTGTAGGGTGCCTCTCTTGTCTGTCACCCTGAGAGTCCTGTTGGATGATGCTGGTGTTAGTTCTTCAGGTCATCTCTGGATGACCTCTTTATGAATAGCAAAGAAATGAATCTGTACATCACAAGTGTAATAAAGTTTTGGCTTTGTTTTTTAACCAGTGAAAAGATGAGCAAGAGCTGCTAAAATAGCGAATGACAGTCCAAACTAGGATTAACTTTTTCTTAATTTGAAATAGCACTGAGGTTGCTCATCTGAAAACATGTTAGCAGAGAGATCTTGGTTCTTGCCTTTGATCTTTTCAAATCAAATTTGGTTTTCTGGACAAAGTACAGACGAAGTTGCCTTTCTGTAGGCCCCAAGTTCACCTGTTCAAGAAGAGAACTAGTGAGGGAGGTGTTCAAACACGTGCTGTTGCCTTTGCTGTCAGCTGTGATGCTTCAATGTCAAAGATGCACAAAGATCTCTTTCTTGTTATGTTTTAGGCATGGCTGGAGCTATTCACTTCCTCTCAGATATCTCAGTACCGGAGACTTCCCAGTTTCCAGCGTTTGAACTTGGACCTCAGAGGAGGGAAAACAAAGTGGAACAGGACAGCTAAAAACATCATTTTGAAAGGAAACTGATGCCAAAAGAGATGAGACTGCTTAGTGCCTCTGATACTGAACCAACTCGATGCTGAACTGACAGATGGCTAAACCCCTTTTCTCACCTCTCCCACCCCAAAGGACCATGAAGTCACTAGAGCATGAACAGGAGAAGCCACATTTCAGTTCTGTTAAAGTGACACCTTCAGATGTAGGACAAGAGAAGTCAAGTGTTGAACTTCCTCTCTTCCGCTGTATTTGTCTTCTTCGGGTCTTTGACATGCTCTGCACGTTCCTTGGTGTTGTGTGTTGATTCGAGTCCTTTGTTGTTAGCAAACAGCTGGTCTCTGTGTGAATCTCTGTCCTGTACCTTTGTGCATGACTCTCAGCAGCAGTGTTGCTTTCTGCAGTGTGGTTACCCAGAGAGTTCCACCTTGGGCCAGGGTTCGCTGCAGGACAGTGCCCAGCTTCACTGCTGAGCTGGCAGCTCTAAAAAGAGATGACAAGTGTTTTTATGTTTGTGGTTTTCTGCCTTTTTCTCCACGGTCCCCACAAGCTTATGCTGATGGAGACCAGCCTGTTTTGATGAAGAGGTGTGAGGCCTCTGCTTTCAGAAACTTAGCAGGTTGGAAGGGACCTGACTCGTCTTTTGCTGCAGTTGTGGGAGGTTTCTTTTGAAAGTCTGAAAGAGAGCCTGCCTTTGGTTCCTGCACCTGGTTAGTGTGTTAGGCACTCGTAGCAGGGTGGAGGTGCTTCTCCTCCCTTCTGCAAAGCCCCCTCACATGGCATGAGCCTGGACTGCAGATGGACTAACCTCCCACTGCCACCAGCACCAGAGCCAGGACCGACTGTGCTCCTCCTCTCCTGTACCTGGATTTGTGGTAACCCTGTCCTGCAGCATCAAGTGTACAGATGAGAAAGGGAGGGAGTCGGGGCAAATCTCTCATGCAGGTAACTCAGGATGACTGTTACTTCTGAACCAAGGTGATGGTTTGTTCTGGGCCCTCCCATCTCAGCCCCCTTGCACTTAGCCCATGGAGTACTGCAGGAGCTTGTGGAGGCTGCAGATTAATGAGCAGTATGAAGCCATCACTGGAGGCTGTAACTGAAGTGCATTCCATCCTAAAATCCAAACAGAAGCAGCCCTTTGCCCTCAGTTTTAACTGCTGCTAGTGCTTTGCTTGCCCCTGCAGTGTGGTGAAGTTGTGAAATACTAGACCAGCCTCCAGGTGCTCTTGGTTTGGTAGAAGTGGAATATACTCTGAAGAACACTCAGAGCACACTTTTGTGTTCCACACAGTAGGTACACTTACTGCTTGAGAGAGGTGAGTGCAGCACACTCTGAGTCACCCTAGCTCTGTGGTCATCCACTTCCCAGGTCTCCCTGTGCTCTGTCCTTCCAGGTGCTTATTTTAATTGATATCTTCTGTTGGGTGCAAGTGTGACAGATGGCAGAGTGTGACCTTTTGGGCACGCACTGGGATATGTGTGACCCGTGGGCCATCTGCTGAGCACCAGTGTTTGTAGTCAGGCTTGGAGATGTGTTGTTATTCCTGCATAAATCTTTGGATTGTAGCAGTTGATTTCCTTGAATGTTTTACAATGTTTGTTACCAAATCCATTGGGATGCTAATAATTTTTTTCCATCTTTAGTTCTGCTGGACAGCAGCAGCAGTGTCAATACAGGAACAACTTAGCACAGTGGTTTGTCAGGTAGGATTAAAACTGCAGCAGGAGGGACATTTCCAGTCCTCTGGCATGGGCAGAGGGTGAGGTTGGGCACCAAACCCAGCTGCACCTCTACAGCCAGGGATGAGGCAAAATGCTGAAAGGCAGGGGGAGTGAGGAGTGCTGCTTGGCAAGCAGCTGGACTGAAGCAAACAGGAGCAGAGCAGCAAAAAGTGAGGAGTGGGATGAGTTATTAATGTGAGGATCAGTGAGGAACAGGGAGAGCTGATTACAGGAGGCAATGCACAGTGTACCAGTAGAGGCAATCTCAGTGAGATGTTCCTCCATGCCAAGCATGCCAAGGGCTAGCTCTGTCTTTCTTTCTTAAGCCTGTGGATCACTGATTCTGCCCATAAATAAGCCAGGAAGGAAACTTGCCCAGGGTGAAGTTTTACAGAAATGCTAACAAAGGAGGTAGACACCAGCTCTGATCCTGTTTCACATCACCCCCACCCTTGTTCCTTCCCCTCTGCTGTGGCTGCAGAGCATGTGGAATGGGTTAATGAGGAAAGAGTACACCAAGTTTACAGGAACTGCCTGCCAGCCACCAGCCTTCCTGGCAAATCCCAAGCATGAGTTATATGGACTATGGGCTCAACAGGCAGATTTTTTCATTCAGTGAATGTCAGCCTAGGCTACTGAGCTTGGAATGGTTCCTGTGGGAGGTGGAAGCCCAAGGGGAATTAAAACTTACTAGTTTTAAAAATACATAGGTATATACACACTCAGAACAGCTCCATACTGAGCAGATCTCCAGGATGCTTGAGTGTACATGTCCTATAATGAGCAAGTCCTCTACCAGCTCTTTCTGTACCACAGCCAGTCTCCTGCCATGGTGGGGCCTGGCACTGTCTTTCTCTGCAGAATCCTCTTGGAGTTGAGTAAGACTGGAAAGGTATGGAGTTGAGAAGCATCTTTCAGTGCATCTGCCTCGTCCTCCCAATGTGACTTTCCCCGTGGCTCCTCCTTTCTGTTCCTCACAGCGCTGTGGTGTCGAGGTGGCCCATTAGGAAAGGATATGGGGTGAAGGTGAAAAAGTGCATTTTTCACCAAGGCATTGTTTTCTGAAACGACATGAAACTAAAAAATGTGGAAAATGTCTTAATGCTTCATGGTTTGCTTCGTCCGTGTGTGATAGTCCATCTGTTGCAAAAAGCAGTAGTTCTAAAAATGGAGATGCTCTTTGGGCAGAAAAAGAGGAAAAAAAATGCTGATGTTTTGTTCTTTGGCTTTATTAGTAAAGATCAAGCTATGTGGTGGTAATTTGTGTGAGCTTTTTTTTTCCTTCCCTGCTGTTCTCCTTCCTTTCCCCCAGGACTGTGGTGATGGCTGTCCCACTGATTTGACTGCTGAACCTCCTCCCCATCTCGTATCTCGTAGCCCTGCAGGATGAAACATGTGCCAGAAAGTGGGCAAGGGGGAAAAATGGCTTGTTTTGTAACCTTCACATCTTTCTAGCACTGCAGGCCCCTTTCCTGCTGCTTCTCCCAGGTGATTTTTAGCGTGTGTTGCTTTCCCTTCTGGTCACATAGGTCCTGTTGGAGAGTTTGCATCTAAAGCCTGGCTCAGGATGAGCTGGTTTTTAAAGCACATGTATGAAATCTCGCTGTCCAGCTGATTAACATCTGTTTTCCAGCTTTGAGAAAGTCTGATGTGTTCCTCTAGCTAGGTTTTAGCAGAAGGAAACTTCAAGCATGCTGCAAGGGCCAGTATTTCTGTTTTACAAAGCCCCTTGTGCCACTCCTGGCTGCCTTTGCTACCGAGAGAAACTGCTTTTTTTGAATTAAGAGCATTACTTCTGGTCTGTAGATAATCTGTACAAATGCAGCTGTAGCTAGATAAATGCACTGGGGCTTTTCTAGCACAATGAATCTCTGCACCATCAAAAGAGCACAGGATAGAGAGGTGGGAGGAGGAGATGTGTGTGCTGTCCCCTGGGGCTGTTTTATGCAGCAGTCTTTCCTGGGGAAATTGTTCACTTTTCTCCCATTTGTTCTCAATGGTCTCACGTCGATTCACAGGCAGGGCAGCTGTGATTTGTATGCAGGGAGCAGTAGGGGCCTGACTTGAAGCCACAGCTTCTCCTTGACATCTGCAAGGGGAGGGTTGTAAATCCAGCTGTAGCTATTAGATAAGATAGGGCTAGGCAGCAGCAGAGAAATAGAGTGAGACACAGAGAGAGATACATCTGCCCTTGTCACTTCTCTCAGTGCATGAAGCCAAAATGACAAATCTGTGCAGGAAGGCAGGGGCTGAGGTCAGGGGGCTGCTTCACCTGCCACTGTTCCCTCTGCTGTACCTGGCAGCACATGTGAGCTTGGACCAATGGCTGCCTGTCACACCTCTCCTCTTTAATTGCCTTATTATCTAACAGTTGCTTTGTAGAAACTGTTCTCTGCTGGATCTTCCCCTGCCTGGCATCTCTATAGTCCTTGCCCTGCCAAATAGTAAGCCCAGAGACAGCTCAGATGGTGACAAGGCCATCAGAGGAGGGGGGGCTCCCACAGCCCCAGTGCCTGCAAAGACATCCTGGCCCATTTCTCTCACCTACTGAATTAGCAGTGTTAG
>JAWWTY010000077.1:51786158-51801488 GCA_035222235.1 Margarornis squamiger | reverse complement strand
GTTGCTTTGTAGAAACTGTTCTCTGCTGGATCTTCCCCTGCCTGGCATCTCTATAGTCCTTGCCCTGCCAAATAGTACAAACAACTGTAAAAGCCCAGAGGCAGCTCAGATGGTGACAAGGCCATCAGAGGAGGGGGGGGCTCCCACAGCCCCAGTGCCTGCAAAGACATCCTGGCCCATTTCTCTCACCTACTGAATTAGCAGTGTTAGATCAGGAAAATAATTTTTAAAAAAATAGGCTCCGCTCTGTGAAAAAGTGTTACAGCTTCTTTGCTGACCTGTGTGCCAGAAAGTGCCTTCTTGGACATGTGCATATAAAGCTGATCCTTCTGAAGCTTTTGGGCTTGGGGTTTTTTTGGTTTAAGTGGGGAAGAAAGAGGAGTGTGGCCTTTGCTACTTCACATGGTCTGAAGAGCTTGTTGGGAAATGTGGTCCCAGCTGTTTGTTGTCACAGCAGTGTAAGCTGTCACAGGGCTCTAAAGCAAAGGGGGGGGGGGGAAAACCCCACCCTCAAAACAAAAGCTGGTCACTACATTATCTTTTCCCAAAGTGATGAAACACAGGCCACACCAGAGCCACAGGCAAGGTGTACCAAGAGTCCCTGGTGGTGCCTTTTCTTACAGAACAGAGCAGGGGGAGATTTCATTACAGCAGAATAGGACTGACCTCCTTCTCATTCCCACTGCTGTCAGGGGCACAGGTCAGAGCAGCAGAGACCTCAAAGGTTTCCTCCCACACCTGGTCACTGCCTCCTCACAGGAACATCAGACACACTTTGAGGATGCAAAACTGGAGAAAGGACCTCAAGGGGTTATTGTTTATGTTCCTGGCTCCCCACCCAAGCTCAGTGGCTCCACTAAAGCATCTCCATTCTGGCCAAGCCCTGCCGAGGGATTTCACCCCCCTGTATCAAACATCTCCGAAAGAACCAGGAGAGGGATTGCCACAAGAGTGCCCCACACACCCCCAAAGCTCCCAGCCACCAGCACCAACCTGAGTTCTCAGTCAAAACACCTCCTTGCCTCACCAGCAAGGTCCCAAAATCTCTGCTGTGTTAGAGAGAGGACACAGCAGCTGCACCCAGAGAATCCAAACAGGTAAAACACCAAGTGACCATGGGGAATTTCTCCTTAGCAAAGCTGCAGCAGCTGGCAGCTCCTAGGGCATCACCACTGCCAAGTAAAATCCTGTTGGAAGTAGGAGGCAACAAGAGGAAAGGCACGTAAACAATCTGCAAGTAATTCATGTGGATGCCCACACAGGTGGTGTGTTCTCAAGAAAAGACCAAGCACCAGGCAGGGTTGCTAGCAGAGAAGTCCAGGTGGTGTAAGAGGTAGTGTCATCCATCAACACTAGGAAAGAAACTGGCCAGACTTTAGGAAAACTTTACCTGAAGTTGAATTTCCATGTACAAAGCCTTCTATTCAATGTGTCCAGGACAATGCCAGCTGTCATAGATACATTTCATAATATAAAAGGACTTAACAACATCTATCTACTAACATGAGGTCTGTTGTCATTTCTATTGACAGAAAAAGGCTGGATTTCCTTTTAAAAAATTGTTCTGTATACATAACCATACTCAAGTGACATACACAGCTTTACACTTCAAGTGCACACTAATTCAGAATGCATATACAGTTGCAATGTGCAGATGGACCTAGTATTCATATACAAAATGTACTTTTTTGTTACCTCACGAGCCCGCCGAGCCCAGACTGCACACACAGAAGTACTTTGCTTTGTCCCTTCTTATGATGCACAGTAAGGGAAAGCCTCAGTTACAATTTCCCCGGAGTCAGGTATGCAGGAATGTGCTCCTCCAAACCCACCTCTGCTCCAGGTGGTCACTAACTCCACCAGCAACTTTTAGGAACGGTGGCCCTTAGAAGTTTTCCTTGTTCAGACACTCACATTCTCAACAAAAGGGGTGCTCTGCAAATCCAGCTTGACACCCAGAAACAAGTTCTCACAAGGCACTGGCACACAACAACAGCACAATAAAGCTTTGGCTCCCTGTGCAACACAGGTCTTCAGGTTCCCCCAAACCACCCCCGTGACCTCTGTGCCCTGGCTGCAGTGACACAGGAACATTCTGTGTATTGGCAGTGAGTAAGCTGTCACTGGGTACCCAGAGGTCCACACTGGACTCCCAACCCTGATTTTGCAGGTCCTTCAGCAGCAGGAGGCAATGGCATCTTCTTTTTTCGTCTCTCCTCAGTGACGTGACTCTGGATACCCACAAAGGGAAAGGTCCCATTCATACATAGCCATGTTCCAGGGCAGCTTCACATTTTTGCTAGACACAGATGGGTGTAAGAGCCCTGATACGTAAAGGGGCTTGTGTTTACAACCCATCTGTGTGCCAAACCATCACTAGTCAAGTAGTGCTATTGAGTACCTGTCCCAAAAAGTTATTATTTGCCTGCACCTAGAGAGGAGAGCAGATTTACAGATATGTCACCTGAAGATGACAGCTTTACTTGGTACTCACTCTTTGTGGCAGCAGTAAGACTGAAAGTCACTGTTTCTCAGGGACTAAACTCCCATCAGAGTTTACCTGCAACAGAGTAAACTTGTGACTATGCTTCCATCCTTCTTACCATAAATACTTCCCAATTTAGGGAAGAAAACTTATGTATTTCTACATTTCTAACTGTTCTGTCAAGAGGCACAAGTAGCTCTGAGGTTGTAGCACCTCCCTCTCACTACCAACATTCAGGTCATGTGTTTCATACAATCTCACTGCTGGTGTAACAAGGGGAGCAGGACCACACGGGCAGAGTCCAGGTGATGGACAAGCAACACACAAGTCCCAGTCTTTCACTGTTTGGATGCATCTTTCAAAGCAACAATTCCCTCTTTTTTAGAGCCCCCGCCATGGCTCAACCAACGCTGGTACTCCAGTCACAGTGACTTCTATCTCATCTTTCTGGTATACATCAGAACCAAATTGTACAAGAAAATCATAAACCAAACAGATGGGAGTCACAAATTCTGATAAAAGCATTGCCCTGCCACTTCTACCCTCTTTCTCTGTCATTTCCCTTAGATGAGGGCAGTTCTGCTGTGGGGTCTTTACAAGGGTGCACATCACTCTGGGACTGCATAAAGAACTGCTGTCAGTAACCTGACACAATGCAATTAAAACCATGATTAAAATGAACAATAAATAAAGAGAAAGACATACAGGTTTTAAATATAGGTTTCCATTAAAAGCATTACAAAGACAACTTCTCTCATTTTGAAGACAAAGAAAAAAATCCACTTCTACTTTAAAAAAAAAAAAGAGAAAAAAATTTAAAAATCACCCCTTTGCAAGTAACTTTAATGAGGGAAGGTGCAGGGAAGGGAGGGAGAGAGGACTCGGAGAACTAGCAAATGTTCAAAAGGGCAGATGCCCCCCCATCCTGGTCATTTTGCCATTGCACCTTCTTCTCACACAGTCAGGTCAGAGAGGCAGAGTCCTCACGTGGAGGATTTCACCACCTGCTCGTAGGGGGGAGGTGGCGTGTTGCAGTAGGAAGGTGGGGGGGGGTAAACCGGGTTTCCTTGGGGGGAATTGGGCTGGACGTGGAAAGCCATAGCCATGGGATTCATCACAGGTCCTCCTGGATCTGTGTAATACGGCACTCCAGGCTGTTGTGACCCTGGAAGAAAGGAGAGCAGAGAAAAGGAATGAGCAGCAACACCGGGCTGTGCTCTGCACACTCAGACAAGTCTTTCCCAATTTCAGAGTGGAGAAACCCCAGGCCTGCAGGACCTCATTCCCTTCTGCGGATATCCCCTGAAAGTTTCAATTCTGCATCCAGTGGGAATCACTATGAAACAAGGGGCACCACTACCCCAACCAGCCAGCATTGGAGAGGGGAAACAGCGAGCCCTGTTCAGTTCCCCTGACAGAAAAGTGACTGTCTGCAGAGAGGAGAGGTGTGGGATCCCAGGTGGACAAAGGAGTTTCTACTGTGGCCCTGACTCAGGTGTCAAGCCTTACAAAAGGGCTCCAAGAGATCATTTTGTGGTGTGCTGGATCTGCTGATAACCCGGAGCACATTTCAAACAGATAATGTCCCTTCTGGGCACGACACAGCTTGGAAGCAAGAAGCCAAGTTGAAGCCACTTATGGCTGACTAACACAATGGGACAAGATTGTTTTGCACAGATTAAATTTAGGAAATGACACAGGAGCCTGCAGGAACAAGGAAAGGAAATGCATGATCAAGTGCAAAATTCCTTGGCTATGACACATGAGGAGCAGCAGAGACTGCTGCCATGAGGAACAGAGGTGGTGTACAGCCCTCCTCAGATACCACAGCGGGTGGTGAGGAGGACCTACTGCAGCTGAATTCACAGACTGTCTCGATCTGAAGAGGAAAATCAGTTTACTTCTCTTTCTCTCTGTCTATTTAAATAAAGATGGACTGGGGGGAAAAAAAAATCATGTCTGACCAACAGGTTTTCTTCTTTTGGTTCCAGTCCTTGTTTCCTAAAATGACACAGCTTCCAAGTGATCTTCCCCTCAATCATTCCTTTCCCTGACTTGCTGACACCAGGACTCAGGATTGCCACATGCTTCTGGACACTCCAAGCATCCCTACAAACTTCAAGCGTTCAGGAAGGAGCTACATGCCAAACTCAAAACATGTCCTTACAATATTAAATCAGATAAGGGACGGGGACACAAGCTGTCCCAGAGCCTGGGTGCCTGCCAAAGGAGCTGTGTTTGGACACTTAGGAGGAAAGAGCACGGAAAGCAGAACAGGAATACAGCTGTTTCCTTCTTAGCACAGTAATTGTTAACACACCACCAGAGTACTTTTCCCTTTTGCCTGTGTGAGCTCTGCAGCCTCCCCCCTTTGCTGCAGCAACAAGAAGCCCATACCCTGCATTCATCTATGGCATCAGCTCATGGCTACAGGAGAGCCAGTTTTACTTCTCCAAAGTTTGGGCTAACACCCTCTCCTGCAGCCTTTTCCTTAAGTATTTTTGATTAAAGGGACAGTTAAATCCTGCCCAGCTCTGCATTTCTCATTTCCGTCTCTCGTGGGGAAACTGGAGAGGCTGACGTAGCTCTCTGCAGCTTGTTCTTTAGGAAAAGAACTGTTTTCATTAAAACTTCAGGTGCATTGTTTAATCTGGGGGGCAGGGGAGGTAAGTGGACACCAATCTTTCAGTTCATTAAACCCAGAAGAAAACAACATGTGAGTCTTTGTGGGATCAGCTCAGTAAGCATTTGATGAGTGATGATAAAGGGACCCGACCATTGCCAGCCCCTGAACTGCCTGCCTGGGGCTGTGTAGCCCAGGGCTGGAGGGAGAGACACCACCAGCCCTGCAAACTGCTTCTTGTGGGTGAGGGGCTCAATCTATTTTCCTGATCAGGGAAAAAGCACTCCCAGCAGAAGATGCTGCTTCTGTCACTGCAGGGAAGGAGGGAGATGGGCAATGGGCCCTGTTTTAAAGGGCTCCACCCCAACACTGAATTGGCTGCTGCTACCAAACCTGGGAGAGTAGCTGGTGGAAAATGGGAACTTGGTCTACTACTAAGTCTCATTGCTTTTTCTGTTGAATATTCCTAGAATAGTAGAAAAACTAAAAAAGAAAAAAAAAAATGGTGGAGTCAGCTCAGAGGCCAAAGCTTTTAAATAATAGTAGTAACAGCCCTGAAGAGGGTGCCATAAGCAGGTCATCAAAGAGCTTGTGATTATTTTATATTTTATATTTGCCCACAATTTGTGTGCCATGAAGTGTCATGAAGAAGTAAAACTGTGCTCTAAATATCAATCCAGTGTTTACCAACCCAGCCAAAGACACTCCCTGTTCACATTGATCTCAAGACTACTTTTCAGGCTTAAAAAATATTAGTTTAGTCAGACTGGCTCCCTCCATCAAGCTGAAAAATGCTCTCTGTTCAGTCAAGGAGAAAAGCAGATGCAGAATGGAAGGCCTATAAAAACCCTCTTAGGATTTAAACAAGGAATAAAGTTTGTAAAATCTTTTTAACCACTTAGACCTGAGAGAGGGCCCGGGAATGCAATCTGAGCACATGCCTAAGGATGCAAGAAGGAGCATTTCCAAAGTGTACCCAAGGCAGCTGGATGTGCAACAGCTGGAACTGGAGCACCGAGAGCCCAAAGGCTGCAGCCCTGCACAACACTCACAGTCACAGCTAGCAAGGGGGTTTTAGGATGCTTTTCTAAGGAAGCTGCCTTTGATGCAGCCACAGTATTGCACAGAGATGTAATGGATCAAAAGGAGATTTTCTGACAGAGAGGTTTTAGGCACCGAATTTTCAGAGAGTTCCTCCTCCTCATTACAGAATACTCAGTTGTATTTCCACCTCTGAGGCGGTATGAAACAAAATCAAATCGCCAATTCAAAAAAAAAGAAAAAAGAAAATAGTGTCAGAAAACTCACAGGTTTCACAGGACAAGTGCCAGTGTACCAGGCATGCCTGCAATGTGTGCCTGTGTCCTTTTGCTGGCACCCTTTTAGTACTGGCTTATGCAACGTGGAGAGCAATAGAAACTCAGTTTGGCCTTGCTGAGGCAGGGAGGAAGAAAGCACCAGAGTGTGCACCCAGGTGAAATCTCAGCACTGTAGAAGGTCTTTCAACTAGAAACAGCTGCATTTCAAATAAGACAGGTGAGTTGTAATTTGCAGGATTCTCCCAACTGGAACTACTTCACAGAGGGGAAGAAGTTACAGACTTAGAAAGTAGTATTGCCAGAGGAGCCCTCAGTGGGCAGGTCCTCCTGATGCTCACAGCCAGTACTGACCAGAGAGATAGCAAGCACACTGACAGGGGGAAGAGGACCACTTTGCCAAAGAAAAACTCCAGCACAAAGCATTAAAGGCAAATAAAAAAGACTTGCAAGACAGCCAGGCTGTGGTAGAGAATGCTAGGCTTTCCTTCACATCTGCCAGATGTTATCAACTGTATTTAAACTCTTTCTTCATGTTGCTCTTGAATTTGGATGCCTATCATTCTGTCCACACTGCCAAGGGGGAGCTTGCTAGCCCTCCTTCCCTGGATGGACATTAAAGGCATTGGGAACCAAAACAAAAGGGAACTGCAAGTCCTGGCACCTTGGCTTTCCAAACCACTTCTGTGCAGCGCAGCCGAATTTGAAAGGCCAAAGATGTCACTCATTGTGGGAGGTGGCCATGTGGTTTAATCCAGTGCAATCCCCTGTCAGCATCCCATTGTTTCCAAAACCCAACCAAACAGATGCTCAAAAGCCACCCTTTTGAAATGCCTTGGCAAACATAAGAAATTAGTGACACTTGTAGAGCGAGCAGTCTCTGACCTGATGCAGTGTTGACTGGTTGTCTGGTGTAAGACACGTTAAAAGCAGGTTCTTCTACTAACGGAGGAGGGTACATCCGTCTTCGGATAAAGAAACCAGCTCCGCAACAGAACAAAACTCCCATCATCAAGAGGAACCTGGGAAAAGAGAAGGGGGAAGTCACACCCCACCTGCCTCCAGGCAGCTCTCAAACCCAGCCTGTGCACTGAGAACACTCTACATCAGCCCGTGACTTTTATCAGCGTTTCCTAAATGGGTTGGCAGAGCAGGTCTGTCATTTGAGACAGCACTCACGGGGCACTTATGGGTGAATTATGGACACCTTTAGTGGTCAGTGCTAGTGCCAACATTTGCTGGCATGTAAAAGGCAAATCTGAAACTAAAACACCCCTGAACTTCTCAAAAGTTCAGGTTCATACCCGACCTTTGCCAGCAGGATGCTGAACTGAAATCCCAGGTCAGTACAGTTTAAACTGAGCACCTTGGATGCAGACCTCAGGCTTACAGCACCTAGGCTGGTCAGGAGGTTTGTGGGAGACAAAGAGGAATCCTGTTCTGCAGCTGCCATTAAAAGAAGATTCCTAGATGTCCTTAAATTACCCAACACTGTAATTTTGTCTCCTGTGGGGAATATGGTAGCTGGCATTTAAGCTCAAGCCAGAAGACTGAAGCATTCAGCACTGACAACGACAAGCTTTGCTTTGTACTTCCTAGATGGGTCATTACAGTCTGAAGGAAAAGGACATCATTTTGCTTCTGTTCTCCTCCTCTCAGCTACTTTTCTGACTGAACTAAACTGTCTTCCTGATTCCTGTGGAAGCAGCAACATGCAGCAAGGGCACAAGAGATTTTGTTCTTTAGACAGTGGCTTTCACTGTGTTTATTTGATCAGTTATCTGACATGTTAGTGACTCATGCAAGTTCTTGTAAATACAAATGGTTCTTCTGCCTGTAATTGCCTTCTCTCTTCATGGCCCGTTACTGGAAGACAACGACAACTGTGCTTTTCTGGAAGAGAGGGAAGCTGGCCAGAGGCCAGCCTGGATCCAATGCTCATCTCCTCTGGAGAGCTCCCAGATGCCTGAGAGGAAGAGTGTGGCACAGCATGGCAGCAGGAGTAATTTCATGCAAAGGGTCAAACCCTGGTCTTGTTGCTACATCAGCAATGAGAGCAGAAGGAGGTCTTGTCTCCCTGAGCCAATATTAATACGTTCCCCTTTGGCAGTACTCCTGCAAAGGATTTGTTTGGAACAGAAAAGAGAGATTTACGACGTCACCCCAGGGATTGAGATAGAGAGCTCTTCACTTATATCAGGAGGGATTGTACACTGAAATCCCACAGTCAGCTTTGGAAAATCTCTGTATTATAGTATATAGCAGGCTTCTGTTTTTCAGTGCTTATTTGTTTCAAATTTTAAGCCTTTTATTTTTTTAATCAGACCTCAAATTCTACATAAAAATGCCTGAAATCAGGTTTTCTAAGAGAGTATTTCTCTCTCCTGTGATGAGAAGGGTTTATTCAGGTGCTTTCTTAAATTCCACTCCAAAAGGCATTTACCTTATTTTTTCATTATGCATATAACAGTGATTACTTTAAGCTTTATCCAGATTACTGAGCTGCTGGTTTCACAAGCTCAAATCTTTCTGCCTTCTCTTCCCTTGCTGTCATCTCCAGTGAAATCCTCATAGTCATAAATGTACTTTCTCTTCCTTTTTAATTGAAGCCTCAGTTTAGCTGGCAAGAATATATTAAACCCTGCCTAAAAGCACAATCCTCCCCATACAATCCTCTTTTAAAACTGAGTGCCCATCAAAAAGGCATGAATGCTGCTGCTTGATGGTAGCTGGGACAAGCATAAAGAATTCAACAATTCTAGATAAAAGTGGGACCACTGCCTGTACAAACCCGCAGGATGCAGAGGAAGGAAAGGTCAACCTGACAAGAGTAACCTTTTTCAGTGTTTTCTCACTACATGGGGAGAATTTCATAAGCAAAAAACCAAAATCATTGCATTTTATGCACACATCCACCTTACTGCATACTTGTACCTACTGTACTTGAAAATACTAGGGCTGGCAATACCTGGATTTAAGTCCAACAAACAAGACAAGACGAGGACAAACAAACATTGCCAAATGCCCTGACTTACCAAAAATACCATAGTCGCTGGATAGAGAGAGCTCTTACACAGCATCTGGAACCACAGCAATCCTCATAAGAGCGACATCTGCAGGGAAATACAGACACAGGGCCATCAGGGTGTCACTCAGGTTAAAATGCCACTCCTGACACCATTCCCACCCCTGACCAAAGCATTATTGACCACATCACCACGAGCCTGGGAGGCAAAACCTCACTAAAGTGTTCAAGGCCACCTGGATGGAGCTTTGAGGCTCCTGCTCTGGTGGAAGGTCCCCATGGTAGGAGGGTTGGACTGGATGATCTTTAAAGGTGCCTTCCAACCCAAACCCAACCCACTCTGTGGGTCTATCAGTAAGAACAGACTACCCTTGGCTGGATGAAGTTGTCAATGACATACATGGATTGTATGTTCCTATCACTATCCAGGAACTTTTTGTGTGTTATTGAAACTACCTTCCTCTACACCTAATCTCAAACCACCTCAGAAAAGACTGAAGGCAGTGTTCAATTCCATATAAAAAAGGACACGTTTTAAAGAAAAGCAGCATTACTGTGTCTTATTTCACAGTAAATAAACACTGCAAATCTCAAACAGATGTTTGGGGTTTTATTCACTGCAACAGACAAGAATTGGCAGGACAAAATTGCCAGATCACTCATTCTTTGCAAATCAGCAGCTTCCAAGGAGAGAAACCACTGAGTACAAAAAAAACCCTCCACGTGTACTACTGTTTGCAAATTTAACATCCTTTTTTGCTTCTCAGAAGTTGCACTGGACTGCAACTGCCAACAACTCCCACTACTAAAGTAGGCTTTCCTCTAAAAACCCCCACATTTCAAATTAATATTTCATATGGAAGAGAACCATTTTTAAGGTATTACAATGCCAACCACTTCACTAAGAGCCAGCCCATACATGAACAGCAAGCTCTGAACAATTTCTATGGGAAGTGCCCTTTCCCACACCAGTGAAACACGTTTGGTAGGGAAAAGGACTGAGGTAACAGAGAAACTCAGACAAAAATATTCAGATTAGCATATCCACATACTGAAAGAAAAGAGGAGGAGACCACAACTGGATTGATCTTTTATAAGGGTGTTCACATCTGCTTGCTCATTACACATACTTATTTAAGCATCTGATCTTGGCAAATTTGCTCAGCTGCATGACTGTGCTCCCATATTTGTATGCAAACTAAAAAAACTTCAATTGAATAATTGCACAGGCAATTACACATTTACATGCTCAATTAACAAGCCTTCACTGATAAAATACATTGTCACATAGGCTTCAGCCTCTAACTGGGGCCAGAGGAGGATGCTCTAGGGATACATAATCAGTTGTTTTGCAAGGGAAAACAGTTACATGCTCTTCTGATGACAAATAAATAGCATTTATTTAAGCAAGCCGGAGGCTCTGACATGATCAGTATGGCAAGGTTCATTCATAGACACCCAGTTTGACACTCATGCAGAGGAAGTTGCTTATGGCAAAAATGACCCACTTTGCTGTCACTGAACCCAAAAGTGACCCATCTCCAACTCTTCTTTATTAAAGCTTGCCAGGACCCCAACAACTGCTTATACTCAGAGCTACCAGACCTCACCAAACTGCTAACAAGGCTTAACAAGTCAGAATTAACTTCAGCCCTGTTGGGACCAAGAAATTGAGCATCCCTCCATACTCCCACAGTGGACCTTTCAAGACACACATTAAATGCATGAACAGATTCGGGTCCCTTATAAAATGGGCTGGAAGATGCTGCTTTCTGTTCAACCAGTGGCCATGGTGCCCTTTTGCTCTTCAACATGCCTTTGGTTGGAGCACTTCACCCACGTTGAGGGGCACTTGCCCCCTTGGCTGATGCTGCACACCAAGGACTTTGTCAGGCCAGAAGAGCAGACAAGAAACAGAACCCAGAAATCTAGCAGTCCTTCTTGAGGCCATTAAGGCAAAAATAAAAAGAAGGATTTTAGGGATGTGAGCAGTCTTCATGTCTGCCTCCACACACTGGCCCTGTCAGTCCAGACACCGACACCTGCCCATACACAGGATGGGGAGTGGATGTGCCATTTCCCAGAGCCCCAAGAGCTTAACCTGTAATAAAATTTAAACTAAAACAGAGAGGCCACAGAGGCTGCACTTCCCTATGGCCACTCTTGCATTGCTTATTTTGCATCTGTCTTCTGGAGAGCCAGAAGAGATAGGAAATGGCTATTTTAAAATGCATAATTATGGTCATTCAAACCATCAAAATTAAAGGAGCATCCATATGAGAAGTCCAGTACCTGAATTTACTTTTTATCCTTAATCTTTAAATTATCTAGGCTATGAGTCAGCACCATTTTCAGAGTCTTAGTGGCTCAGCTTTTATTCCTGCAAAAGAGGGCTAAAGCACCAGCTGGAAGTCAGAAAGGCTCCACTGCCAAATGCTTAGGAAGCTCCTGAGACCACTGACTGGCAAACAGGCCACCAAAGAGTAGTTCTGTCTCCTTACACAGACGACTGCACTTTCAAGTGGTTGAAAACAATCATACAAAGGAAGAAGGAGTCTCTCATTGTGCCTGTGTTTAGAGAAGCTCCAATTCCTGACAGTCACTCAGCTTTCTGAGCCAGCTCATCCAAGGCTGAGCACTGCACTCACTGGGTGGATCCACGAAGCTAAACCTGTATCACCCCTCAGAGGGAAACTTCTTCCCTTTTTCCCCACAAAACCAAACAGGGTGCTTTATTTTGTGTGCCTGTGAGAATGGACACATGTACCCACCCGTAGGTAGGAGCCTGGGCTCAAAGATGATGCCACAATAACAACCTGCTGTTTGTATTGCCCACCACTTCACAGCAGTGCCAAAAAGGACTGGAAGAACAAACAGCCCATTTGCTGGTACTGCCATCAGGCTACAGCAAAAGCTCTGCTGATCTCTTGTTCTTGATTTAATGTGCTATGAAATAACGACAGAGCTTCTGACAGTATCGATTCAAATTACACAACAGTTAACTTCCTTACAAAAGTCAGACTGAATAGCTGCCAAAAAACAACAATAAAATCAGCTTATTAATGGAGGAACGTGCAAGTTTAAGTATAATCATTCTTTGATGTACTATTTGACAGCAAATCCCAGCAGAATTAAGATCCTGGTTCATTAAAAAAGCACAATTAAGCACACAAATACATATTTATTGAACTGCTAGGCATTTTCTCTAAATTATACTCACGTTTTGGCCCTGCTTTGTGGAGAAGGACCAGCTATGCCCAATGCCAGTGGAAGAAGAATATGCCCTATTATTGATCTGAATTGGACCGAGCCCCACTCTTACATGAGACTTCTCTAAAGCCAATTTCCCTCTTTCACACATCAGTGATGACCCCAAGACCTGCATTTCTCTAGGACAATGCTTGTTTCATTGATCAAAAGTTAACCCATTACACAGGATAAGACATAAGACATTAGTTGCTCTACCAATCCACAACTTCACCAAGCATAGGGTCTCTCTTTTGACAACTGTCTACAATGTGATTTATGATTTAGAAGCTACACCTTTTCATTCACAATTCAGTAGAGTGAAAGGACTCTGCATGGCCAATGACCTGTAGAGGAGCTTAACACTACAAGCACTGTGGAGAGGTTATCCCAAGGCATCCATTTTGCTACAGGTGCCCACTGAAAATGGAAAGCAAAACACAGAGCCCAACTCTGCACTCAGAAGTCCCACCTAAGTGACTGTTTCTGAGTTCCAAAGTGGTTTAATCTCTGCCCAGAGGCCACATCCTCCCACTGGCATTCACTTCAGTGCTTCAGGAGCAGTAACACAGGCAAGGTCAGTGGCTGGTGGAGCAGAGTGATAGGCAACATCTGCTTTCCAGCCTTGCTCTTTGAGGTGGTTGTGTCTCCTTGGCATGTACAACACCTAACATTCAGCAGAGACACCACTCCACCACAGGCACCTGCAGTTACAGGTTCTCAGCACCCAAAAGCATTTATTTCTCTTCTTCTACATAGCAAAGGTGATCCCAGGGCATGCAAGAACAGTGCCCTGTAAAACACAGGCCCGATTCTGGTGAAGAGATAAGTAGATCATAATAAATATAAGTGCTTCATAGATGAATGCAACTGTGACCTCAGTGGCACATCTGTACTTGAGAGTAAAAACACTGCTGCTGGTACCCAGGAGAGCACTAGAGATACAGCTATCCAGATATTTGACAAATCACTCAGCCCTTAACTAGGTAAGAAAATGTAAGATAAAAAGGACAGAAACATCTATCAGGTAATTTTTTTCTTTCTACAGAGTAGAAACAAGACAAACAATATCTGCTCAGGTTAGAGTCCTGTCTGCTTTGACACAATTAAAATCTCCAACTATGAGACAAGATACTTGGCTCCCGTCCTGCACACAGACATGAAAAACAAGAGCAGGCAACAACTGAGAAAGAGCTTATTCCTCAATTACTCATTAACTGAAGAGCCTATAAACACCATCTCTGTGCCAGACCTCAGCAGAGCACACTTCTGACGGGATGAGAAGTATTTGCTCAGCTGCTCATCTCAAACCAACCTTTCTCACAATCAGCTGCTACCCAACAGCTTGCCATAATCCCAGACCCCAGGAGGAAAGCAGCCCTACAGAGGGACTCTCCTTGTTGTCTGTGAAGGCAGCAAGTCTTTCTGACTAGCACATATCCATCTAGAAATTTTCTCTGCTCCCCTTGTGGCAGAACGTAGCAAGAATTGCCATGGTTTGGGCTTTAACCACTGGCAGTAAAAAGAACCTTAAATAGCCATTTTTCAACACAGGCTGCAGGTTGTTCTTTCACAGAACAAAGCAAAGAAACAGCACAGCTTAAGGCTCTCACAAAAGCGAGCCAAAGACAACGTGTATGATGAGTTGGAATTTTCTGGAGGTGGAAATTTCTCCTATCAACAAGAACAAGGACTTCTAGTTAATCATCAGGACCCTTATTAAACAGACAATCAGCTCTTTGTATCCCAAGCTGCTCCCAGTGGTCGAGCAGTCCTGCTGCATCTCATCCCTGCTTTGGGAATCACAAGCAGTCTGCTGGCAGAGGGCGATTGGTATCCAGGAATTTGCTGTCTGTCTCAGTTTAAGACACTGACACAATAGTAAACCCTTTTGTTTCCTCCACTGCACGATCAAATGCAGAGAGGGATAGATTAAAGGCCAGCTGTCAGGTGCCACCAAGTCTTTCAAGATTTTAATTCAGGGTCTCCCTACCTAGAAAGGGTTGGAAGCTTCAAGATGACTTTGGTGTCAGATGCACCTTAATGCTGTCCCCCCGCTGCCAGAGCAGGTACAACCCTTCCTGTCCCACTGACAGGAAGCCAGAAGGAATTGGTTCTCACCCTCTCATTGGGGTTCTTGCCTGGGACACGGGAGAATTAACGAGTACTTGAAGTCAAAGAGCCTCCACAGGAAACACTGAGGCTCATTCATGATAACTCACAACTCTGGCTATCACACCTTCTGGAAATGAGAAGGGGGTGGCACTGAGTTTTCCACTCCACCTCAGCCAGGGGAGGGGATGATCTCAAAGGACTCCTCCACTACACAACAGAGGCTGCCCTTTTTTCCATTTTCCTCACCTTTCTCAGAATAAACTGCCTATGACTCATCAGCCCCCATCTCCAAAATCATTCATAGCTTTAAATCTCAAATCAGGCCAGCTTGATGGCCTGTGAAGGCTGTGATACTAAATCCCTCTCCCTTCCCCAGGACTCACTCCTAGCAAGTTGAGTTGGGTGTTGATTTGGTAGCCTAATTCTCGCCAGGCTGTGGTGTGTTTCTGCTGCCTTTTCATACAGTCTGATGTTTACTGCTGCCTTTTCATATAGTCTGATGTTTACTGCTGCCTTTTCA
>JAWWTY010000077.1:51756923-51786058 GCA_035222235.1 Margarornis squamiger | reverse complement strand
TTTCTGCTGCCTTTTCATACAGTCTGATGTTTACTGCTGCCTTTTCATATAGTCTGATGTTTACTGCTGCCTTTTCAGACAGTCTGACATTTACTGCTGCCTTCCTTTACGATACAAACCCTGCACTCACGTTCTCGGGTTGAACTCCATATGCAAACAGGCCTGTCCTGTGGCTGCTCCATGCCAAACTGGTGGCCCTGGCCTGGGTCCAGGTCTCTGTTTCTGTGCCCTGCCAGCCATTCAAGGCTCCTGGAAGACTGCAAAGCTATTCCACTGCCTCCCCTCTCCCTCCGCCGTGCTGGCCTCAGCTCAAATGGAAGAATAAATCACCAGCCCTATTACTGCCCTAAGCACACACCTGCAGGCACTTCACACAGCTGGAATTGCAATGGGAAAGCAAAGTGTAACACCAGGAAAGCCAATTTAATTAAAAGCAGCAAACATAACAGGATGTGGAGCACTGAAGTAGCCACCATCATGCAACACAGCTGGTGTCTATAGTTTAGGGGGGTGTTCCCAGCCTCTTGGACACACATTTGATAAAAGAAGTGCCCTCCAAGCTCTCTGAGCAACAGCAAGAGAAAAACACTCTTTTAATGCTTTCATCTGGAACGTTTTTCAGGTTCTTGATTATTCCTACAGACTGACCACCAAGAACGTAAGGGCTTACATTCAAACGCCAGATGAATATGACTGTGTGATAAATACAACAAAACTTAATCTGCAAAGTAAGAGAGGCATGTGGAAATGCACAAGAAACTGATTTCAAAAACCATGAAAAACCACAAACAGAATATATTCACTATTCTCCACAATAAGAAATTGACTCTTCCCGTGCAGGGCAGGAACATGTTTTAAACATGAAGACTATTACCAGGCATTCATTTTTTAGGTTTACAGTAATGGTCTTATACTAATTCCAACTGAAAAAAACCCAGATTTAATCAACATAAATGTGCACACGTGCTGTACAGTTGTCTGGCTGTGTGCAGTAAACTAATTTCTGTGGCAGAAACATATTAGTCTAAAAATACATCTGTCTGCTGTATGCAGTAAACTAATTTCTATGGCAGAAACATATTAGCCTAAAAATACAGCACTTCCACCTGCACATGCTTTCAACATTAATTCAGGTCCTGCTTTGGATAAGAATTAGCTATTACAAGACGGCATTCCCCTGTGTTGGTTCTGTTCTTCACATAATTACCAACAGCAATGGTTAACCCCTGTTTCCTCCTGGAGGTCTTTCACAGGGTAGCACACCTTTGAGAAGTCCAAACATACTTAACCAAGGAACCCCTGGCTGAGCTCCAGTGCAAAAAGTCAGCAGTCAGGAGGTGGAAGCAGGTACGGGCCACCAAGGAGGTGTTGAGAAATCATCACATACCCAAGTAGGTGTGCTCTTGGGAAAGACAAACCTCGCCTACTAGCAAGGGACACCAAAAGCCCAGCAAGGAGAGCTCCTACCCCTACACTGGCAGTGGATGGTATCCATGGACAAGCCAGAGAGCAGTAGATGCCATTCATCTCAAGCTCAGAAAGGCTTTCCACACTGACCCCCTCAATATTCTTGTGCCCAAGTTCAGCCCTTACAGTGTGGACAGGTGGACAGCTAAGTAGGTTGGAAAACAAACAAAAACCCCAAACCAAAACACAAACTAACAAAACCAAAACCCCCCAAAACCCAACCAAACAAACCAAACCAAAAAAGCCCTGGTGGGATGGTGAGGCTCAGAGGGCAGTGGACCATGGGTCACACCCTCTCCCTAGAGAGCATGAAATAATTGCTGGTAATACCACAGCTCTGGATCTGTCCTCTTGACAAGCATGTGGCTGGAATTGCTGAGGGGGTACTCTCACCCAGTTTGGAGATTGCACCAAACTGGGGATCACTCAACGAGCACAAGAGCAGGGCTGCCACTCAAAGATCTAGACTGGTCAGAGGAATGGACTTACAAGGAACCTCATGAAATGGAACAGAAGGAAATGAAAAGTCTTTCCTGTGGGGAGAATGAACAGCTTGCTTGCCATGGAGCAGCTCTGCTCAGAAGGCACTGGGGGTCATGGTAGACAGCAAGTCACCAGGAGCCAGCACCCTGGGCTGTGTCAACTGAAGCCTGGCCAGTGGATCAGGGCAAGGAACTATTATCTTTCAATCAGCACTTGTTGGACCATAGCTAAAATACCACATTTGGTTTTGGCATTCCCAGAAAAAGGAATGAAACTGATAAACTGGAACAAGCTCAGCAAAGGGCCACCAAGGTAGACCTAACTAGTTAAAGTCCTGAACCAGCTGGTCTTGACCCTGCTCTGAGCAGGTGGTTGGACTGGATGTCTCCTGAGAACCTTCCCACTGAAGTTATCCTCTGTTTCCTAATCTTCTAATCTGTTTTCCTCACTACTTCTCTTAGAATACCACATTTTAAAAAATTTAATGCACAATAATCCAACAGAATGAGCTGAAATAATGTTAACTCAATACTGGACAGCATCAAAACTCAAGTCAGTCACTCTGGGTGGCTCCTTCACTGACCCAGTGACATCAGCCACGGTATTTCTATCGCTGTGGACAATGTTTACCACTCATCCTCAAAAACCTTTGTGCTGCTTTATAAACATGCCATAAAGCCTGGCAAGGAGAGGATTAGAAGCATGCAGGTTCTAGCATCTGGAATTCATCACCTCACTAAAAGCCCCAGTGTGAGGGTAGCTAACAACTGGCATTCACTTCAGAGCTGGATTGGATGATCCTTGTGGATCCCTTCCAACCCAGAATATCCTGACTCAACTGAAGGAAAAGTAAACAGAAAAGACCTGCGGGATCCATCAGTCATAACAGGGAACACACTTCACCCTGCCACGAGGGGGACATTCACAATCACTGTAATCAAACTACTCCTCATCAGCAAAATGTAAGGCAGCCTTCCCTCTCCTCTTCATTCCCAGTTCAGAACTGTGGAAAACAACTGGAGCACCTTAGTGCTGCTGGCATCTGCATCACAGAGGAGGTGGGTTTGCAATCGAATGCATTCATTATGTGACTCTTCACATTGTTGCCATGAAAGAGAAGTACCTTGACCATTTCCTCTGTCAACCATCAGCACATCTAGAATAAGGCTGAGCTGGCTCACCGAAGTGAGAGTAGGATGAGGACCCTTGTAGAGCACCAGTCAAGTCTCTTGAGACAGCTTTAAGTCTGAACTGCTTTCTGTGGATCTACACAAGGACATGTATGATCTCATTCTTTAAGCAAAGTCAGGAACAACTCCCGTCCCTGCTTTTCCAAAGGATAACAGTGAGACTCCAATGACTAATTCCTTTCTCCCCTTTTTATTTGTGTATTTATTTTTCCAGGCCATATAAATAAATATTTTGCTGAAGCAGGAGGAAAGGAGCTAACTGGAAACAATACCTTGCGATGCAGGCAACTAGGACATGGAGACATTTTTACTTTGGTTAGTTAAGTAAGTTAAGAGCAGCCTTGGAAATTCTCTGTATTAACAGTAGAAGACTGATGTATGTCTCTCAAATTCCTAGTAAGATTTCCATGTTCATTTCTGGTCTGACTAACCTGCATCTTATTCACACAGGAGAGAGAGAAAAGTTTGGAAAATTATCAATTCCTCAGTCTAGCCTTAAGAAATTGAATTATATTTGCAAGAAGCATGTTTGAATTAAACTAAAGCTTACTGATGACATATGAAGGATAGAACAATTATGTCCAGTGGAAAAATAACTTTTAAAAGGTACTAATACCATTAAATATTTGGACAGAAAGATGTATCATTAGTTCTGTAACTGAGATCTTCAACCATGGCCCCAGCTGTTAAGACAGAAAGCATAACCAACATGTTTTAAGAAAGTTTTGAGCAACATCTCTGAGATTTTTCTTTTTAAAATAATTACACTCGAATACAGATTGAATAAAAAACTAGAAAAAAACTGGAGATCCAAAAGAGGAGCAGTCATATCACTGCAAGTTTTACACCACCACACCCCCCAGCCCCAAACCTAGCTGAATTTCCAAGAACACTTATTTTGGCACACTGATTTCTTATCCCGTGTTCCCCCTGCTTAGCAGACACATTCTTATCTCTGTCTTTGGATGGCTGAAATAGAGCCTTTACTGGAGAGATTAATTCAGCTATCTTGCCTTTAAGCTTCTGATAAAAGCAAGACACCATTTCCTGGTCCACCAGATTTCTATTACTCTGGGAAATTCAGAGAGAGGCACCTTCCAGGAGGATGTGCCTACCCAGAAGTGATAAGGCCAGTCCAGGGACACCTCAGTCCCAGCACTCCACACTGCATTTGTGAACAGACATGGGACTTGGCATTTCTGAGCTGACATGCCAACCTTTTCAATATAATACAAACTGTCTCCCTGAGAGATGTTACACAGTGCCAGCACAGGCCTGAAATCACAGGGAAATCATTAAAAAGGACTTCACTGCTGCGTTTCCTAACTCTCCAAAGACAGTCTCAAGACCGAAGGGCATACTACATATGTTAACTGGATAGAAAAAAACGTTCTATCAGAAAACCAGTGACAGCAAGAATGGAATCTATTGCAAAAATCAGTTAAATAAATACATCTGCTTCCTATGGACTGTTGCTACAGAAACTGGAAAATAAAATGAAACCTGTTTCACTACAGCACATCCCAGACCTAGATTTGCACAGAGGAGGCACTCTCAGGATAAAGTTACATATTATGCCTTTAGATGATTTAACATCTAACCATATGCTAATGGAGACGATGCTATTCATGCCTCCTCCCCCACAATATGCAGAATATTCCCTTCCTCCCATTTCACCAGTGTTTGCCAAAAACTGTACCAAGCTGATTCAACACTGTTTCAAATGTGCTAAAATGAACAACTTTCTGTGGGATTAGCAAATTGAATTAACTCAGTGAAGGGTCAAACAAGTGCTGTAGCAATGGGACTTCACCCTAAGATACTGAGACTGCTGTTGTGCCTCTTCTGCACCACACAGGTGTGAAAAGACAGCCCAAGCAGGAAGCAGCTGGGAATCCTAGACAACAGGAACTGAAATTGCATAAATAACAAAGTAGGAAACCCCAGGCACCAAAGACATGAAGGGCCTTGCTACTGTTTTGATAATGCCCCCTTTAAGCCTACTGGGCTCCTGTGCTTTCCAATACCCTCTGTCCTCTCCTTCCCGTATTCTTTCACTTGTCACACATTACATACCCTCTGAGCTTTACCATGCCCAAATCCTTATTGTCTTTCCTTAGTATTTCTTCTTTCCCACTAAAACTCATAATCACAACAACAACAATAGCGTTAAGGGGACACTCATCACCATCTAAACAATCACTGAGTGCACACACCCCACTCCTTCCCCTTTCCTTCTTCCATTTATTTACACTATTCAGGAGATTGGCAATCCCAACACTGTCATGCAATGATTGAGACGAGGTGGTGCAGCAGTAACTACCACAAACACACTCAATGACTAGTAAGAGTCCTCTGATTTACCTCACATTGTCAATATACAACAGGACTTTTTCTTTAGCCCTTCCTTTTGCAGGGCTCTGTGTATTTACCTGAGGCACAAAGGGTCTGAACTAACACCCCATATCCAAACATTGCCAAGGGAGACAAGCACTGGCTGTGAAAGCACGTGGGCAGAAATGTAAGCAGAACACCAAGGTGACGACGAATAACACACTCCTGAATGTCAAGGTACAGTGGGATTTTCATGATTTCGTAACATCCCAGCTTCTTTCCCACATTGCAGCAAAACAGAATAAAACGTAGGGGGGACCAAAGCCCTGTTGTTATTAGCATGCAAAGAAAATTCTCCTATTTAAATTCCCCCATCTGTTCTGGCCAACCATTTATGAGTAATTCTCAACATTTCAGTCACCTGAAAAAAAAAGACAGTGAGTTCTAGGCAGAAACACTTCCTAAGCAGTGAATATCCAGGATCTCAGATGATTAAATCATACAGTGTTTCAGTCTTTCAGTGAGCTTTGTTTCTTGCCTGGCTTTCTTGCTGCTTTTTGTCTCTTTGCATGTCTCTCCCATTTCTGGCAGATGAAGAGGAGGTGGAAAAGAAACGGGAGGAAAGTTCTTGGGTAGCATAAGGATTACAGTATTTTCCAATCCTTCAGCAAGGAAGAGCTTGCTCAGGGAAACAGATAATCCAATGCTGCTACCTACTCTTCCACCCCACTTCATTTTTATTTTTTTTAAACTCATGTTTACAAGTGTTTGCAATTATAAAGTTATACAACCCCGGGACAAAGTTTACTACATTTACCCCCTTTCTGCCCCCAGATCACATGGAACATACCTCCCACCCACACACTTCCTCCACCTTTTTGTCCTGCTGGGGGCAATAGGAAACACCAAACTGCAATTCAGAGACATCCTCAGTCATACACCTACAGGTCATTTACATTTGGTTCACAACCAAGCCTGATGTAGATGTGGATGCCACTCATCAAAAGGACAGTTATGCCACGGATAACAAATCACCTCAACTCCCTAAATTAAACAACAGCATTAGCAGAGGGACAAAGTTACTTTCAAAGCATTCTTGGTATCCTGTCTGATTACTTGTCCTTGTTCAAAACAAAGGGAGAACTGTCCTCACACAGCTCTCCTTGTGTTTCCTTTCAGTGTTCTGAAATAAGAGCTGTCTAAGAACCTGAGTTTTGTTTTCAGCTGGAAAGGTCGCCTGGGGCATGTGGCAAAACGAGTCTGTACACTTTTCTTAATAAGGAGAAAGGGAAAGGGATGGGTCACAGTGAAAGTTTATTGCATCTTCGCGTTTAAATTAGAAGTCTCAGAGAAGTTGTGGAAAAAGTACAATTAGTGAAAGAACAGCAGTCCAGGAGCCCACAGAATCTAATTCTCTCTCGAACAAGAAAAGCCATGACTACTTACATATAATATGTAGGATATAATCCTTCAAAGTACCAGCAATGCTTTTTGGCCTCTGTACACTACAAAGAAAGGAAAAATATGGTATTAATACTTGCATAGAATAATGTACAATTATAAACAGAAGCTTAGAGTATTTATAAATACTGTGACTCTGAGCACTTAGGAAAGGTTTATATTCCCAAAGATTTCCCAATCCCCACACACACAGCGGCTGGGAAGTCAGTCCATGTCGATGGCAGGGTGTCCTGCCAGGGTTCAGATCCCTCACAGAGGGCTTTGTCTGGGGGGCCCCACAGCTCCCCACAGTTCACAAACAAAGTCAGCACACTGGGCAGAGGGTCCAGCTGTTCCCTGGCCGAACTGCTGCCTTCAAAGACCACAGACAACATAGGAGCACCTACAGTCACTTCAGAGACAGCCAAGCCATAAGCGATACGATGACGCAATGCTTACGACTACCCAGCAAATGCAATAATTGCAGGGAATTATTCCTCTTCCTGGAAGTGCCTGGCACGCGAAGCCGGGCTCACAAAGGAGCAGAACGCAGAACCATCTACCCCATCTCCCCTTCCTACAGCCTGGAAGTACCTCAAGCACTCATGCAAGGCCCAGGGAAAGGAAGCTGCTTTCTGCAGCCCGGGGGTATTGTTCTGTTTTGCAGACTGTCGGCATACCCTTGTTAAAGGGTGGCGACAGGCACTTTCCCAGCACGTGTGCCCCGTGGGGAGCGCAGGCGGCAGCGCCCCACGATAGCGGCGCTGCCCAAAGCAAACCAGGTGTCCGGCCCAAACTCTGCACACAAAGTATGTCTGCACATCCCGCTGACACCGCCGGCACCAAGGGCCATCTTCACTGCAGACACAGCTCCGGCAGCGGCACCGCACGCTGCGTGCCCCGACCACACTCGGGCAGGGCGTCGTGGAACACCCACCACAGAGCAGGGAGGAACATCCCGCTGAGGTTTCAGCAAGGGCTCCCTGTGCTGCTCACACACACCCCACACCCAACGTGGCACAGCGCCCGGCGGCGCTGGGATCATCCTTCACGTTCACTTGGCAGCTCACCTTTACATAATGGCTCCTATTAGTTTATTAGCCTCCCCGAGTCCCAGAATGCTAAATGAATCCAGTTAAGACAAAGACGAAGTGTTTTTAGATCCCTGACTCTCACTCCTCATGAATAAAAGGGGCTGCAAGCTCTTTAATGAGCATCTGATGAGCTAAATCACAGACAGATCAATTACAACCCATGAAGACAAACTGCTATGGATTAAATTGTTAAAAGCGGTATAGGAGATGGGGGGAGGAGGAGGAGGAGAAGATGCTTTTGATGCATGCGATCAGGTCTTTTTCCACTAATACAACAGGCTCACACCAGTCTTTGAGATGCACAAGCTTTAGCTTCTTCTGAAAGGATCAGAGCTTTTTCCTCAGAATAAACACAGCAGAAGCCTTGCTCCCCCCTCAAATTCATGCCACGGTCCAAGCAGTATATTCAGGAGTGCTCCATAGTTTCTGCTGGAGCAAGCAGTGCTCTAAGATCCATCTCTGCATTTGCCCTATTTCCCCTTCCACCCCCTCTTCTTCAAAGCTTCCAGCTTTTCAACCCTTCCTTCCAATTATTTTCACCAGCTGGCCGTTCTCTCACACTCTAAAATCAGAAATATATCCAGTTTCTCTCCATTACACCCTGCAAACATATATGCACTGTAACCCCAGCAGGCATGCTGCAGAATCAGTGAAAAATACTTTGGCTCTTCACCTTTGAAGGCTGCAGATCAGCAGGCATTGGCTAAAATCCCAGTGCCTGCAGGTCGACCCCTTGGGAAGCCTCATTCCAAAGTACAGCTCGGCGTGTAGGCTGTTAAATGTTTTTCCTTCCTGCTCCTCGGCCAACATGAGTCACCATTTACCTCAACAGCCTCAAAGCCTTTGTCAGTCTCAAGCATTTTAATTGATGTCTTCCCAGCAATGTTTCTGAGCACGTGGAGCCTGCATAGCCTTTATGAGCATAAAGCAGACATTTACATTCAGCAGTATTCCCCATATTTTAATCTGCCTTACAAGTTCTAAAAGGAGTTGGAAAGATTCGTCCTTCCAACATCTCCCAAGCTGTGGGACTTCAGTTTCTGCCTCTAAACAATTCTCTTTTTCAGGCTGCTGTCCCAAGAAAGGCTCCAGCCTGGGGTAATTCCTCCTACTTTACAGGGCTCAGATCCCTGCACTAAACATCCTTTGGTGCCCAGATTTGCTTTCATATTGGCTCTGGAACATCAGGCACCAATCCCAGTTCCGCCTTTTTTTTTCATATCACAGTGCTATGAATACTGTTCAGCTCTCCTACAGGAGAATCAGGCAGAAAACCCCAAACAAGTGGCCCTCAAATGTGAGCGGCAGAGCCGAATCGGACACACGCGACCCGTCACGCAGATTTACGCGCGCGGGGCGAAGCGTGGCGGTCCCCGCTCAGTTCAGCTCCCACTGATCTCCATGGCAACTTTCCTCCAGGAAAGCCGGGCATAAGGCAGGCGGCTCCAACCACTGCCTCTGCTGATGGCCAGCACACCTCACAGGAGTTTGCTGCTAAGAGTAAGAGGAGAATGTCACTGCCTCGAAGGATCTGAGGGTCCATAGCACTCGGGTACCAGAGAGATGAACAGGGGAGGCAGGGCATGGATTAGTTTTCCCCATCCCACACACGTCCTCTGAAGAAAGCTATGATAATCTGCCTCTTGCCAAGGTCCAAATTATTCTTCTGAGGGGTACTGGCCTCATAGCTAAGCTGCTGCAGAGCCATACAAGAGTGAGAGGAGACATATGTCATCAGCATCAGGTTCTCAGCCTTTGGAGAGTCATGTCCTTGCAGTTGTTTGAGACTACTAAACCCTCAAGAAACCACAGCAAAACAGATACAAAGGGAACATTAGATATATTACTGCAATACAATGGGACCTCTAGACATCAGGATTGGTGCCCGCTCTGCTAGCTCCAGTACAAAGTCAGAGCTTCTAACAAGCATTCAGTCCTGTATTTTAAATGCCATTAACCCATTCACTAATAGCAAAAAAAGTGTTCATGGTTTTTAAATTAAGCCCTGTTGATGCTTTCAGCTTTTCTAGGCAAAGGGTTCTGAACATTTTGCTTATAAAATTCTTCCTTTAGCAATTTGACACAGCTATAAAATAGAAACACAAGGGTACATTCATTTTTTAAATAAATGATGCAGGTCTAATTGGGTGTGCATATGTATTCTCTAGAGAATTAATGGTATGTGAATTAACCAGATGCTTGAATATGTTCCTTAAGTTTGTATATCTGGAAGGAGAAAAAACACAAACCTTGTTTTTTTGGTTTGTTTGGTTTTAAATGAATCAGCATTCTCTTGTAGCCTGTTTTCTTTACAAGACTGCGAGTTGCAAGCCGTCCTTTTCTATGGCCTCTAAATTATTTCAGATTGCCTCTAAGAAAGGGAACGTGCTTCCTGCCACAGATGGAAATTGCAAATGCTACTGCTGCTAGTAAGAACAATGAGAAATGGGAGTCACTAAAACATTAACCAAAGACTGGTTTTGATCACAGCACAGAATACAGAACACAAATGCATATGTATGCATGTGGTGTGGGGGATGGCAGAGCGGGCAGCCTGCTCACTGAATGCTCGATGGTGCTCCACAGATCATTAGTTATGCTTTGCAGGATTTGCAGAAATACTCTATCTAGCAGGAATACCCTCCACATTGCACACCATTATCTCTCCGTCCACACAACAACAAAAAGGAAATAGATCTGATCAATTAATTACTCCTTGCAATCGAGGGAGCAGCGAATTTGCACCCAGTGCTTTTATTGGAGGCTTGAAATTTGATAACAAAAAAGTAAAAGCAATCAAAGGCCCATATGCAGATCGTAAATACTTCCCAGCAGGAGTACAGTCCATTGTTGTTATGGGTACCACTGGAAAAGCAGCCTGCTGTGCACAGCCGTGTTTGGGGAGGGCGACTGCTCTCTGTACCCTGAAGGGACATTCAGAGTGGGTTTGTGACACCTGCTCAGACCCAGATCCTCAGGAGGCACAGGCCTGCTATCAGCCACAAGGTCAATGACACCCCTTCAGTTATCAGCAACTGAGGGCCAGCCTCTTTCTTTTCCATTATCCATTACACTTACAAGGCTCCAAATAGGTAGATTCAGAAGGGAAAAAGCAGGTATTTAACAGTGACCTGCTATAGTGATATGATGGAAATAGCCCCGGTATTCTGGGATGACCTGCTTAGTGGCTGTTACCTCCCACTTAGCTGGGTATACGCTATACGTAAGTAGGGTGCAAGTTGATCCAAATGTCATTCTTGTGGCTCTGCTGGGGTTAATACACAGAAGAACAGGAAGAAACAGAAGTACCTTCGGCATGGAACAAGACCTTGCTGTTTCTGAGCATCACACAATCCTATTCCAACACAAAGCCAGAACTGTCTTCCACGTAGCTAGATCAAACTTTTAATTGAGGAAATGGGAAGGTCAACATGTTTCTCACCACGTGGCTCCACAGCACCTCAGAAACAACTGTCTATACCTGCTGCCTCTGTTACAGGAGGCCTCTTGCAAAACTCAGATCTTTCCCAGTTTTACTGGTCACTGCACCTGGCAAACACTTGAAGCCCAGGCAAAAGGATGGGAAAGTCTACAGTGCAACTCCAGGCTAAACAAGCAGTTCCAGAAGGCACATTATTGGCAAGGAATCACAATGGTTTATGAAATCTGACCTTTGAAATTGCTTCAGTTTTCAGCACACTGTCCCTTTCAGTGCCTAAACAAGAGCTGGATGCATCAGAATTCACCCCTGCTTCTTCCCCATTGATGCTAAGAACTGAAGGTGAAAGCAGCCCATCAGCAAAACCATTCTAAGAAACAGAGCTCACAAGCCAGTGATTGTTACCAGTGATTTCAACATATACTCGTGGCACAAAAGACAGAAGCAACTCTTACAAAAACCCAAGATTATGTTAAGGCATTTTTATTTCCTGATTTCATGAGGAAACAGCAAGAAATTCTTGCATAAAAGGATGCCTATCCTTTACCAACCCTTCCCTCCCATGTAACAATAAGCAGGACAAATACTATTTCAGTTATACACCTGTTTCCTCAACATCAAGATTACAAAGTCACATAACTCACAGTAGAAAGAATCATTTTCATGTATTTCATAAGGAGTTGGGTTTGGTCAGATTTTTTGGCTGTTATCTAAGAAAGAAGGGAATATTTTTCATATAGGATTTTAAAAGAAATTACTTTTCCACCTTGAATTAATGAGAATGCATTTTGCAACACTAAAAAATTTCCTCCTAAGCATCTAATTCTTATTATTTCTTGCGCTGCTCAGAGCATATGCACTAATCATCATAGTTTTATTTAGAATTAATGTGGGTTTAGCATTAGATAGCTTCCCATCACAAAGCATTATTTCACATTTAGATCCATCAACCTTTCCCGCAGAAGGAAAACAAATATCCCTTGTGTGCAATTTCATTTCAGGAACCTGACTCATTTATTTCTTTAATTTTTTTTTTTTTTGGGGGGGGAAGGGGGGTGAGTGGCCATTATGCAGCAAATTGCAAACACGCTTCAGTCCTAGAACAACATAATTTCAACTGAATAAAATTCTTTCCTCCGTATCCAAGGGAAGGGGGGAACAGGGAAGAAGTAAGAGGCAAAGGAAGAGATGCTCGTTTTTCAGAGCCCAGGGCAGGGGGATGCGGGGTGGTCCCCGGAGCGCTCTCAGCACCGCGGACAGCTCCGGAGGAATAAAGGGTGAGTGTAAAACCTCACACACAGCACTCGCTCATCCCGCAGCTCTGCTTCAGCTCTCCGCAGTCGCACCTACTCATTATCTCTTTGTATTCGGGTAGAATTCCATGTGGGTACTTTTGGTCTGTGTTTGGCCCAGCCACCTGTGAGAAGCTGGGTTTTCTCATTGCAAGTTAGGGGAAAACAGGTATGCCACATATTGAATGCATTTTCACCCAAGAGAAGCAAGAGAGACTCAGCACTCCACCGGACTCTCTGCAGCTCCAAGGGGCTTAGTGGTAGACTTTTCTGTTCCAGATGCAAGGAAACAGATGGAACATTTTTGCAACTTCACTACCCAATGGTACTGGGTCAGGTTTCACAGCTCCAAAATTGAATTTAGCTTCTGCAATGAGTCTGTTTCCTTCTATATGTGCATGAGAAAAAAAAAAAAAGGTTACCATTATTTGCATTCTTTGACTACAAAACAAGTCATAAGTCACCTCATAAAACAACCCATAAAACAAGGTGCATGGGGGGAAGAAATCATTTGTTAGGAACTGAAAGGAAGACCATGCCAAGAGTGAGGACATTCACTATTTCCACTCTCCTTTCCAGTCTCCTTAAAAATGAAACAAAACTAATTCTGATTTGTTTTCAGATAAAATGATTTGGTGATATAATGGTTTTAATTTTAAGCCTCTAGCGAACATTAATGAACTTTGAGTGCCATTGTTAACATAGACACCAAACTTGCTTTCCTTTGAATTGGAAGCTTGGTTCATCTCCAGCCTTAACCCTGGGTGGACACTTGCTATTCACAGGAACTGATGCTATCTAGAGTACTATTAAGAGCAAGGTCTAGATCTGGGGTTCCCCCATTTTTATCTAATCCCATGCCAGCATTCATTCCCTTCAGGCCACGGTGAACTGGCAGATTTGCCCGTTTCCTACAAGCATTTCATTCTTCTGCTTTCCCATTCCAAGAATGAAACCAGCCTTTAAATTACCTAGCACTTAAATCCTCTGGGGCTGTCTTTCATCTCCCATAATAACAAAAGCAAAGCAAAGCAAGACTGAGCAAAAGAAGATGAATTCAGAACTCAATTTTCTTAGTCATTTGCGGCGCAGACAAGATCAAGGCACTTAACAGCATTGTGCTACAGATGCCGGCTAGTTAAGCTATGACAGCCTGTCAAAGGCTGCAGGGAAAGAGATTTCTTTGATGGTCACCAGGACACAGGGCAGCTGCTTTGGGAGTTCCCAGGCTTTGTTCTGTTGATGTTATGCGTCCCTCACACACACATTTGTTCCACAGAGAGAGAGTGAGCTGACAGGACAGAGAGCGGCTGCATAATCACAGCAACTCTTGCTCCCCCTTCCTAATACCCTTATTTTTCATTCTTGACATTTAATCCAGGGATGCACACCTTCCTCAAGTCCTCCCTATGAGGATATATTGGAAAACAAAGTATTTTTTTATTCAACCAAGGCTTTTCCCTTTTCAGTTTTCTGAGATATTTATTCCAAAGCTGCAAATACTGGATCAAACTCCTTTATGCTTAGAAGCCCTGAAAACATCTGTAACACAGAAGGTAGCAACTCCTCAGTCTCAAAATAAATAAATAAAAAAATTAAAAAAGAGATGCAGAGTCCATGACCAATCACACACCCAGTGCAGGGAACAAGAGAAATCCATATTAATGAAATATCATCTAAGTGCTGTTCCCCTGGAAGGTATGAAAGGTCAAGGCAAGTCCTCACCTTGAAGAGGTTTTTCTAGAAACCCATCACATTTAGTGTTAGATTGTTTTTAGGAGCATCTGTTAATTTTAAATCAGATTACATGCGTCATGTGTATATTAAATTAGAAAGCATCTGAACACAGTGGAGATTAGAGAGGTTACCTTGGAAACATTCTGATACTTGAAAACCAGTTTCTAAAAATCCCTGGCAAGTTAGAATGTAGGTACTTCTTTGAACAGAAGCATCTACTTCAATGCTGTGCTGGGAAAAGCTTCATTCTTGGGTAACTCCTACCTGCTTCACAGTGAAGTCAGTGCTTACCTGCAGACACTTCCATTAACAGCCATCACTACTGTGCCCTTCACATCCTCACGAGGCAGCTCAACCTCTCAAGGGAAAAAGCACAGATTTATGCTATAGGTGCACTCTGGTTTAATGACCAAACTGGGATGGAGACACAATTCTAAAGGAAACCTCAGTTCATTTGGTCCAGCTACATTAGACTAATTACCTCAAAGTAAATGCCAAAACTTGGACAGTAACAGAGCAAATGTGAGGGTGGCGTGGTCTGCAAGGCTGGCTCATTGAACACGACTGTGATACAACCATCTCCACATTGCAGTCCAGGAAACCATTTGCTCTGGGACTCAGTTACAGAAATACTGGAAGCAGTTTATGGGTTTGGGTTCATCCACACTAATAATCATGTTTTTCTATCCTTCCATGCAGTCTATTAAAGTCCCTCCTGATTGGCAGCAAACACATCTCTTTCTCAGGCCAAAACTCTCCTCAGAGAAAGAAACAGCAGAAGAGTTGACTGCCTGTAATTTGTATTTGTTTAACAAGTCAATTGAAGCTTTCAGGGAGATGCTCTATTGTGGGTTTCAGGTAGGCTGAAACATCAATGCCTTTTAATTTAAACTAAGAACCTAAACTGACTCCTGCTCAGACAGTCCAATACACTGCCATAGCAATAGCACAGTTATTAAATTCCAGTGAGGCAAATCCAACAGCTGTACCTCACAACTACTCATTTCAGCAGGAAGAAATACTAAGCCTTTGTCCTTGGAGTATTTCCTCTTAAAGGACTAGAATAGCAAATAAACAGACAACCCTTTCAGGTAAGTAACAATGCTTACTAATGGCAAAGCACTTTCCCAAATGAAGAAATTTCCTACATAAGACCTTAACATTTGCTTTTCTTTTACTAGGAAGCCTGAATACACCTAAACAATAATCTGCAGTGTCCCAGACTGTCCAATTTCAAAATAACCACTAAGAATGTGACAAATGTCTTCATTTAAATCAAAAGCATATGAGTTTTGGCATTTTTCTAACAGGATAATTTCCTTGGTTTGAGTTATCACCTGAGTTTTTTCACATTCAAAATAGCTTCCTGGAAGGAGGAGGAAACAAAAAGGCTCCAAAGTTGATTGTCTGGATAAAGGACACACATCACCATCAAATTCACATAACCTCTTTGGTTAGGTACAGAAGCCATGACTTGGCTCACACTTCCTTTCACCCCTCGAACCACTCACTTCACAACTTGATGAAGGACATGCTGGATCTGGGTAGTTTAGTCCATGCCTCCTCTCCTATTAAAATCAGTGCATGCCACTTGCTCAAACATCTGTCCATATACATGGATTTTCTTGGGACTCCATCAAGGTTTCAGCTGTGTCCTAGTTATCACTGTTGGACCTCCAGCTACCAACTCTTGTGATCTGTGCTTCATCTGATGTGACGTTCTTTATTCCTGCTTGCAAAGGATAGATCATATTCATGTGTTGGGAAGGGACTTGACAAGACAGAAAAAATTCAGGATGCTGCAATGGACTCTGCTCTTCCCTTTGACACAGACTGCACAGACATCAAAAGTCTCTAGACTAAGGTTTTTTCCTCACAAAGAATATCTGAGGTTACCTCAGGGACATTCAGCAACTGAGAAGTGCAAGAGTGAGATGAGGCATAAATGAAACATTCGCTCTTCTTTAACACGTGGTCTACACTCCAAAAAAGCTCAAAATCCCTGCCTAGAGGTATTGCTATGGATGGGTAATAGCATGAGATATGGCCATAAATGTTTAATTTATAAACCTAGCAGCTAGAAAATTATTCAACTAGATTGAAGGCACCGAGGATTTTAATAGTGCCTGCCCACACTAACAGATGGAAATAGCACCAACAGCTCAGAGACGAGCACTGACACACTCGTATATTTTGGTCAGTGTTGATCATCTTGTATGAACTGAACTCTCAGAGAAAATTTAATCCCTCTGCATGCAGTGGGCAACTCCACAGATTTCAAGGGCATTGCTTCTGCTTTCACAGGATATGGCTTGGCTTGCTGCCCTTCTCTTCACAGGCCTGCCAGCTGCTCTTCCACGGGCTGGATTCATCTCCGAGGGGAAACAGCACTGAAGGAAAAAGGCACTAAAGCAGCATGACAGTTCCTACATTTTTCCAGGGCAGTTCTGTGCAGGCAAAGGACCCTTTCGACTGTAACCACAAATGTAAACTCACATATGGGAGACAGAAATGGAATAGGAGCAGCAGGGCAGAGAAGTGAAAAAGGCGTGCCCAAGACAACAGGCAAAATGGAGTGGAATAAAACCTGGGGCTCACTGGAATAAACAGCACTGACACTGAGCCACAGTCAAGGCTTCTTCCCAGCACGTTTCCAGACAGGCTTCAGGGGTCAGACACCAACAGGGTGGCAGCCAAAGAAATTGAGGCAAGTGGAGGTAGTCTCTGAATGACAGGCCACCATAGAGGAATTGCAAAGGGTACCCATGGGGGGACAGCTCCACTGGCTTTGCCATTTTTACACTGCAGACAGATGGGGCACCTCCCCTCCACGAAAGGCAGCACTTCCAATTTTTCACCTACAGCCAGGTCTCATAGCAGGAGCCCTTTCTCACACAGAACCATGACACCATGAATTAGCTACAGCTCCTCATGCCAGCCCAGGGCAGAAATCTTGTTATCATCTTCCCACAGTGCAAGACAAAAAAATAAACCCTTTGTGTGTGCTTAGCCTCTGATTTTGGACAGAAAAGCCTGGCACCTTATCGTGAAGGGCTGCTCGCCTTTGGCTCACACTTGGCTCTTGTTCCTTTTCAATGGAAAGATAAAAACTTCCAACAGCTTAAATGCAATGGTGCTAACCCACGTCAATAAAGCTATGTTTCTGTAAAGCAGAAGAAATCTTTGCTCCAGTTTAGAGACTCCCAAATCAGACACCAGATACCAAATAAAGTCTCAGTCCTTCCAATCTGTGGATAGGACTCCGTATACAAAGAAGATTCTCCTACTATTCACAGTAGTGAAGGTAAGCACGTGCACAAATGTTAGAGAGGACAGGTCTAGCTTTGCCCTTAAAGTTTTAGCTTACTGATTACAAACAGCAAACCATCTCCTTCATTGATTTCCACTCAATTCCAGAAATATACCAAGCCATATTCAGTGTCTTTAAAGGAATGGCTATGAATTCCCACAATGGCACACGTTTTCCTAAAGTTATGTCCAGCCTAAGGAATGGATAGCTATCCATGAGTTAGGTCACATAAAAAGATGAAAGAATTGGACCACCTCCCTCTTTAGTTAAAGGAAAAAAACCATTCTTGCTAAACTGCTTCCAAAGAAACAAACAATGCCTTTATGTCGGGTTCCTACAGCGGCTCAATGACAGGGCTCCTTAGGAGTGCCTTCTTGAACTTTCAGATAGGATAATGCTTCAGCATGGGTTTCTTCTCCTTCTGCATTCACCAAGTGCTTAGTCAGAATATTAAAAAGCCCACAGAATAAGTGAAAACTTCATTTTCCCCCTCAGTGACCCTCCCAGCTGTTTCTCGCTGCATTTCAAACTTCAAGACAACATCTTAACTCCACGTGAGGGATATTCACTCCAGGTGCTCAAAAAGCACCAGGCAACGCTGTGACATTCATTCTCCCCCAGCATCATGTCCCCATGTCCCCTCTGCAGCCACCGAGCTGCCTGACACCGTGGGGGAAGGAGCAGCAGAGGACCCTGAACCCCTCTGGTATCAGGGCAAGGTCCCAATTCAGGAATCCACACTGACCTTTCTTTTCAAAGCGTGGGCTCTGCCTCGTCATTCCTGATACACAATCATGCAATTTATGGGAAGAAATTCAAGTCACTGGAGTATTGACGATACTTAAGAAATCCTGTTTTGCAATCATCCTCTAAAGCTTTCCTAGAACTTGTTTTTGGGGTCTCAACCAAAGACCACTGAACAGAGTGGCTGCAGTGGCTTTAGGCTTAGATGTCTCTGGCTAGGAGCATAAAACAGAAATAAAACAGAAATTGTCTGCTGCCAGAAATCTTCATGAAAGGCTAAGACAGGACATTTAAAGGAGAAGGCTAACTGTGGAAAGCACCATTACCTCACTATGTGCTGAGGTGCCACTAAAATCCCCAGAAAGTCATACCAGGAACCAGACTAAAGGGCCCACACCAAACAGACTGCTACACGACCCTCAGGACTATTTCCTTTATTGATGCCTTTGTCAGGCAGGGCCTTTTTTTAATTAAAACCAAAAAAGTGAGCCTCATGGGGGATCTATTTTCCTTTCCTCTTCTGACTTCAGCACAAACACACTAGAAAAATTATAGCCACAGTACAAATAAAAATAGCTGAAGAACTTGCAGCTGTTTTTAATTTCCCAAGTATTCAGTGTTGCCCATTTAATGATGGAACAATATGCTCCAGTTTCAGTGCTGGCACCAGGCTATCTGAGCAGGAGGCAGATATTCCAGCTCATGTGAATGCCAAAGGCAAGGCAACGACTACAGTCAAGCAGAGAAAGGGAAGGAGGACAACATGACATAGACCACTGGATGTCCACACCAAGCATTTTCTCCTGCTTTTTGTTTCTCGTTTAACATTATTAGTCAACTTCCCAGCTGGCCATATCAGGCTCACAGACTTCCTAGCATGTTTAGCAGGAAAAAAATGTGCTTAATAAAAAGTCATGAAGTGGAAAACATTTTTACAGCTGAAGAGCTGATTTTTTTCCTTCTATTTTAAGTGCAGAGTGTTTCTGGCATGAAACACAGGGAGGTTTCACTTGCTTATCTCACTGAATAAACCAACTCATCTATAGCCTAAATGAGTGGATTTCCCAACTTTGGTACAGAACAAAGGAATAAAGTACCTGGTATTTGTAGGAAACAGAAACGAAACAAAACAAGCCTCTTAAGTTTGGCAAGGAGAATCCAAAAACTAAAAGCACATCTAAATACTGAAACCACTTTTAATTCAGATGTAGCAGAAATGCTTTCTTAGCTACAACTCTTGAAGCTCTGCCTTCAGTTGCTAAGCGCCTTCTCATGCATAGCCACTTACAAACTAGACTGAGCAGAATTAGCAGGGAGACAGTGCTTATAAAGTCACACACAACAGCCACGAGAAGCAACGAAGTACAAAATTAAAATTAAGACTTATGCACAGGAGTAAAATTCAAAGGCTCAGAAGTGACAGGGCAATTGGGAAACTGCTGATTATAATTGGAAATACAGAGCTTCTGTCTTTATTGGGCTTCATTTGCCTCATTCCTGTGCATAAAGACACAGTTAGAGGTCATAAAGCCAGAGCATTTAGGACGTAATATCTAGTGAAAAAAAAAAATCCATTCTCCTCTTATTAAGGGCCCACTGAGAGGGCAAAATTTAAGACATGGTAAGTAACAGTTTTAAAGAGGGGGGGAAAACAGAACATTTTAAAACAAGTCCAAGTTTGTCACATTGCCAAGAACCCTCTCTTATGCTCGGATACCTTTAATCTACTCAAGGGAGGGGGCAAAAAAAGGCCCCAACAATCCAGCCTTGGCCCAGCAATTGCAAGCAGTGCTATCCTTCCTTGCTAAAGCTCAACCCAACGCTCAGCAGATCAGAGACTCTGGGATGGACCACTCTACATAAATAAAGGTCCTGGCAAATGTAACCTAAGGGGGGAAGGAACTGGGTCAGCTGGGTTGAAAAGCAGACATAAATAATAGTTTCACACCTGGCCCCTTGCCTTCCTGCAGGTAAATAATGGGAATAGCTCAAACCCAAGGTGACCAACGATGCAGATGTGTTGAAGCCCCCCAGTGCTGAGCGCCTAAAGGTGGGCAGTGCCCACAGCACTGTGCTCCTGCCCTCAGGCTGAGGGTGGAGAACAGCAACCATGTGGAGCTGGGACAGAGAAACACTGAGAGTTGTGCAGACCCTGCTGGAAACAGCTTGGTGTCCAGCTCTCCCTCAGGCTTCTGGGTTCTCCCTTGATCTCATCCTGCACATTGAAGGTGTCTTGGGTCCTTCCTTCTCCCTTCCTCCTGCTGTTTAACAGAGCAAAGCCATATCCCCCTGCTGTCTCCAGACCCAACTCGTAATTCATGTTAGGTAATTGTTCTGGCTGCCCACAGCCCACCCCCTGCATGCTTGTCTGCTCCTGTGACAGAACATACTTGTACATATCAGGTCACATCACAGGACAGTAAATATATGGAGGCATACAGGCACCTATCCAGCCAGGTAAAGACCTGGAGGTTACAGTGCCTGGTGCTAAAAGACAGGACCTTGTTTGAAGCAGATGTGGCTGCTACTCAGCACTCCCAGGCAGGGGCCATTTGGTGTATATTCTCTGACAAGACATTATCTTCTTGACACATTTCATTTTCTCTACAAAGAAAGAAACTAGATCATAGAAGTGATTTCATCTAGCTTTTAAATTTAGCGTTAGAGCTGCCAATAATACGAGCAACCACCTGTGCCACGGAGCCACTGCAGAACTGGGTAAAATGAGAGAAACAAGGAAAACTCGTAAGCCTCCAGAAACAGGGAATCACACCCAGCTGGCATCACAGTAATGCCTGTGCACACCCTGCAACACGAAGGTGACACGTGGAATGGGTGAAACAAGACCCTGGTCATTGCTGAGCTCCAACAACCCACTTAATGTAGAGGTTTTGGAAAGAAAACTTAGCTGGTCTTACACCAGTATGAACAGACCCCACCCACGAACAAGTAGGGCTTGTACGACAGACTGGGAACTTCTGCACCAGAGGATGTTCTCACATTTCAAGCCTAGTGTAGCCAGAAGCTTTCAGTGACACTTCAGGTCTTGCACTGTCAGGTAATGCTACTAAAGGGCTAACTGTTTTCTTCTGAGTAGGAGGAGAGGGCAAGGGGTGGAACAGAAGAGAAAATATGCCATACTGTGTATTTTGTAGGGGAAAATCCAAAATGAACCCCTACATCGAGCATGACTATGTCTGTGAGATGACTCGATGACTTGCTCCAAGCACATCCACATGGACTGCTCTTGGAACAGCACAATGTTCATGTCAATAAAAAGAAGGGAAAGAAAACATCATCAGGAGAAACCCTTCACTCTGAAACTGAAGTCAGCACGGCTTTGCAGTGGTACACTGTTGAAATTCTTTACCTGTTTTTGTGTTGACTTTTTACAACTCTGTTCAAAGAGAATGAAATATCAAACTCTTTTGTCTGCAACCATCAGACTACAAAGCTCTCTGCTCATTCATTGAAGTAATCATAGCCCCTCGACTCCAGCAGCTGATCTTGGCAGTGGAGAGAAAGATCACCAATGTCAGACTGACAATTAAATAGCAAGGATTACTAAAAATAATAAATCCACAACACACCAAGAGTCAAAGGATTCTCATTTGGAAATTTTTGTTCTATTTCAGACCAGCTCTGCAAATTTAAGTCTGGCTGCCACAGTAAAGACATTCTTAATAGGTTAGAAACATCTGCTTTAAACCAGAAGAGGTATCTGGAGATGAAAAACAACAGGATGAGCATTCTTCAAAGGTTCACAACTACAGAGAGCAGTCAAAAGAAGCAAGAAGAGAAGCTTATGGTGCCAGCAGACCAGATTGTTGCCCATGACACCGATGAACGCAAATAAATCACAGAATAATCTACATTAAAAAAATGAATACATGCAACCACATCCACCTAGATGGCTGGCAGATGTTCTGCAGGGATAGTGAAACAAGACCTGGACAATGGGAAAAGTGGTGATGCTGCTCACCCACGTCTGCAAAAGCAAAGAAACGGAAAGGAAAAGTCCATACAAACTTATTAAGTGTTCTTCCAGGTTATAGGGGCACAGAAAGAAGTCCCAGTTCTCTTATTCATACCTAATGCACAACTAGGAGAATATAGCACAAAACAGAGGGACATTAATTCTTTTCCCAAGCTCTGTTTTAGGAAATGTCATCCTCTCTCCTACCCTCTCACTGTCCCAGCCATCACCTACATCTCCAAGCATCTGTCTCGTTCTAGCTGCCATCACATTTTAAAATTGCTCCACTTGACTAGAGGCTTTTTGGAGTACCCATACTCAGTGAGTATCTTAGAACAGGTAGAAATGCTGAAAGTTTTTCCTGAAAGAGAACAATCATGACACCTTTAAATTCAGCAAGTGAAATTAAAAAGGGGGAGTTGGGGGGTGGTTTTTTCAGCTTCAAAGAAGGAAAACAAAGGAAGAGACAGTCAAGAGGGGATCGAAGATCTCAGAATCATGCACTGCCTTTGCAGAGGGTTCAGGCAAAGCCTGATCACAAGACACCCTAAAAAAAAGGTGTCAGCAGAGCAGAGATCTTCTGACCTGCCCAGCCAGAAGGTCTCCCATTCAAGAGAAAGCACTGGGGTACAACCACCCTCACAGGTTGCCATGTCTGACACCAGACTGCCCACACAGGTACCAACACCTGAGCAGGGGTTTTGTTTATCAAACACAGCAAATCATTAGAGGACAACACATAAGCAGATAGTTTCTATCTGATTTGGGTTAGTAGGCAGCTTTACAGTTTCTGTATGCTTTGAAATACACAATATATACTGATTGTATAGGCATCCTTCAAGGTATACTCAACAAACCTTAGGCAGATAGAAGGCTCACAGGATTTTGTTGTTGCTCAGTATAGAAGGTTCCATCTGCAGGGTCCCATAAGATGGTGATGCTTCTTTTCCCACCCCCTCCCCAGAAAGGCAACCAGGGGCCTTCCAGCAGAGACATCTTGGGGCTCCTTTGGGCCTCGTGGGGAGACTCTGCTCTTCAAAGCCAACACACTGTGCCTGGCATGTGGGGTATATAATAGTGCAAATACATTAGGTGCCTGTATGGCAGGGGGAGAGCAGAGGAGGCAGCCAGATGGGCCGGTCTCACGCACAAAATGCAAAACCTGTCAGGTCTCTGTGCATGCAAGTTAACTGGAAAAGCTCCTCGGGTGCCTAGGCAGTTGCCAGCATTGCTGGAAACACTGTAAAGGGTATTTGCAGGAGACAAAGCCAGAATGTAAAACAAATTATGAGAAAGTGCCGACTTCTCAACCTCAAACAAAGAGCTCACAGCAGCCAGTGTGCATACGAGTGGGTCTCTGGTTGCACTGGCTGACTTCTTTTCAGAGCACATTCTTGGATTTGTCACTGCAGTTTTCCTTTGTCAAGAGCCAGTAATATTGTTTTGCTGATGGTTTATGCAGGAGTGCTGGAGCCAGCAGCTTGCACACTGGTTGCTTTTATTGGTCTATTAAAATGAAATGAAGGCAGTGCTAAAGCTTTTATAATCATTTAGGCTATTTCATTATGAGTTCAGGGCAGGAAAGCAACCAATGCTGTGTTATACAACTG
Source organism: Margarornis squamiger (assembly GCA_035222235.1). NCBI lineage: Eukaryota > Metazoa > Chordata > Aves > Passeriformes > Furnariidae > Margarornis > Margarornis squamiger. The sequence continues at coordinate 51,761,942 of JAWWTY010000077.1, read as the reverse complement.
AGTAGGCAAAGTGCATCTGCCTCTCAGTCTGAGGAGAAATCCATATGGGCTGAAGGGACAATCAACAGTGGGAAAGTCAGTTCTCCAGAGTTTCCACTGGTAGAAGCAGCTGTTTCCTCTACTTAGCAGCACATGGAGAAAACAAATAAAAATAAAAGGGAAATAAATTCCCCAGAAGCAGAGTTTGACAGAAACTATGCCACAATGACTGTTGTTGCACATCTATCATCGGTTGCATCTAGAAGCCCTAATCAGGAACCAGGACATCACAAAAAGGGAATAGGGACTATCAAGGTACAAAACAAGACACCACAGAAAGCGAGATGCAAACAGAGGCAAAAAGCAAACACTGAAGCAATATTCCCTGTCATGTCAGCAAACGGTCCCAGGCACAGCCACTCAGCTGCTGTCAGGTTTTGCATTCAGTGGCACAGAGTCCATGCTGGGACCTGCAGCAAAGGAAATTAGAGGTGTTTACTGAAAGCCTTTCCCAGTGTTTGGGGAAAAGGCAGCAAGAACTTCACACGTTCATTCAAAGGTTAGGTGGATTTAGGAAGAACCACTAGGACCAGGACAATAGGACAGGGAGGCAAAAAGTCTTATTCTGACCACCCATTTACGTTTTCATTCAAGCAGCAACAAAGCAGGAGCATCTTGCAGCATCAGGAACAGCAAGGAAACCATCAGGAGCATCAAGGAATCTCACACCAGTTTCTTTTGCAAACATCCAAACTGACATTGTTGGCCATGTCCCTGTGTTTCTGCAAGTCCTCCTTGGAGTGCAGCATCAGCAAACACCAAGCACCCAGAGTGAGTGCATTAGCCTTGCAAGCCTACAAATGCTTTTATTTGGGATTTAGTTCTCAACAAGTCTCCACTACTTGCATTCTTACCTAAACACTGAACTCTTTTTTTAATTTCTTTTTTCATGCCATCTACACTGCTGAGTTTGCTACCTGATTTTTGCTACCTGTTTACCCATGTAAACAGACAGGACTTTATTTTAGCACTAGGCTGTCAATTAATTTATTATTTTAAGTTCTATCAAGTGACATTCTTGAATTTGTAGAACCATTTTGAAGAGACCTAGGAACCAAGAAGAGGATTGGTGGTATAATAATATTTCCAATTCATCATAAAGCAAAAAAAATAAGTGTATCCATGGTTCAAAGTCTCAAAAGGATTCAGAGCTGGGATTGAACCAAGATTCCTGTGCTTGAATTTCACATGTCATTCATTCAACTAGCTCAGGTCTAGAGCACAGCATTAAACCACTCATCTACATGACACAGAAACCACAGGTCACTGACTTGAAATATCAGGTGTGCTTAAAACTGCCCTTCTCAAAAAAAAAAAAACCAAACTTGACTACCCATTCATCAGCAAAATGTAGGTAAACTAAAATCTACAAAGACCTGTGAGGACTGGACTGCACACATTTGAATTGAAAAAGAGAGGGCAAATGGGAGAAACAGCACATCTCTGAGAAAGTGACATCCCAGTTCTTGTGGTTTTCCACAAGGTACATTAAAATACTGGGCATATGATTTGTGGAAAAAAACCCTCTATATTGATGAGCAAATTTGGAGTTACTACAGGCTCACCCCTGGAGCTCATCTGAAAACAAGAACCAACCAACCCACCCCTAGCAGCTGAACTTTGATTTGCAGTATTTAATGTAAGACACACTCAAGCTTTAGTTGGTAACAGCCCAGCTATGTAACCTGACTGATACAATACAGATCAAAGCACATAATCCAGTTCTTTTGCCAGCAGTTTGTGTCTAGATAATCAAACCAGGGTTCAAAAGGATCAGTTTTCTTTACTTACAGTAATACTGAAATGGGTAAAGGTGATATGGATACAAATGCTAACAATCTGCAGTGATTTTCAGTTCCCCCTGCATCTCACCACTGTGACCACAGTGGTACCACTGTGATGACAGGGTTAGATAAGGATGGCAAAACACAGTAAAATGTGTTTTAAGTATTTTCTATTAATCTCTGACACTTCAAATACATCCATAAGTGGTCAAACTCTGCAGTTTCAAAGGCAGAGCACAGCTAAGAGACCCCAATAGCCTGGAAGTCCCACTCCATCTTGTGGCCCGTGCCTTGGCATGGGTGCTTTGCCATCTCTCAGTTCAGCTATGGCACTAACAGATGTTTGTGATGTACTGTAAAGGCTTCAGCATCCCAGAAAATCCAACAGGCTCCAAGTGTCAAAGTGTGCTCCCTCAACAACACAGGCCACAAAATAGAGAAGAAAAAAGAAAGACCAACAGACCCACCCCCACTCAGGCCCAAAAAAATCCCCACCCAAACCAAAAAATTCTGTTTCTCTCTCCTGTCTATAACAAAGTTTCATACCCTATAAAACAGAATCTTAAATGAAAAATTCCTCAGCAGGCTGGAAAATGGCTCACAACAGCTTTAGCCATGCTGTTTGGAGCATCACTGGAAGACACCACTGCAGTGGTGGTGGGACAGCTACATGAAACCAAACTTCATCCTAAATAATAGCACGAGCTACAAATCACATAACAAAACTTCCATCTATGCAGTGCAGCTCTTAAGAGTCAGTCATGCTGATAAGCAGCCTTCACACTCAGGCTGCAGAAGGGAGCTGAGCTCTTCCTGCAGAAGCTGCACACTTATTCCAGCCATCTTCTGACAGCTGCACGTACCCACACTCCTTCAGGCTCAAATCTGTCCATCTCTTCCTACAGGCACACTCGAGCAAGCCTCCGAGCCCTGAGATTTGAAAACTAAGCTAGAACAGCTTCTCTCACAGGAGGTGAACACATTCTAATTTCCCCCTTGTCCAACCCCATCAAAAGCAATGAAGCTTCGTGAGGCCAAAGTCAATAGGTGCTTCTCAGGTAGGTTTTGTGGTCTTCAGCTCTCAGTGTTGAAAAGTCATTCACTCCACTAAACAACCCCTTACAGAGTAAATACAACTAAAAGCCAGGAACACTACTGGAACCCAACTCAAACCGTTGAGTTATATTTTAGATTCCTGAAAAGCTGAGAAATTAAAATTACCTTTATTTTAAAGATCAGTTTGAGCTCTTTTTCCCTGTAGGAGGGCAACCTCAATTTTTCTGCAGATAGTAGTGACCAATTTCTCCCTTAGGAATTTAAAGTGTACCTCTCAGTGCCTATTTCTGCTTTCCAAGAAGTGCTTGCAGCCAGAAACCAGAAGTACAGAGAAGGACAACCACAATGAATAATCAGATGGAGCAGCTGCCTTTCAAGAAGGGTCTAGAAGGTTTGGGAGCCTTCAACTTGAAAAACAGATGCCTGGGTGATGAGCAAGAGCAAGGCTGAATGCGCAGCTGAACAAGGCTGAACACAGAACTGCTAATTTACTGTAACATTAGTTTCAGTGAGTGCCCCTTGTCCTAGCAGGAAATTCATTGAATAAGTATTCCTTCAGAGAGCACACAGACAAAACCTGAAAGCTGTTGCTCCAAGAGAAGACAGATTCAAAAGGGACGAGACAAATCCATGGAAGACGGATCCAAACCGGTAATTAAGGAAGTAAAAAAGGGGCCACACCCTTATATCCCTGATCCAAGTGGTCCATATGAAGGGAACAGCCCTGGGACAGTGGGCAGGCTCGTGGCCTTTCCTGGCACAGCACCAGCTGAGATGGAGGACAGATAGAGACAGAGACATTTGTCTCACCCATCCTATTTCTCTCAGTCTTGCAGTCCCATGTATTTCTCAACACGCAATTAGCAAGAGCTCAATTAGTAGATGGTGCAAACAGAACACTGCTTTGGTCTGTGGCTGAAGGTGACAAGGCAAAAAGCCTTTACAAAGGTGCCAGAAGTATCCTTATAATGCAAGACAACAAAATCCCTTAAGAAAAGTCCTCAAAGAAATGCTTGCAATCTTCCAGCAGAATAAATTTAGGACACTAAACAGATTTTGAACGTGCTAATCTTGACAAAGTCTTTTGAAATAAAATCAACATGTCAGCAAGATATTTTATTTCCTATTTCATACCAAATAAATGAAATATTCATCATTCTGTGTAATCACCACTTAATTGAGTTTTAACCACTACCTCATAGCTGGGGGTAAGCATAAAATATTAATTACCTAAAACCTATACAACATGTATAAAACATTTCAGACATATGATCTCTGACCCTACAGGGAGCTTGAGAACAAACCAACCAATCCATCACAACACCTTCTGCAAGTTCAGACATGGACAAGTTATGCAGCATTCAATACTCCATTAAATATTCAGACTCTCCCTACATAGCTGCAGTCAAAGAATGCAAACCCCATCATCCTGCAATATTTATAAATCCATAAAGAACTGCAAGAGGTGATCTTATGCCCACAAGACACAGACTATCCAACTAAACACAACAGCTCTGCAAGGAGGAGAAGCATCTCCTCTCACCCATGCAGATGCCCTGCTGAACTGTAATGGCCTGACAACTGGCCAGATGAGAATGTAGAAAGGTGTCCAGCTTTGACCAACACCTCCCAAACAGCCACATAACACATGGATGGGTCTGTACAGTAGCTTATTGGGGATGCTTTTCGTGAAAGCACCACGATGAGGTGGGCTGGGGTAGAGTTAGTTTGAGTCACTACAGCTAGTTTTGGATTTGTGCTGGAAACAGATGGGTCAGTAACACAGGGATGCCTTAGTTATTGCTGAGCTGTGCTTACACGGGGTCAAGGCCTCTCCTGCTCCTTGTCCAGCCGGGCTGGCGAGGAGGCTGTGGGTGCACAAGCAGCTGGGAACGGGCACAGCCAGGACAGCTGACCCCAGCTGTCCAAAGGTACATCCCATACCATATGGCACCATGCTGAGCATATAGAGCCGGGGGAAGGTGAAGGAAGGGGGATGTTTGGAGTGATGGCATTTGCCTTCCCAAGAGACCACCATGTGTGATGGGCATGGCTGAACACCCGCCTGCCCACAGAAGTGCTGAAGGCATTCCTTCTTTGCTTTGTTTGCATGCACAGCTTTTGCTTTACCTGTTAAACT
>JAWWTY010000077.1:51729403-51756041 GCA_035222235.1 Margarornis squamiger | reverse complement strand
GCCTGCCCACAGAAGTGCTGAAGGCATTCCTTCTTTGCTTTGTTTGCATGCACAGCTTTTGCTTTACCTGTTAAACTGTCGTTATCTCAACCCATGCTTCTTCCTGGCTTTTACCATGCTCATTCTCTTCCCCATTCCCCTGGGTGACAGAGATGGAGAGGCTGGGTGGTGCCTGGTTGCCAGCTGGAGTTAAACCACAGCCCTCCTCTTTGGCTCCCAGCCTGGGGCTTGAACAGTTCGAGAGGACAACAGGTTAGATTGGAATGGGCTAGATGGAATTTATAGCTGCTATTGCTGCTTGGCTATTAATCAGCAGGCTCTTGTGCTTGCAAGGCTTGCTTGCTTTATTGTATGTCAGAGTCTGGTGCTCATTGCTGGCTGGTTTTGCTTTCTCTGATTCCTGTAGTGCTGTGCTGGTGACCATCTTACTCTGCTGTGCCCAGGAACACTTTGATAGCAGCCTGGGCTGGCAGGTGGCGAGGGCACTGCTGCCAGGCTGGACAGCCTGGAATGCCAGTGTGAGCTCAGGTCAAAGGGACTGCCACCTGTGGATGAGTCCACACCGGAGCAGAACACTCCCGAGCACCCGTGGCTGTAGACAAGCCCGTGCCAGAGCAGGCACACCCCAGAGTGTCTGTGGCCATGGCTGTGCCCCTGCTGCAGCAGGCACAGCTCCCAAGGGGTTGTGGCCAAGGGACAAAAGGGCACGCTGGAACAGCTGCCTCTCAAAGTGACTGTGGATAAGCACGTGCCACAGGAGGGATCCCCCTGAGGAAACTGTGGCTCACAGATGAGGCTCCACTCGGAGCAGGTACAACTCTAAGGAATGGCAGTCTGTGGATCAGCCAAACTGGAGCAGGGGCAAGCTCATTTCATTGTTACACCCTGTGGTCTGGTCCAAAGGGACAAGGGGTAGGGATTGCAATGGAGATGCCCTGGAATTGTTGTAACCCAGGATTTGAGTTGCATGTTATGGGAATTACTGTAGCAGAAACCACCTGAAGCAATAGAGGACAAGCATTATAAGCAGTGTAAGTGCAGCAGGAACCTAACCTGAGCTGGTTCCAAAAGATGGCAGGGTTTAAAAGTACTTAATGGCAATGCCTGTGGCTCCTTAAGGTACAATCCTAATGGCATCACAAGTCAAGCCCTGCCTAAGGCTTTCCAGGCCAAGAGGAAAGCGGAGGTGATCAAGGCTGTTAAACAAAGGGAAAAAAGGGAATTCCAGAAATTAATCTTTTGCAACAGGAAGAATGAAATTGATATATAGATTGTGTTACTTTTCTAAGAACAAGGTTTCATTAAAGGCCTTTGAGTTCACTAGGCAAAATAAAAATCACCCCCAAACTATGAAAGAGAGTGAACTGAGAGAGGACCCCCAGCCCACAGTCAGAGGGAGCATTGCTTGAGGTGAGAACCAACATCTTACATAGCAAGCAATAGTTCTGTGCTACTTGGGACCTCCTCCTTAGTACTCGCTGAAAGGATATCAGAAATCCCTCTTCCTCACCTCTTTGAATGGTAGAATCTGCTCAATTTCATTTAATCCAGCTTTCAGTTAAAGCAGTTCAGTCCAACTTATCTGTCTTTCCTACGGTTTGAAATCCATAGCTTCCAAGACTACCTATGAATAGAAGTTGATCCCTTCTTAAGTGCTAAAAGAAGAACATGGGACAAAAATCAAAAGAAATGTGCCCAGGTCTGGCAGCAGAGCCAACAGCAGAACCCCCCTTTCCTAAGAGACACCACCCTTAGCCATGGGGTCATGCTTTTATATTACTCCTTATAGAGGATAGTAGATAACACAGAAATACTGGTTGGAAAAATACCTTCAAACATATGAAGAAATGAATGAGGTAAATTATTATTTCTAGCATATGGCAAGCTCTAAAGTAGTAGCTTTTTCTTTTTTTTTTTTTTAACAACAGTGAAAACTAAATTCTTCTGCACCAAACAACAAAAAGTCATCCCCATCACCAAGACTCAGTCTCAACTCTGCCAGCAGCCTCATCTGAGGGGCAAAGCGCTGAGGAGGTGGAAGCTTGGGCTGTAAATCCACCCACAGATGTATTCCCTCCAGGTCAGGCTTGAGGCTTGTTTGCAAGGCATATGTATGTGTAGGCAGCTGAGAGTGCCTGCACCACGTCTGCCTGACAGGAGAGCAGAGCAGTCCTGGGGGACACTGCACAATCCTGCACTATTTATGCACATAAAATTGTGATCCCAGGCTGAAGATGCAGGGTGTCCCCTGAGCTGAAATCCAGTGTGCAACGAGAAACCCAGAGTGCCAGTTCTACACAGTGGTACAGGGAACTTTGAGGTTGATGTTGCTGATATGCATGCTTTTATTTGAAAGCTGTTTCTCTCTTTTCTTTTAATTTCGCTGCACAGAGCACTTGGATGGTGTCTCAGCAACAGAGGTGGCCAGGGCTACATCAATCCTGATTTACCAGCCCTGTCACCGGCCACAGAAACATAAGATTGGAAAACCTACCTAGTCCAGAAAAGAAATTAAATCATTGGATTATTTCAAAATATTACTTTAAAAAAAAACACAAATCCCAACAAATAAAACCAATTAGAGCAGCAGACATATGAGACACTTAGACAGGAATGTATAAAGTCACCACTTGATGTATTAAACATCCAGTTCCAGGAACATTTCATCAGTTCATATAAATAACATTTGAACAAAAGTGTCCAAGGCTGCCTTAAGATTTTCATTAAAGGCAAAAACCAGCCTCAGCATGAATTCCCTACCTCAGCCCCAATCAGAGAGGAAGGAGCTGTGAACTGGCACAGCAATGTCACCAGCACAACAGCCCTGCAAAAAACCTGGTGCTTAGAAAAGACACTACCAACCCCCTAAGCCCAAATGTTATACACATCTGATTTACAGCAGTCTTTAAGGCTGGAAAGGCACTGCCTTCTCTGCAGCCTTCACTGCACCACCCTTCCCATCTCCCTAGTTATGGGAAAGGAGCTATTATTTGAAAGGTAATTATTTGAAATACATCTCTTCAATATTGCCACAGTCCCTGCCTGGATGTGCAACAACACTCATGACACTGCCAAGAGATGCTCTCAACATAAAAAAAAAGGAGGGAAGACAGATTTTTATGAGCTATTTATTAAATATAAATATTTCATATCAGCATATGAATTAAATATGTAGCAGCAGGTAAATTCCAGACAGTACCAGCTTGATCTGAAACTTCACCAGAAACCTCATGAGAAACCCACTCATATCAGGGAGTTGAGCACATCATATGTTTTTTTGGGGTCCTGAAACCATGCTTCCTGCATGCCTAACAAAACAAAAACATATCTTTGGGGTTTTGGGCATCCATTAAGTGTCCAGAAGGACACACCTGCAGAACACAGAGGTGAGGGAAAGCAAGCAGTAGCAATTGTCACCTTGCAGTCAAGATCCACCCAACCCAGCGAACGTGCTCTGCCAGGATATGGCAAATGTGGGTTCAAGTCTCCCACCCAGAAAGACTCAAACCTCCCTCACTCTCCTGGAAGTGAACAAACACTAAGCTGCAGGTGACCAGAGGAGAGAGCACCTCAGACCTGTGCTGGCAGTGTTTCCACTTGCATGAAATGCATAAATATAGGCACAAAGACCTATTTTCACCAGCATCCTATCTGTATGAGGAGATAGTAGCAAAATTTTGGGGATATTGAGTAACAAGGCAGCAAGGACAGACAGATCTCCTCCTTCAAGAGACCCAAGCAGATTGCTCAAATTCCCCATAGAAGCACTTCCCAAGTCAAGGTTCTGCTGTTTAATTGCAACCAACAAACCTAACATGTCATCCTTTTCTGTGTTTGAATTCCTACGTTCTTCAGTCTATGAAAGGGTATCATTGGAATAAACACTGCTAAACACAGGTCTCTCTCTCTCCCCAAAGGGCATCTAAACCCCTGGGTTGAGGTGCAGCTTCCACCTAGCTTAGCACATATTTCCTTTGTACTTTACAAGTGGAGGAGAGGGATAATGTCAGTAATTGACATAAATCAAGCCTGGTATACCCTATCTCTTTCAGGCTAGGAAGTCTTCCAGGAGCAGAGTGATAGAACCCAAATTATCCCGAGGACACAAAGGAGACAAAACTGGCCTCCCACGTCCTGGGAGAATGCCAGGCTTTTCAGAAAAAAGCTCCACTCTGATCACATACTGCAAATGTGGACTTTCAATTGCCTAGTTTTTGGAAGCACTTGAAAACAGCTTTTGAAAGCGCTGAAGCTGTTTTGATGTTGTGATTTCTGTTTTGACCAAATCGACTCAGTGGCATTGACCCAATTTTGCAAAACTTGAGACTGTCTTAGGACTGCGTATTTCAATGAATGATTAAAACCAAACAAACCAAAAAAAGAAAAGGAAAACAAAAAGCCTCACATGCAAGCACTAATCCCTGTGGTATTCCAGTTGCAGCAGTAAGAAGACAACAATAACTTAAACACATTTAGTCAGCTATCCAAAGAAGTGAGATGCAGGTAGCCACGTCTGTAATTAATATTCTACCCAAATAAGTACTGCCATTGATAACAGTTAATTAGATTATCAGAAAGTCATTAAGTCTTGTATACAATCCCAATATAAGTATACTTCAGTGGTAAATGTCCAAATTCAAAAATCAAAAGACCAAGGATAAGAATCTGGCTGTATCTATTGATCTCAGATTCACTACTAAACATGCACTGAACAAACATTATGGTTACAATTTGATCATTCCACAGAGAGAGAAGTCCCAAGCCAAAATTTCTCCTCCAGACCACTCATGTGCCCAGACAGATTCATCTCACCTACAAGATGTCTTGCATGGGACTTTCAAAAGAGCCCAGGTTTAGAAGCTCACGAAAAAAGAAGGGCTTGTTGGAATTGTTTACCACGAAGTCAAACCAGTTTCCTTTCACAGAACTGGAGCTGGAAACTGGGAATCAGAAATCTTCAGTATCTAATTCTGGCACACACACCCTGCATGACTCTTTCAATCCTCCCTGCCCACCTACCCATCTGTACAATGGCTTTGCATCTGGCCTGGATGTGACTGGAACATGCTACAGCACACTTAAGATTGCTTAAGCACTATGAAATCCTCCTGTGAGACGTGCCAGACAAGCACACTTTTTGTCATTACAAACAACTGCAAAATTCTGGTTTCCCATAAACATGTAAGCACTGTCAGAGACTTCTGAAGCGTAACAGCCTGATTTGTTCCTTGTTTCATTACTTGTGCTTGAATAAAGTGTGAAGAAATACCACGAATGTAGTTTAATCTGCTTTGGAAGATGGATAGCTGGAGATGGCCACGGAGTCATTAAGAGGGCTAGAGCAACACTTGCAAATGCTGACAATGAGACCACAAGTGCCATCCCTCTCACTCCAAGTAAGGCTTCTGAGCTTTCTCAGGAAACCCAGTACTAATTGCCCTTGCTTCACATCATGTTTAAATGTTCTTGCTTGAAGGAAAAGCCTTTTTACAAAGGGTTCCTGCTTTCAAGCCTCCCTAGATCTTTTTTAGAAGCTTGCTGAAGGAACATTTTAAAAGGAAACTTCCTCAAGTTATTAATCTGGCTCCATCAGGCACTTCCAGACAGCAGGATATTTGCAGACACTGCTCGGTTTTTTCCCTCAGCTGGATTTGCTTTTGGAAATCTATTTAACTGAATCTATTTAACTGAACTTGAACCTTCATAAGACAGTCACTGTCTTTACAGTCTATTTTCTTCAAAGGGAACAGATGACCAATTAGGGTCAAAGTCAAAACTCCAAACCGCGTAAGCCATTACCCTCCTTCCTACCACTGAGTTCTGCCAGCACATGCAGTACAAGAGGTGCAGCCCAGCTGATCCACACACAGTCACAGAGCAGCAGCCTGCACTGTCCAAGCCTGCACCTCAAGGTCCCCAGACATAAAGATAACACTCCCACTAAAATGAATCAGAGTATACATGCTGCATGGGGCACTGGCAAGGCAGGCAAAAGTAAAGCAAAATGTCGTACAGTGTCTCTGCACCAAATCTAAAACTTGCCTTCGTACCTGTAGATATCCTACTTACACACCCTGAGCCCTGTTACCCACAGGGAACTAAGAATTAATCTTTTTCTTTGATCCTAGGCAGGAGTTTACATACATACCTCTCATTAATATTGATGTAAATGAGATACTACACCAGCTTCGTTGGTTTTAAAAAGTTAATATAGTACATGGATTTTGGATTCCTCCTCTTTTCACTACTTCACACTTGCCTATCAGTCTGGACAGAATTATTCTTAGCATATCTGTACAGTTGCAAATTAAGCAGTTTTCACATTACAGAAGCTCTCACACATCCTTACATGCTTTTGCACAAAAGCTCTCAACTCTACTCCCATCTTTTTCTGGATGTGTAGTTTGAGACTGAGAAATTAAGTCCATTAAGCATCTGAGAATTTACATGGTGTCATAATAACGTCGTATTATCCCTGGTCTGTGCCTGCCCTTGTCCTCTACAGTTCACAGAGAGCTGCACATGCAGTTTCCTCTGCCTACTTTTCATCTACATTATGCAACAACCATATGTTTATTAAAAACATTCCCCTAACACTCTTGTGCCCTGACAGCAACAGCAGCATATTCCAGGGCTGATACCCTACCAAAAGGAAGAGATATAAACACAAAGGAGAATGGTCTGTACAAAAGGCTACCCTCTCTAAGGGAAACTGGGTAAAGCAGCCAGCTGAACCCTCAAATCTCTAGCCTAACATTCAAAAAAAAAAAAAAGGCATGCAAAGAAATAGGCAAAACAGGGTGGAAATCTGTATCTCTTCCAAGTAAAAAGGATTTAAAATTATTTTTTTTTAATCTGTATCCAATACGTAATTGCAATACATGAGAAAAGGATTTATAAGACACTTCTAAGTACAGATGGTGTGGCACTTCCTTCTGCAAGTAGGGTAAAGTAAAGAAATTATGGGAGAGGCAAAACCAAGTGGGAAGTGGATGTGCCAGGGCTGAATCATAGATGGAACTGAAGAAAGCACAGAAAAGAAATAGAAGAGAAAAGTACAGAAAAAGCATTTTAAAAAGAGAACAGGGACCCAGCAGCCAAGGAAGTGGAAACTATTGCCAATCATGAAATCAATAACGCAGAAAAGAGAGAAGAAAGCCATCCTAAGCCAAGAAGGGTGGAATGACAGTCTAGAGCAAGGCCAGGACGAGGAGGAAACCAGGTCAGAGCTGAAGGTGGAGACAGGATTATGTGGCAGCTTGAAGGCAAGGTTAAACAGCTTGAGCTTCAGGCAGCAAGAGCTGAGGAGCTGACAAAGCAGTTCAAGGGAGAGAAGGCATTGATTGTAGCTGTAGCAACAAGAAGAGGTGACAAACTGGACCTTCAGGACAGCGAATGGGTGGGCAAATCAAAACCACACAAAAGCCAAAAAAAAAAAGAACTAAACCCACCCAAAAACAGCAGCCACCCAGACTCCAGCAGCTGAGCTGAGCTGAGAACTGCAGGAACATTTTCAGAGCCAGGCCTGATGTTCCCAGGTGAACCACTGGCTCCAAGAGAGTTTGTTCTGCACAATTCCTCTCCCTGCCACTACCTCTCATCCAGCTTCCTTGCCTTTCCCCAAGCTCTTCCTGGCCCACTCCTGCACAACCTTCCTGGAGTGAAGAGACTACAAGGAACAGCACCCATCTCCTCCTTAGTTTCTCTCTGAAGACTTCAATTAGCACTAGAGAGCTCCCAGGGGCTTTGGCTGCTTCTGATCTTTTCATTAGACACCTTCCCTTCTGTAAGCAAGGAATAAACCCACGAGCAAGCAGGAGCTGGGCTGAAGCACACATGGTCTTCTCAGTTGTCTCAAACCAGTCCAGGAGGCTCCTTGCTCCTCACCAGGGTCCTGGAAATTGTCCAGCCCTGGAAACTGTCCAGCCCTGGAAACTGTCCAGCGCTCTGCAGACCCTTCACTGGGAGGGTACTGGCAACTTCAGCAGCAGAACAGACGCTCTGGGAAGCAAGAGAAGCAAAACCAGCCCAAATTCACAGAGAAGCAACACGTGTTCCCGCCTCCATCATCTGCTCTGCCTGTGCATTGCGTGTCCTCACAAGGATGCCACAAACAGCCAGCACAGGCTCACCAAGAGCAGTCTGACACCTCACCACACCTGCAGAGCAGGTCACGCTACGGGGCAAAGGGGACAGGAGCTGACGTGTCTCACCAGAGCAGCACAGGAGTGACAGGGAGAGGGAGGCTCAGTGCGAACCACACACAGCAGGCACGAGTATTTCCCCCTGTGCCACTGCCCGGCACCCACTGTCTGCAGCACTTCCTCACTGTGGATGGCTATCACAGAAATAAATGCATATTCACAAGCTATTCTTAGCGTCCACCAGAGAGGCGATTACCAAATTACCCGGTTACATAACCTGCTTTATGTAATCACTCCGATGCTTTCCTCCTTACGCAACACGCGCGGGGACCCTGGCCAGCCCAAGTAGCTGCTGCCCCAAGGAGAGCCCCACCAGCCTCCCCGTGGGTGGATGTGCTGGCTGCTGCAGGTGCACAGGTGAGCAAGGGCTGCTTCTCAGAGCACCTTCAGCCTGGGGGAGACACCACCATCCCTGCCCACAGCGCTCCAGAATGGAGCAAAAGTCACCTGCACCTCAAACTGGGTGAGATGCCAAAAAAACAGAGGCACCCTCTGGGCAGACTGTCCCAACACTCACTAGAAGTGAGTGGGATGTCTCCCACGGACTTTTAAAGGTCTTTGGATGGGGGCCAGGATTAGGGCTTTAATAAAAATAGGAAGTCAAGATTACTACGGAATTAAAACAAGCTTAATCCAAATCCCCCTGGCTTCGTGGCACGGCCGTGCCCGTGGTTTTCGCCCCCAGGGAAAGCCAGGTGAAGCTGCACCCTGAATGTGCTCTCACAGGGTGCCCCGTGATGGGCACACACAGAGCTGGAAGTGCTGGTCAGCACAGCCACGCTGGGAAGTGTCACCAGCCACGTTTTGGGCATCCTCCAATGTGTCTCCTACAGCATTTTCACGATCCCACTGAATGCCTTCTAGGAACACTGAAGATATCCACACAGAGGAGTGCCACACAGAGTGTAGTGAGATCTAACTTGCTAATGTTCACTCAGAGCTTTAAGTCATCATCAAAAAACATTCCCTGCAGCATGTGAGAAGACAAAATTTAAGTCCTAGACTTCAGAAAATAAAAGCTCCAAGATCACCTGCAAATCCTGAAACACTTTCCCATTACCCTGCTGCGACTTCAGCATTAAGTTCAGCTCACTGCACAGTGCTGGCACTACAGGAGAGCCCCAAACTGTGAAACCTTTCAAGAACAGGGTATTAACACTGCTGAAAACCACAGACATACTTCTGTAAATACCAAAAGGAACAGAAGACAGGACAGACTAACAGCTTTGATGTCAATTCACCACCTCCAAATGACACTCGAACCCAAAGGCATCTGCCTTAACTCTTTCCCAAGGTTATGCAAGCTGCCCATTACTAGGCACTTACACCTCCTCTGCTCCCTACCTTCCCTAGATAGACAGGTCATCCTCAGGAACATGCAGGCAAAGCCACAGCCCTGGGGGTTTAACACAGCATTCTTTATGCAGGGACACACGCACACAAGTTTGGGAACACAGACCACTATTGTTTCATCTACAGGGAAAAAACCCAACAATGAAGCAGCTTAATGTTACCTTACACCATCTCAGACTACAGGATGACCCAGTTCTGAAGAGGTTTAACCCAATCCCATATGCTATTATTATTTCTGTGTCACAGTCAGGAGATGTGAGTGGCTTTGGCCAAAAAGCAGAGCAGAGCAGAATCAGGGTCCCTGACACAAAATCCCTCTGCAAGCATTAGTGCCCATTGTGACAGCACTGCTTGAGAGCTCAGCATCAGCAGGTATCCTCAGCACCAGTGCTCAAACCACTGAACATCATGATTACCACTAGGGGTATAGGCTTGGCATAGGCAAGAGAATGCTTAAGATAGGAGCAGCTTGAAAGAGAAAAGCAAACTATGTAAAAGTAGATTTAAAACTTCTTACACACCCTCCTTCCCCTCCTTTCTTTCTGTGCCAGACAACTGTCTGACCATTTGAAAGCAGCATATTCAGAGAGCATGTGTCCTCCTCTATTTTGGACTGAAACCCTGCCAAACTTAATGACATTTGAACAAAGGAAGAGGGACTTTTATACCTGTTACCCCTCCTGTATTGGGTTAAACCCCTGGCTCCAAACACAGCAGGGAAGTAGGGCCCCGAGCTGGAAACTTACACTGTCAGCCAGCCAGCAGTGAATTCCCAGATCTCACTTACACCAGTATTGAGATAATTACCTGTAGTGATAAGCAATGCATTTTTCCCCCAAAGGAGCAGAAATGAAAGAAAACACTTGCCTGACTCATCCTTGCCTGGTTCTTGCCTCAAAAGCTGAAGCACGCTTACAGTCACCCACCACTGTGAGAAGTGCCTGCTCCAACTTTCCACATTTACAGAGATATCATGAGGAAAGCAGAAAGGAATTCACTGCATTAACAGGCTTCCTATCCACTTCAGTGAAGAGACTTAATGACACTGCGAGAAACACAGCACTGAGTTAAATCTGAGCAATTCCCCAGAATTGGTACAGACCCTTACACTGCCTGTCATGCACAGTCATGCCTAAATAGGACTGCACTTTTGTGCTGACACTGAAGGACTGTTCTGAAACCTGCAAGGTATAAACACCTAGCCTTCCCTGGTGAGACAAGGGGAATCTCCTGTCCAGAAAGGGAGAAATTCAGACTCAGACCAGGACACACAAAAGAATGTTGTTGGTCTCCCCGCATCCACAGACACACAGAAAGACACAACTGTGCCAGCCAAAAAAATACACCCAAGCTTGCAGCAACTCAAAATAAGCCAGTCTTTGTTACTACAATAATTGGTTTATTTTTAATTTGCTACTATACACTCCCTGACAGAGCTCCTAATTTATTGACAACTAAGCCTTCTCAATCACAGGCACGCTACATTCTCTTAACCCCAAATAGCACAAGCCTGTCACTACACCTCTGCTCCTGGCAAGACCAAGCTAAGCAGAGTGTACAGAAGCATCATCCTCCCTTGGGTGGTAATACCACTGAGCCCCAAGAGGATGGACATGTGCAACAAAATACTCCTCTCCTATCAAGTACAATTCCTACAACTCCTACAAGTACATGCTGCCCGTGGCCCTTGGTCTGCTCTCAGTGAGATCCCTGCCACCTGCCCACATTCTCTCTCATCATATTCACTTCAGGGTTCTCCAGTTCTTCATCCTCTAAGGGGAGCTCCAAATGGACTGGAATGCACGAAACTAGAAAGGCATAAAGAAAACATTTAATGCAATTGCCTTAGAAAGACAGATTTGTTGAGCTATTGGCTGCATACTTGGTCCTCCCTTCTAATTCCACCAGCACAAGAGCTGAGAAGGAAGGATCCATCCTCAAAACTCTTGCCAGCTATTTATTTGCATGATGCCTATCAATGTCAGAGGTGGGACTCCAAGCCAACTGGCACAGCATCATTCCTGCTCCAGCTGGAAAGGATGAGCCGCTTACAGAGGGCTCGAGTGCAGCCAGGGCTGGAGTCTGGGCACACTCTCACCACACCTTCACAAATGGCCACTTTCCACTGCCACTGAACTTGGAGATGACATACATTGCCCCTCCTCCCTTGCAGCAAGTTTGATGGTACTACAACCACTGCACAAACCACTGCAGAACCAAGGGAAAACTATTCCCTCTCACTTTTCCCCCCCCCCATCCTCTTTTTGGTGGCTTAGTCATTCACAGCATCAGTGGGTTGATGTGACCCTTCTGTGGCTGGGTGGTCCCTAGACCCGGGGAGATGGTAAAACAAGGGATTAGAAACCACCCTCGCCAGCAACAACCTGTGTCTTCATTAGGTGAGATACAGGTTAGAAACCACTTCTTGCTAATTCCTTTCCTTTTAAAAATTTACCAGCCTGAAAGCTGAGTCATTGAGAAAGAGGAAGAGACTTTTTAGCTGAGCTATTTAAAACACAGGTTTAGTTAACAACTATTTAGCACGAAGTTGAAGACACACTTGAGAAGAAAGACGTTTTTAACTCGCCAGTGGTGGAGAAGGAAATCATTTATTAACAGAAGGAGACCTGAAGGGATTGTCCAGCAAGTCCTGGGCAGCAGATACTGAGAGGGCTTTCTCCCTTCGGAGAGACAGGAACCTGCCACGAGAGGAAACCTTGGGGACCACGACTGTTTTCGGCTATCTCTGTGTATTAGCCCTCTCTCCCCTTGCAAGATATGGAAGGCCTTTACAAGAAGTGGCAAGATATCTAGAAACCCTTTGTTCCCCCTCTCCAGGTGGTCCTGATGTGGAGAAATGCTTATGCTATGATGAAATACAGTGACTGGATTTCCTAAGCCCTAGTTAACATGACTCGTTCCCCTCATTAACATGTCCTACCTCCTCATTAACATACCCTGCTCCTCGGTTCTATATATTGCAATGAGAGTGATCAATAAATGTCTCAGTTTCTACACCCAAACTGGGATTGTGTAGATTATTGATGAGCCAACACACCAGTGAAAACCCTTTCACTTAATATGTGAGAAACCTGTCAAGATACAACGTTCTCAAAAAGAAAAGAAAGCATTCAACAAATCCAGACTCCCCTCTACTGCCCTCCTGCAATCCCAGGCATGGCATTCCATCTCGAATTATCCTACTGGTATCAGGAAAGTGATAATGTCCAATGTTTCAGACCTCAGCTCTCCCTTATCCTCAAAGTGCTATTTAATGCCCAACATCCCAGGCTGTGTCCCCAGACTTCAGACAGACCTAAGATTCGTTTTCCAAACAGCACTATTCAAGCAAAGAAAACAAGGTTGCTTTAAAAAGGCTTTGCCTCCTGCTAGTCCAAAGAGAGTTTATATTTGCCATAACAAACTCTAACAGAATTTGAAGAAAACCCTTCAGCAAAACAAGCTGTGGAAACAGCTGCATTGCTGAGGATAAAAAGCAACATAGCCCCTTCAAAATCAGATCCAAAAAATAAAACGTGCTACCTTTCTGTAATAGTTCTTCACATGGATTTTACTTTCTGTCACAACAAATTTGAAGTAAGTTGGTAGCCACCTTGTCCCAGCAAGGTACAAACTTTTATTTTCAATTCTGTAGCACACACTCCAGCATTAATCTGTTCCTGCCTGTAGACTCAGCCTGCACAGATGACCAGTGCAAGTCTGTATAAGACATACTCATATTCCAGCTTTCCTAAGCCTCTTCCTAGTGGAGCAAACCAAACTAAATTAGTATTAAACCCAAGAGTTTCCCTTGAGCCGTTTTTCACCGATTTTAGCTACACCCATTTTAAAAAGAGCACCTGAAGTCTAAAAGTCTAAAAGGCTTGCTTTGGTCAAGTTTAGCACATCCTTTCAGTCACCTGCATTAGCTGAGTGGAAAGTACCCAGAAGAAAAGAGAATCAGAAAACTTTCCTTTTATGGAGAAAGCATAACGAAAAGTGCTAAATATTTTTGACCGCTGTCAAAAATATAAACACATCTTATAG
Source organism: Margarornis squamiger (assembly GCA_035222235.1). Classification (NCBI taxonomy): domain Eukaryota; kingdom Metazoa; phylum Chordata; class Aves; order Passeriformes; family Furnariidae; genus Margarornis; species Margarornis squamiger. The sequence goes on along the minus strand of JAWWTY010000077.1, from coordinate 51,742,437 downwards.
ACGCTTTTGCTAATTTAAACAAACAAAAAACAAACAAAAAACCCAAACAGCTAAGCCCAAAAAAAAACTCCCCACTGCAACCCACAGCTATTTGCATCTCCCCTTAGAGGATGTGAATGGCACTCGGCCACAGTTCCCTTCCCACAGCGAACACGAATCTGTCTCCTCCTCAGCAGGAACAAAGTGAGAGAAGTGTGCAAGCTCAGTCCTTCTGCCTGGAAATCACAGCCCAGCTCGCTGCTGTCAAGAGATGGGGAACACTTGCCAGCACCACTTGGATCCTCAAACTGTAAGCCCTAGGTAGGCTCCTTCCTGCCTTCACTCAGCAAGGCAAGAGCTGCTTTGCAACCAGCTACAAGAGGGTAAGGCAAAAAAGAAAAAAATCACCAAAAATTCTAAGTAACCAAAACCAAAAAAGCAGGAGAGGGTTAGTGGATACACCTACAGCAACAACTCTCTTGCAGAATTCTTGGGATAGGCTTTTCCCCTTATTCCTCCCAACCCCCACTGCCTCGACAGCCCCAAGAGTTAGAACATCAGTGGGCTTCCAACAGAGGGACATCACAGAGACAACACCCCTGGGGTGCAACCCCATTAGTACGTTCAAGGGTACATACATTATTATAAGACATGTAAAGGAAAACCTGGCCACTAATGGATAGAGACAGATTCCAGAAACAGGGGAAGGGGGAGCAGGGTGGTGCCCATAATCCTCACAGCTTTTGGAACTCCACTCTGCCCACTATGATCAAAACACGTGGGGTTTTTCTTTAACACTGATAGCTTTGCTCATCTTAATGCTCTTCTTCCTACAAGGATTTATAAAAAACAAACCACAAACAAACCTAACACAAACCTCTCCAGGAAGGACAGAAATTTTAGGTTTCTCTGGCTTGATAAAATCTGTTCTGTTGAAGTCCACTTACCAAAATAATACTAAAAAGCTCAGCACAGCAGTCACCCAGCAGAGAAGCACCAGCCAACTTGGCTTTTATTTAAACAAATCTTATATGACAGACTGTCGGGAGCATTTGAATTTTCTTTCAGGATAAGACACTTTGCTGTCCCTATGACATGTCCATTCTCTTATTCTTGTATAAAAGGCACTTGACTCTTACGTATTATCTTTCATCTGACAAATTAAAAAGAAGAGGATTAATCTGATCGCTTTTTTCAACCGTCCAATTATCAGTGTTTCTATCAGCACCCACATTATCATTCTCAGTAATGAGAAACTCGGTGTGTAGGAATATCAATGCTAGTATTTCCAAAAGTGATGCTCTCGGTTTTGGAGAGCCACGTGGAAACCTTTGCTGGGGGGATTCTCACCCACATCTCACACCACCTGCAACACCTACTGTGGGCTCAGCTTATCTTAATGAGGAGCAATAAAAACCTTGACTTAAATATTCAGAAAAATAAATATATACATACCTCTGGACACAACATATGGCTAACTGGAGGCATAGGCACCTAAAATTATTTTGGAAGTTGAGGCTACCCAGCAAGCTACTCTGCAGCAGTAACAATAAAACATCTTTATTACCACTGCAGCACAGACAGGGTCATCTGTTGGGCTGAAACAGCTCTGTTCAGCTTTCCCATCCTTGAGCTGAGTTTCATCCAGCTCCTCCATCCAGCACTCCTGCCTCTGGTGGGAGGGAAGGCAAGCATTCAGCCTGTGTAAGCCCCACAGAGACACTCTGGTGCCCTCATTCAGGCTGAAAATAAGCTCACTTCATCATCAAGGGGGTGGGGGGACTGCCTGTTTAGTTTTATTTTTTCCCATTCCAAAGATATCACTATTCATTAAAGTCACATTTAAGCTCAGACAGCCAAAGCCCTTGGGATCACTGATAAAACAGAAGGAGAAAATCTTGAGATATATACCCGAAACAGACATCACTTTAAGGACCTCCTCAAAGCTTTCCATGGAACTGAGAGCCAGCTGAGACAAAGCACAGTCCTGTTGGTGAACCCACAAGCCCTGCTAGCAAGACCACTGGTTATTTGTGAATGCTGAAGTCACATACCCTGGTACTATGGATATTCCAGATATCCAGGCTTCAGGTAAAAAAAAGGGCATTTCAAGCCCCTGTGGTTAATAACACATCACTGTCTCCAAACAGCCAAATTAATTTGAAAAAAGATAAAGATTCAACATTCTTCATTTCTTCCTGCAGGAACCGAAACTACCTGACAAGTTATCCACCTCATTCTGGCTTACTTGTTAAACTGCTCAACTGCAATTATGTTGTGAGCAAAACTCATGGCTTTTCCCCCCTAACAGTTTCTTCTCAGAACAGAGTTTCTTGGGTCCTGGGGTTGGAGATTTTTCTTCCATCATGATCTTTGTGCTTACAGTGAGAGAGCCTCATCAAACAACAAAACTCATAATTATTTCCCCTCTCCTACCACCACAGTGCTGTGTTTCTGTAATTACTGTATCTCAGGCTCTTCTCAAGAGAAGCATCCTGGCATTGAGAGCCAGGAATTTCTCACGTGTAAATCCTGCTTTGAAATGCCTTTAGTTGCCTTTGTGAAACCACCCACCAGCACCTGCAAGCACCTTCCCCCACCCCTCAGTCCCTCTTTTGCATCTTCTGCCTTTACACCAGGAGCAGCAAACCTTCCTTGCAGCTGCTGACCAGGCTTCAGCCTGAAAGCCACAAACACAAGCATTCCCCAGGAATCTGATGCATGCTTACCTGTGAAGTTCACTCCTCTCACCAACACAACCAGAGTGTTCCTGCACGCACACAAAGGGACAACACAGCACATCTTGCAACAAGTATGTTGGGGAATTTAACCAAGGAAAACTTGGTTAGACTCACTAAACTACTGCAAATTGCTCTGAAGGACTAAGTGGCTTCCTCCCCACAGTATCTGGGTAACAGTCAAACCCTTTTACAAAATGATAAATGAAAAACATATCCCTCACCTCGTGCTCTGTTCAGTAATAGCTAAGATCATGTCAAAGCTGCCAACAGATTTAAAATAACTGCAGCAATGCTATTTCAGATAATATGCAATACAGAACTTTGTGCAGAAGACAAAGTTTCATATATCTCAAACCTTCAAAACAACCAGATGTCTCTGATTAAGTTATTTAAACTCCCAGCACTGTTTCTGGGCCTTTTTTTCCTGTAGAATACAACCTCATTTACATAGCATCTCATTTTAATAGGCATCCTAAGCATTTCCCAAAAAAAAAGAAAAAGAAAAAAGAAAAAAAAATTCACGAAACCAGATGGCAAAACAAACAGTCTAGATTAAAAGGGAAAAAACCACAATTAAAACCAGTACAAAAGCTTAAATAACAGCAACACTGGCTACATCCAAAGAGGATTTATGCAAATTACTTTTTTTCAGGCAGGGACGATCTTTTTCAGCAGAATACACATTAAGAGACCAGAGACATCTAATCAAACAGATCCTGGAGGGGCGAAACCTTTCACAGACTCAGATGAACAGCATCCCCCTTGGGAAATGGTGGTGTTCCTTTCATTTAATTGACATTTTGCCACTCCTGCTTTCTGAAGAGCTTCTGCAGAGTCAAGAGCAGTTGTGGGCCAGAATCAGGGCCAGGTTTACAGCCCGGGTAATGAGATGCAGACCAATTAACTTGTAAAGAGTAACATTTATTTACATTAAGTGGCGATTTTGATCTGAGTGTTTTAATGGGATGATGCTGGATGACATAGTGGGCAAGACACCAGAAATCATTCGTCTACGTAGGTGGCATAAACACGTAGTAAACATCATTTTCATGAATTATATCCATTACTGAAAGCAGCAATTACACAGCCAGCACTCCGGTTTCCATGTATGGGCGGTGTGCTGTTTTTAAATACCAATAAAAAAACCACTTCATTTTCTGTCTGAACCGCTCCATCGCACAGACAGCACAGCTCTCCAGCTCTCTGACATTTTCAGCTACACTTCCTCCGGGCTTTACAGAGGTAAAGATGTATCCAAGCCCAGCCCGGGGGTGTTTCCGAAGTCACCCGGCCCCGCACGCGTCCCGGCGACGGCTCCGCCACGACCCTGCCCCGGGCTGAGCCCCCAGCCCGAGCCCAGCCCCGAGGTCACACCAAACACCGGGACACACCTCGCCCACCACGGAACATCCTGCTGAAACAAACCAGAGCCGGCTTCCCCAGCCCCGCGATGCCCTCAGTGCCATCCCTGCCCACGGCAGCGCACTTGGCACTACGCGATCATTGAGGTCTCCTCCAAACCAAACTATTCTATGGCTCTGTAACCGCGTGGCGCAAACTGCCCCTCCCGTTCATGAAAGCTCCCGATTCCTTGTTTATGTGGTCATTTTGCTCGCCGTGCCGGCGCTCCCCGGGCTGTCCCCGAAGCTGACCCAGACTGCTCGGGGCCGACACGGCTCCTCCCGGGCGATGCCCCGCACCTCTGTCCCCCTCGCAGCGCACACCCCGCCCGCCAAAGGGCACTCAGCGTGACAATGACAGAGGCACCTTCCATGTAGCCCCTGGAGACTCCGCCAGCCTGCCGGGAAGGAGCAGCTCCCCGCGCCCTGTGCCTCTCCCGCGGCTGCTCCGCTCCATCCATCCATCCCGCCGGGAAGGAGCAGCTCCCCGCGCCCTATGCCGCTCCCGTGGCTGCTCCGCTCCATCCATCCCACCGCGGGCAATCCCCCTCTGCCCCCAAAATCAGACACCGACCGCACAGGAGGCGAGCCCGGCCAAACCCGCCACCCACCGCCCCGCAGCCTCTGGAGCCCGCGGAGCCCAGCCCGCTCCGCCAAAGGCGTTCACCCCAAAATAAATCCCCGGCCCCGGCCCGCCTCACCTCCCACAGCAGCGAGAGCAGCAGCGCGACCCCCGGCTGGAAGCGCTTCATCTCCCCTCCTCCTCCTCCTCCTGCTGCTTCCCCTTCTCCTCCTCCTCCTCCTCCTCCTGCCGCGCTGGCGGCGCCGGGCTCTGCCCGGGGGCTGCTCCTCTTCTGCCCGGGGGCTGCCCCTCTTCTGCCCGGGGGCTGCCCCTCTTCTGCCCGGGGGCTCAGGAGCGCAGGGGCGCTGCCAGCCTCGCCATGCCCGACGGCGGGCGGGATGCTGGGGGGGATGCTCGGGGGGATGCTGCGGGACGGGACGGGGCGGGGAGGGAGGGAGGGAGGCGGGGAAGCCCCCGAGGGTGGGGAAGGGCAGGCGGACCCCCCGGCCCCCTCGGCGGCAGCGCCGGCGGCCGGAGCGGAGCGGAGCGGGGCGGAGGAGAAGGCGGAGGAGGGCGCGGGGATGGGGCGGGAGGCACAAAGAGGCCGAGCCCCGCCGCGGCTGAGGGCGGGGAGCGCTGCCGGCCCGCCCCGCGCCCGCCCCGCACCGCTGCCCGCCCGGCGGGAGCGCCCCGCACCTGCACGGCACCTGCACGGCACCTGCCCCGCACCTGCACGGCACCTGCACAGCACCTGCACGGCACCTGCACAGCACCTGTCCACGCCTGCCCACACCTGTGAACACCTGTCCGCACCTGCCTTCCACCTGCCCCGCACCTGCCCAGGACGTGCCCCGCACCTGTCAGCACCTGTGCCACACCTGCCCCGCACCTGCCCCACACCTGTCTGCACCTGCCCCGCACCTGCCCCACACCTGCCCCGCACCTGCCCCGGACCTGCCCCGCACCTGCCCCACACCTGCCCCACACTTTCCCCACACCTGCCCCCAGGGGACGGTAACAGGCTCTGCAGGGGTGACACCCCTCCACAGGACAGCGACCTGCTGGAGACAGTCCCGAGGAGGCCCCGAGGATGCTCAGAGGGCTGGAACACCCCTGCCATGAGGACAGGCTGGGAGGGTTGGGGCTGTTCAGCCTGGAGAAGAGAAGGGAGACCTGAGAGCACCTTCCAAGTACCTAAAGGGGGCTTATAGGAAAGACAAGGGTGGAGTTTTTACCTGTAGGGATGGACCAATGGACAATGGTTTTAAACTGAAAGAGGGTAGATTTAGATTGGACATATGGGAGAAATTTTTCACTGTGAGGGTGGTGAGACACTGGGACAGGTTGCCCAGGAAGTTGTGGATGCCCCATCCCTGGAAGTGTTCAAGGCCAGGCTGGATGGAGCTCTGAGCAACCTGATGTAGTGATGGCAGAGGGGCTGGACAGAATGATCTCTGAGTGTCCCTTCCAACCCAAATCATCTGTGGTTCTGTGATTCCACAGGGAGCTGCCTCCCTCAGCCTGGTGACAGGGAACAGGAGCTGTGTGTCTAGGCTTAGCTCCCACAGGGTGCACCTTTCACACTTCAGAGGAGAGGCTGTGCTCCTGCCCTGGTCCTTCATTTTCTCAGCATGCTTAGTAACAGCCCTGGGGCATCTCCTTACAAAGGTCTCAGGACAGATCCTAGACTGGAGGAGAGGTGTTCACCTTCAGTGGTGAGCCCTGTGGCAGGTGCCTGCTGTAGTTATGACCTGAGTGTTTCCTTCACCATCACCACCTTGTCCTGGTGCTTTGAGCCTCCTTTTCCAAGCCCTTTCCACTCTTACCACAGCTGGACACTGTATTTGGTAGGAGGGAGACACAGCTATTCTCTCAGTTTAGGAGGGCTAGAGGTCTCTTGCCCTTGCTTTATAGCAGAGCTAGCCAGTCAGTCCTCAGGAGAAAATCAAAATAAATAAGGGGGAAAACTGCTTTACCTCCTCCATTTCCCTCTGAACAATGGACCTTTCCCAGCAGCGTTTCTGAGGGACATGTACCCTCCCATTGTTCTATTGTGGGCTACCTATTTAAAAACTATTAGCACATCCTCACAACACACAACTTCCCTGCTGTCATAGTATTGAAGGAAGAAACTCCTCATCTCCTGATGCCATGTTGCCCAGCAAAATGTCATCAGATGGTTATTTTTTCCATGCAGTGAACTTTGGGCGAGGTTACGAGCATCTTCCACAGTTAATCATACACACTTTCAGGAGCAGGTCATTTGCTCTACGTAAGAAGTGACTCTATACAAGTTCCCCTGTGCTGTGTAACGCTCTGCACTCAGAGGCAGCCTGTACCAGTCCTTCTTGAGGGACCACTGCTTTTGATACTTCTTTTTTGTCTCTATTTGATACCAGCCAATCTGAGGCTGTGAGCTGACCTTTTCAGATGAGCACTCACATCTCTAACTGAGTTTGCTAGAAAGTGCCTTAGGAGATGTCACGGCCATTGCTTTGTCCAACAGTGAAGACTGAAGGAGGGGACCACACAACACAGGTCTCTATAGAATCTGAGTTGAGAAGTTAGTCTTTCTTACATCTGGCGTATAAAGATACATTCTACAGTGGGTGTCATCTAAGATGGATTAGCTCATATCATCTCAACACACAACTACAAAGTCAGGCATCACTTCAAAAAGACTCCGATTCTTAGAAGTTTGAAAACAATGTTTTTCAGAGCCCTGTCCTGACGTATGGCTTCAAGAGTAAACTTCCCCTTCCTAATTTCTGTGTTGCATGACCCAGGAGACATGATGACTCTTCACAGAGAAGCCATGTAGTCCCTATTTAGGGACATCAAACTAATCTGAATGTCAGTGGTCCATGTCACTGCTGTATTTCCCAGCAGGGGTGCTCTGGCAGCCCAGAGAAGGGCAGAAATCCCAATGGTGAAAATTCTGAGAGGACTGAGAACATACTAAGGCATAAATAAAAGGTAGGAAAGAAATCTGGAGTCTTGCAACCTAAGACATTACCACCCTTGAAGAATGACTCTGCCTACACTTTCAGCTGATGGCTCACTATCAAATATGACTAGGCAAGAGCCAGCTCTAAAATACATTTCAGTTAATTATTAACACACATATCGCTACCAAGTCTAGCTTGAGAACCAATAAAGCATTCGATTTTGTATTTTTTCCTAAAAAAAAAAAGACTTCAGCTTCTGCAAGGAAGGCTAGAAAAAAATATCGTTGTTTTTAACCAACCAAGAGATTATCAAGAGTGAGATTGAAGCAGTGGGCTGGAGGAAGAGGAAGCCACACAGTCTGGAAGCATATGCATCCTGGTGCATAGTTTATTATCCAGCCTAGATGAGGGTATGGATATCCCATGCTATAAAATTAATTCCAGGCCAAGATAAGCTGAAAAAGGAACACCATCTCCTGAGCTGGGAATAAACAGTTTCATATTTCATTTCACTCATATCTTGGCTCCCCTAGGAGATGTTTCCTTTCATTTCCACCTAGCTACAAGGAACCATCCTCATCCCCTGGGAAAGCCCATTAGCTTTAATGGAGCTGGAGTACAAATGAACTTAGCCCAGCATGTGGCATTTTCTCAGCAAAAGTGCAAGTTGCAGCAGAGCCCCTTTGAGCTTGTCTAGGCGATAAATGAATGCTTCCCATCCACCCTGCTGCAGGCACACACACCGTGCCACTCTGGCACAGCAGAGAAGTGAGGTAAGGCTTCTGTTGCAGTGAAAAACACCCCCTTCCTTCACATCCTGATTCCAGTCTCTCTCTTCAGAGTTTACGACTCCAGAGCTCCCACAATGTGTCCGTAGAAACAAATACACGCATTTAAAAATAAATTAAAACAGCTTCAGGAGCAGTAGCAGTAACGAAGCTTTATCTGATCAAGGCTCGCTGATATATTCATACTATCCTTCTTCTCTTAGGTGTTCCTCAATAATATTGCCATCATTCTCTCAGTAGAGGTGCCAATATTAACATATTTCTTTTACTCAGCCACCTCTTTCCTGAAGCATTAAAGCACACATTATTTTTTGAGACTGCCACTCCTCTGTCCATTTTTCTTTTTCCAATTGAGTAACAGGTATAAAAATTCCCAGGGGGCAGGCACAGTGCATATAGATGCATGTGTTCTGGAGACCTGCTATGTTTTGAGCCTGGACTGGTGAATATTTTTCAAGAATATAGTAGTTATAAAATGATTTTATTGAACTCTCTCTTGTCTAAGGTGAAACAGTTGTTTCTAATACTATCGAGAAATACTCAATTCCACAAGGGCTGTGTGTGAAGCAGGTAACAACTTTATTGTGAACAAATAAATACAGTATTTTCATTTGCTTCCCCACATGAACTGTAAATACTTACACAGATCTACAATTTTGTATTTATTAAAATATTCCACTACCTTCTTCACAGGTGTTATTAAAAATTCACCAAATTCATAGTTGTTTTCCAAACTCTGTATTTTAAGAGTAGATCACCTCAAATATATTTTCAGAATTTTTTTTATAATTATGTCAATGGTAATGACCTTTGTCAGTAAGTAAAAGAAAGCCCTTTCAAATTACATAAAATATTCAGTAAATACCTAAAGCCTTCCAAAATCATCACTAGTATCTAATGAGAAACTACACTAGCATTATTCATTTTAAAACAAGCAGGAAAAATATTCATGAATTCAGCAATATCCAGCCAAGACAAACATGATGTTATATTTCTGCAGCTTCCATATCTTGTTCAAAGCAATTTGTTTATCCAGATTGTCGTGGTTTTTTTTTAAAAAAAAAAAAAAAAGACTGTTTTCTTCTATCTGTTTACACAGAGGGGTAGTCTCTTGGCAGAACGATAGTTAAATTATAGTCCAACTTCCCAGAATAAAGACCTTTTTTTGGTTTTTTTTTTAATCACTTGCACCACTAACTACTTATTGTCATTGATTTTAAATGAAACTGTAAAGGAAGTATGACTAAGGACTCATTGAAGTTTCAACAACCTGCTCCAAATTCAGTAGCATATTAAGACCAGGGCCTCCATCCTCAATAATTTTCTTTCAGTAAGTGTCTGTGAAGGTTTAGAGAGATGATCCAGACATAGTAGCCCTCTTCCCAATGGTAATGTAAAAATGTATACCTCCTACAACTTAATTTTTGAGTGGAAAGACATTATTGAGCTGAGAGAGCCACTGATCAAAACCAATTTGTACTTCAGTATTCTAACACATTCATCAATCTTCATTAATATCTGAAAAGAACATGACGAGGTCAGTTTTCCATAACTGCTGACATTAAGCAAAACTCACTGAACTGAACCAGGATGGCTGCTTAGTGGGCTGTGCTTTGAGACCTCCAGATGAGAGTCTGTGGTGACTGCAGTCACTCTGTACTACCACACTGCCAATCTGTGGCCACTTGCAACACCATTTACTGGAAAGAACAACATATTTAACAGATATGCCCAGAAATGAAGAGTGGAGTAATTGTCTATAATCTACTCGACCTGGGCTCCCAAAGAAGAGCCCCACTGTTCACACTCCGTGACTTTCGGGCTTTCTTGATGGAGTCAGATATTTGTCCATCATATTAAACAAATAATTCCAGAGCAAACAGTATTTTGAGAAGCAGCAACTACAAGATAAGCATTAGTGTTCCAAAGAACAAAGCTTATTGATTAAACATACTACCCAATTTAACCAGAATGGCTGTGTCAATCAGATCAAATGCTTTTTTGTTCGGTTTTCTCAATCAAGAATGAAGTTTTATCCCCTCAGCAAAGGTACTAATGCTTTGTGTTAGAGAACTCAGGAGCTCAGAGGGATTATTTTTTCCTGCAAGATGGATCATTTGGAAATGCAATCTCTTTATTTGCAGTCTGTGCAGAAAGGACAAACGTTGGCTTGCTGGAAGGATTAAGGAAGGTTAAGTTCATTCAGAGTATTGTTATAGGACCAAAGGTCATCGCCAGTGAAACATTTAGGCTTTGAATTCCTATTTGGGCTCCTATTATTGATGTCGATGGATAGTTAGAAGTCAAACACATGCTACTGAAGCTGGATGTAACCTGTGCTGCCTCAGACCTGAGCATGGTAAGGACAAATCACGAGAGCAGTAACTTTCCAAACTGCCTGCAAATGGTTTGGAAGGAGACAGAAGGAAAAGACCTGGGCAGATGGTCCAGTCTGCCAGGGGAGGAGGACGGGGCTGAACTGCACGTGTGGGAAACAGGTAGATCAGATCAAGCAACCTGTCTTTGGCCAAGCAGAATCAGAGAGAGAAAGCAAGTAAGATTTTGTCAGGAGGATCTGCAAGAGCCAAGAGGGTGGGACTCTGAAGAGAAACACATGGTGCAGCAGAGCACAGTGAAGGTAAGCAGCGTGGTGCACAAGGGTGGCAATGGGCAGAAGCAGGGGTTGCTAGGGGTCATATGGGTACCACTGGTGGCCTCCAAGCCCCAGAGTGGCAGTGGTGTGGGCAGATAAATGCAGTCTGTGTCCTCCTTTGGGAAAGCCAGAGCCTGCTCTGGAGGCATGGGGGGGGAAGAAAAGGAGGCAGTGCTTCTCCCATTATGGCCAAGCACAGAACCCAGAGCTGCTGCCTGATGTCACTGAGGCTGAGTAAGCCAGCTGTAATTTATAGATAAATATGTAGCATACCAAGCTGCTTTTTGTTCCCGAGACTTTATTAGGCTGCACAGGAAACTGCAAATGGAAAAAAGGATGGTCTGGCTGAGCGTCTGTGTGTCCCTGTCAATGCTCTCTGCTTTGCTCATCACTGATTCCTTCCACAGAGAAGCCATGGAATTTAAAAACATGGCCATTCTCCCTCAGTGTTAAAATAAAAGGGATGAGGGGAAGAAAGGGCTGTTGGCAGAGACTAAGAACCAATACTGATCACTGTCAGGAGTGTTGTGCATCTGGACACTGTCAGTGAGCTCTCTTAGCACCCTGGAGAAAATGCCTGGGAAATGCAATTCTAGGAACACAGTGACTTAATGGAAATGCAAAGCCATCCCCTGTGGCCTGTGAGGACAAGGCCCCTGGAATGAAATAGTCTGAAGCACTTTATTCTTGCTTTGTCTTATCTTCCTGTCTGTGTGACGAACAACCTCTCAACCTTTACAGCATCCTCCTAGCCAGAGAATGAAAAGGTCATTGGTTACAGTCTGGAATAATGAGGCCTCAGTGATTCAATTTTTCTCATACCCGTGTAAATTAGGAGTAATTCTGCTGAAGTCAATGGGACAAATATAAAACCAGTGCAAGTGGAGAATCGGGTTTTAGATTTCAGCTTTAAGTCAAACAAAAAAGATAAAGTTGCCTAATAAGGATATTCTCTTTTCATTTAGAATAGTAACCATTTGCTGGTTTGTTTCATTCCATGTGAATTTATCTGTAGCATTTCTCCACCACTAATAGCCTGAATATTTCAATGTGAGAAATAACATCCCATTAAGTAAAGATGAAAAAAATGCATCAATAGTCTGGGAATTACAGGCAATGGGTTTATTAACTAATGTCCCCCAAGCAATCTCAATTTTCTCATATCGTAATGAGATGGGAAGAGGATTAAGCTGTTGCTGGACTAAAAAAAAAATCAACACTAGATGTATTCTAGAAGTCATAAGGGATAAAATGCAACTGATGTCACAATGACAAGAAATATTAACAGTACTAATAGGGCATCTGATTTGTAAAACAAACCGTTTTCAATTATTGAAAATATCTGGGGCTGCTAAAAGAACTGTTCAATGATGGTCAGTCTGTTGCAGCAACCTTCGAGAGCCTCGTGGGGTCCACTATGAAAAGAAAGATTATTTAACCTTTAATTAACCTTCTTTGGCATGTGCTGTCTCCATCTACAGTCACACACACACAGCGTGGTTAGTCAGGGAATATTTGCCTTAATGGCACCCCCAGTGGCATCTCCATCCACCTACTCTGCCAGGTTTTACTCCTGCCACTGCTATCACCTGCACTACCACGGCTGCAAACAAAACCAAAAGAGGGCATCAAGCACATCTCCTGGCTTCCTGGAAATTCCCCAGGGACTAAAACAGAGAACAGAAAATTAGGGGTGGTAGATGAGTAACCTCTCCTTCTCACTTGAGAGACAATCTGCAAGCATGCCCCGTGGCTGACCCTAAGCCCTTCAATGATACAAAGCCTGACTACCAACCAAAGTTGTGAATACACAGCATAGATAAAAACATTGGGCAGATAGATCTGCAAATCTGGCTGGCACAGTGTCACAGTTACAGGGGCCAGAGCCAGTTTGTCACTGTGTGGGTGTAACCAAAACTGGGTATTCTGCACCCTCTGTGCCATTTCTGGTGGACTGTTAATA
>JAWWTY010000077.1:51661132-51729303 GCA_035222235.1 Margarornis squamiger | reverse complement strand
AGGGTGCCAGGTTATACATCTGTTTTTTGTGGGTTCAAACCAATTTTTCTCTGTATCATTGCATTTGTTGTAATCTTTTTAGTGAATTGTCACTCTGACTTGTAATCCCTCTCGAGCTGAGTTCATTCCTCCTGCCGACTTGCCTTTAAACCAGCACACAGAGACAGAGTGAGGCGTAGCAGAGTCATGACTCATGTTCTTTAAACCCTGTGCAGGCTTGTCCACCATATGCTCATGTGTGGTAATGAACTGACAGGCAAGGGAATTTTCAGCAGAGATGATGAGTCAAGGAAGGCAAATGAGGAATACAGGAGGTTGAAAGTAGGTTTTGTCCCTTGGGCAGGGTTTTCAGGTGCTTGTCTCAGAGTTAAGTTTCACAGTGCTAAACCATTGAAGCACAAAACACAGCACTAATATGAGTGATGGCATCTGAATAGTTTTCACTAAATGGATCTTGAGAGGCTGTGGACAAGAAATCTTTGGGTTTGCTGCAATATGAACAGTGAGGTGATTTCTATGTCAGGAGTGAAGGAAGAAGCCCAAAGGATTATAGATTCAGTAGGTGTAACATCCCTTCATTGGAAATACTAGACAGTGGGATTTTTTTCACCCTTAAAAGGAATAAATAGCTCCAACCATCTGCTACACCTTCTTCAGGAAACTTGAGGATCAGAGCCAAGAAGTTCTCCCTGGCAATAGTGCAAAAGGGAGTGTGCATGCAGACCCTGAAACCTGTAAGGCCCTGCACATGGAAATACCTTGATTTTCTTTAAGTGTGCATGCTGCTTAACACCTAAATCAAACTAACTCCTTCGGCTGAGGAGAACCAGCTCACTAACTCAAGACACATTCTGGCAGTCCCGTTGACCACGTAAATCTGAAAGTGAGGACTTAGTAAACAGTAAAGTCTGTTGAAGTCAGTGATTTATTTTTCACTTGGCCTTAACAAGCTGCTAATGCTATTCAGTGCAGGCAAACATCTCACACCTACCTAAACTCCACTACAGCATTTATTATCTGAGACACTCCTTCCTGGCTGTTCTGAACCACTGCAGTGTGCTGTGCATTGTTAAATAACTTTCAAGCTGTTCCATTTTCAACTGTGCTACATTTTTCACCAGCACAACTTGCCTTCTGTTAGCACACGTTAGCCTGACCCTCAGTCGATTTCAAGTCTGATCATTAAAATCTGTATTTGTGCTCCCAGGCCTGTTTCTTGTAATGCTTCCTTTTCCAGCCAGCCCAGCCTTGAGAAACCCTTCTATGAGCTTGCTTCAAAGTGTCTTTGTTTTAGGAAGGAAGACTTGCATTCTCTAGGCTTGCTGATATTGAAGAGGCAGAGTGTGCCCAGCTGTAGAAATGAAGCTGTTTCTGGAGCACAGGGGACAGAACAGAGAGGGGTAAATAAAAGTGCTAGGATATGAGGATGGAAACAAAACTCTCCTCCCAAAAGCCAGGGGAAGCTGATAACCTTACCAGGCACTCGGTAGCAACCACTGGATGCTGTGAAGGGCAAGTATCTCATTAGTGCTTCTCTCTGGCAGTAAGGACTGCATGGCATTCACATGGAATATCCCAGCAGCATAAACTGATGAGACATTTGAGGCAGAAACCCAAGATGATGCAAAACCCACAGAGAAGCAGAAACTTTCTGCTGCAGCCACATAGAAATGGTACAAACACAAGATGAGTTTGTCCAAGAAAAAATATTTCCCTGTCCATTGTCCTAGGCCTTTTTCATCTTCAGTTATCCCACTCCTCCCTCCTCTCTGTTCAAAGTAACAACTGACTATCCACAAGGAAGGAAGAAAACAACAGATCTGAAGTGCCCCAATACCTTTAAGATGACAGCCATAACGCAGCCAGAGCCCCCAAAATAACAAAGCCATTCTACAGACTATGCAAAACCATTCCCAGGTGTATTTTTTGACAGACAGAATGAACAAACAGTAGTAACAAACAGCAAAGCAAACCAGCAGAAAACAGGTTTAAAACAATAACAGTTTCCACATTGAAAATTGGATCCAAAAGAGAGTCTCTTTGGGCTGCAGCTGTGTTAAAAATGGGCTTGATAAGACAGCGTTATGGTCTGACACAGAGCCCTGGGGAATTGCTCCCACACAGCAGAGAAGCGTTGGTACCCTGCAGCCTTTACACACCCATCCATTGGGTAGTGCAAAGACAGACAGCTGGGCATCAACAAGCCAAAAAGCAGTGCAGCTTTTACCAGTGGAGCCAGCCTTTCAGCTTCCCATGCACACAGCAGAGCCATACCCAGCATCAGATAGCAATGTCAACATCAATTATTTACTCATTATTACCTCTGCATTATTGCTAATAGGCCTCGTTTGGACATTTGCAGGGATTCTGCCTGCAGAGTGATGCAGTTCCCAAGGTGAAGTGCTTCTGGGTTCTGTTCTACACGAATATCCATCATCCTCTTGCCCTTTTTTTAGCAGTGATGAGAGGTATTTACAGGAACAATAGGACTGACAGGAGACAATATCCTTCTTAAGGAAATATTAGGCTGCTTTTCACTGTACAAAGAGCCTCACAGGTTTAAGAGCAAGCACAGGGAGACTGAGACAGCTGGTATTGCAGCAGCAGCTCAGCTTCAAAACATTTGCACTGTGCCTAGAAAGAGCCAGACTGAATATGCTTTTGGTAGAGGAAGCTGGTAACATTAATTGCCCTTCCTACATCTGCTGTATCCATAGCTCATGAACGAGAGACCTTGGGCATGTACTAAGATATGATGAGCAAATTCTCCACTTCTTGCAGTGTCCAGATCTTGGGATAAGATGTTTTTGTTATCTCAGTCTTGAGAGTTCACAGTGTGGCCTTAAGAAAGTAGAAATATCCTCGCTGTCAGTAAGTCGTTCTTACTTTATTACTAACCAGATTCATATGTATTTCAAATGAAATGTGAAATCGCATAGCTAAAAACAAAACAGTGGAATTATGACATTTCTGGGTGAAATAACTGGCCATTCAGTCTTGTTGCATCCTAATAGGATACCATTAGACCTGCAATTATAACAGTGTACACCAAGTAGCCCTAATAGGAGTCTTTTCAGCGAGCCATTCTTACTGATGGAAATAAAGACAAGCACAGCACGTTACAGCACTTTTTCAGTCCACTAGACCAACCTAATCTAATTTATGCTGGCAACCTTTAATTTTAACTAGGTCAATTCACTCTGTGAAACCACAGAGAAAACTACCCTGATAATGCAAAATTATAAAGTATTGGAAACCCTATGAGTCTGAAATGGTAAGTAAGAGAACAGCAGTGTGCAAATGAAGGTAGCCACAATGGAAAATACTGTGTGAATCTGCCACAGGAATAAGAAACTCATTCTAGAAAAAAAAAAAAAAAAAAAGGGAATTACTTGCATTGGGTGAGATCCAGCAAGCTATTGAACCCAGCAGGGGATCTTTGTCTTGGTTTCAGCAGCTTTGGCTTGGAGCCATTGTTTCTTGAAGTTCAGAGAATCAATCTGGTTCTCTGACTCTCGAGACTGAATTGAATGGGTAATACTTTATTTGGATCATGTGGAAACCCTGCTTGACTAATTCAAGGGTGTTTGGGACGACTGTGTGCAGGCCACCTTTATTGCTGGCTTCACTGATGTTTAACTGAGTTGGGAGCCCAAGAACTCCTTGTACCCGTCTGCTGCCCTCTGCTCTCTGAGAAGCACCACATGATGCTGCTTTCAGAGACCTTCTAGAGCTAAGACACATTTCAATATTCCTAACTCACAGGTTTTAATTAAATCAAATGCCACCGGAATCACATTATTTTCTGCTGGTTAGATTTTAATGATGTTTTAAACTGATCCTTCACTTTAATGAAATAATTGTATAATGCAGGGATGTGTGCTACTATTCATCCAAATTAATAACGCCATTACTTTTTGTGCTGTCATTTGCTGCTGAGGAGGAAGAATATCAAGCAGCTTTCTAAGCCTGCAGATAATGAGGCAGAATTCTTCCTGTTTGTGTTTACTGACACAAGACACATGCTCTCCCTTCCAGACCATGTCTTACAGTGACTATTCTCCTTCGCCCATCTTACACCCAAAACTCACAGCGTGGTTTTTTTCTGGCTGAAGAAGCCAAGTTATCATTGTCAGGGCAGATTGAAACAATGCAAGCAGAGTACAAAAACCCTACTCAGCTGGAAGGAGTGAAGCATTAAAGCTTTCTGTGGCAGGCAGTCAACGAAAATGAAGTTCAAGAAGCTTTCTTAATTAGGAGAGTTGGTTAGGATAAAAAGCTATTTTAAGGAAGTGGGCATTTAATGCTGAGATGAAAGGACAGGTCAATAGGAAAGGAGGACGAGATGGCAGCAATGCTTGACCTGGTGGCATTTTTCAAGGGCCTCTGTACTTCACTAAGGCTTTCATCTTCCTTTTTTTATAATTATCCTGTATGTAGTGAAGTAATTAGAAAGATGTTTGTTGCTCCAGTGAGCCTTCATAATCTGCTCAGCTCCTGCAGTAGTACTGCCTTTTTTTGAGGGGGACAGACTCTTCAGAGAAATGGTGTAGAAATGGTGAGGGGCACCCCAGGGAAAATTCCTCTCTGTCCTGGCAGACACACACAGTACATGTCGTGCTTTTTAGCTTTTAGTCTCCACCAAGGAAGCAGAGCCACCAGAAAAAGAGACAGCTTTGCAACGTAGGTACCCATGGAAAACAGTTGCCTCATTCCAGCTGAAAGTGGTTAGCCACTCAGGATGGGTCTCCCAGGGATGTACCTGAAGGATAAGATTTCTACATGACACCAAGCAGAAGAATTCTCAGTCTAGTCATATTCCACTGCTGTATGCCAAGATTGCTTTCCTGAGCAAAGCAGAAGACATTGCCCTCTGTACCGTGCTCGGTCTCACAACCAATTATCGCTCCATCACTCCATCAGTGCTGAGGCCAAGGAACTCCATTCCTCCTCAATGTCATGTCTGCCTTACAGCTTCATTAAGTCTGCTTTTGGCCCGTACTCTCCCTGTCCCCCCTGTTTTTACTGCACAAATGGGCTTGTTTGACCTGCAAGAGAAAGCATTTGGCCTCTGGATCTAAGGTCTCCCCTTGCCACCTCCACATACAACACCCCACATTAGCCCCCAAAAGCTGCAGCTCCTACACTGCAAACATCACAGACCTTACTAACTGGCAGTCCTTACAGGTTTCCATGGAGCAGGATCCTCCCAAATGCAGGAGCTTTCAAGACAATCCCCTGTCAGGTTTAACATCAGCCCGAAGTCATTTACCTATTTATATACCATAGCTTATCAATATGGATGGGCTATATTCATCAACCTAGAAGGGATCTCCTGAGTCATCAAGCCTAGTTTCTCGCTCGAGAATGTCGCTCAATTCAACCATAAATTTACCAAAAGACATCTTTCCTCTAATCAAACTCGTTGAAAAACAGAGGGAAAAAATATATGTTTAAACCCCTGTACGTTAC
Source organism: Margarornis squamiger (assembly GCA_035222235.1). NCBI lineage: Eukaryota > Metazoa > Chordata > Aves > Passeriformes > Furnariidae > Margarornis > Margarornis squamiger. The sequence continues at coordinate 51,723,831 of JAWWTY010000077.1, read as the reverse complement.
TCCATGTTTGCCTGTTAGGAAAGTCACATCAAACCTTAGTTATCTTTCAGAACAAATATCCTGCAAGTTTTTTGCCATTTTGCCAGCCAGTGGGGATTAATGGGCTGTAATCCACAGTCCAGCATAAACCTGTATTAGCACCACCCAGCATGGTCCAGGGATACAGCATTTACACGTAACCCTGCTCAGGTAACTGAGAGGAGATGCCTGTCCAGGGTTCTTCATACACATCCACTGTTTTCATGGTTCCTTTTGGGGTTCAGGGAAAGAATTCCTTATTACCATGCCTCCTTTCAACCTGAGCTGCCATCACTGCATTGCCAGTTTTCATTTGCAGCAGGCTGGGACATTCTCCTTTCCCTGGAAGTATTTGTGCTCTTGCATTGAGATTTCCCACAGTCTGTTAAGCACTTTTTTTTCCTCTAAAATCTTCACCCAGTGGTTTGAAGTGTGGGTAAGCCAAAAAAGGAAACTATCTCAAGAGGGGTTTTCCAGTCCGATAAATTTTGCCTTCCCCATTTTTTGTAATCCATCATGAAGTTTTTTGCAATATTGGTAAAGGTCCTGTGATAAAACCTGAGCCCTGTGTGCACCTGCTGTGAGTATCTGGGGACATGGCCCAGTTTGTGCAGCTTTGTGTTCCTGATGATGGAAAGTCTCTCTTTACTGATCATGTGTGATGGGCAACTTTTACTGTCCCAGCTCTCACACCTCTGCTCTCACATTCAGAAGAACACCTTTACTTTTTTCACTATTTGTAAATCTATCTATTCCTGCCCCCAGTGGGAAGTGCTCAGGTATAGGCAGAAAGGAAGATTTTTGGTTTTGCTGGGGAGCTTTTGGCAATGTCCATTTAAGGACCATTCTTAGGTTTGTAGAAGCCCATCCAAGTGCTGAGCTTGGAAGGAAGAACCAAACTCTTTTCTGGATGCTGGAAGGAGGAAGAGACCCAAGGGAAGTGTCAAAGCATGGGTGAATCAGGAGATGGCAGAGAGAAGTGGAAGAACTTGCAAAAGTTTCCTTAGAGGATGGAGGAGAGTGGATGAGCAATCAAGCAGGAGAAGGTCATATTCCAGAAAGCCAAAGAGTAGCCCTTGTAAGTGCATTTGGAGTGTGCATATTGTGCGATTCCAGGCACATATAACCATCAAACTATTGTAGCAGAGAAGAATAAGTGCCAAGAATTCTCATTATCTTTATTTTGACTTCTTATTTGACAGTCAATTACTGCCTGCTTCTCGGTTGTTCTCTGTTCCCCATTTTTCCAGCAATGGTGTGCCAGGAAGGGCACAATCAGCCTAAGCCATTTTTATAGAGTGACTTGTTCAGTCATTTTCCTTTGGCTAACCAAAAAGTAATAGACATATGCTTGCAAATCCATCTGGTCAGAATTTGCAACTGCACTGCGTGACATCTGGGTGGAAAGTTTAGAGGCTTAATAAAGTGCTTTGCAGTGACATGCATTTCAAGAAGTTCTAACATCAGTCAGAGAAGCCTAAAATTAAATCCTATTTTTCACTTTCAGTTCCAAATTACCAGAAGTGGCGAGTTGCTACACAGATAATCCAGGCATCTGTCTGCCACACTTCTGACTGAGCAGCATTTTTGTTAGTTTGGCAAGTTTATGCCCCCAGATTTAGGGAAAGGAGAAAGGGGGGTGGGTGGGTGGGAAAGAGATAACTTTAAGGCTTCAGCAAGAACTGATATGACACATTTCTGACTTTGGCTGAGCATTATGAATTTTCACTCACTTCAGTTTGTACCCTGAAGTCAGCCTAAACCTGCCTCTTGATGGGAGCTTTCCCTGTTTCAGAGGCTGCAATGCTCCTCTTCCTCCTAGTTCCCTACAGCTGGTTGCATGAAGAGAGGAATTCATTACGTGGACAACTGGATGCCCTTTCCCACATGGTGCAAAAAGCTAATGGTTTGGAAATGCTAGAGGGCTTTGCCCCTGCCTGATTATATTTTTGAGTCACCCCACAAGTCAGTCCTTAAGCAATCAAACATCACTGGGAGATAATCCATAGCTGAGCTGGAGAGAGGAGCAAAGGAGAAAGACTGAGAGTCATCTGTCTATACAGAAATCATATCTTAACAACTTTCTTGCGTTTGAATCCATGGTAAAATTCAACTATAATTCATCTGAGACACCAAGATATTTTTGTCTCCTATTGTTGCCAGAGCAGATGAATAATGAACCTCAGCTTGTCATGTAAAAGGGAATAAGGCATTTGTTTGCTGATTTGTGTGAGAAGGAAGGGAGCTATTGTACCTTGCCACAAACCATACGGTTCTCAAGTGTTTTTCTATCGTGGACATTTTTCACTTTTAATGAAGTCCAGATCAAGTGTTTGTCTGTTAAATGTTCTTGCTCACTTAGCACAGGTGTACAGCTCCAGTGCACTTTCCTTTTTAAGAGGATGCAAAATCCCCAGTCACTCTTTCCCCTTGCAGCTGAATAGCTTGTTTCTTTCTAGGTCTCTTAGTATTATCACATTAACCTACGTGTGTGAGTGAGAGTCCAAAACTCCTGTGCATCTCATGGTTTCAAGTGCTAGCCAGGCTGCTCTCGAGTTTGTTAGCTGCCTCAGCTTAAGCAAGACCTTACTTTCTGTCTCTGTGTCCCATTTTCCACATTATTTGGAAGGACTTTTCCCTAAGTGCTTATGATGCTCGTTCCAGGGTTATTTTATATTTCGAACAATCCTCCTGACTGTGACTAAGTTTGTCACAGTAGTAGTATTTACCTCAATTGCTTCTCTCTGCTTTTTCTGAGTGCCAGCTTCCTGCTTTTAACCAAATTTAACACTTCTTTCCAGCCTCTTCGAGGACCAGGAAACAGATGAGAATCCATCCTTCCCACCCAGCTTGGCACAGTCCTGTCCTTACAGCACTGACTGTAATGGGGTCCCACACTCCTTACTTTTACAGGAGTTTCCTCTTCTCTTGCCAATGCAAATACTGTGATGAATATCACAGGCTCTAAAACCAGATTTGTCAAGACTCCCACGCTGAGCTCTACAGCCTGCCTCCAGCTACATTTGCCTGTTACACGTTCACACAATCCCTCTGTCACTCCCTAGTCCAATATTCCAAGGTTTAGGCTGGCCTGAACCTGAACTCATCCCTTTACAAAGCAGAGCCAGCCACGCTGCTCTGTAGCACATGACACTAAAGGCACAGCCAAACACCCAAACGGGTCCCATCAGAGCCCCAGAGCCCAGGATGACTCTCCCTGACCACTGTTGGACATCTGTGCTGCTGCTCAATCAAGCCTTGCAAGCAGCAAGCCCTGAACCTGAGCTGGGTCAGGATCAGGGGAAAATAATGCTGCTGGTGCTCAAATTCAGCTGAGCATTTATGCACTGCACCACTAGGAGATACCCCATAGAGCACATACATGTAACATATATATGGGTACATGAAGAGTGCAGGGCTGCTCACATCCTCTGCTGTTAGGGGTGGGTCACTCCTCTCTGCCCTAGCAACACACAGGAGTTGCTCAGCATTGCAAGGACTTAACCAGCATATCCCACCTTGGATCTTCAGCCTGAACAGTTGCAAATAAGCAAACATTTTCCAAGAATCAAAAGGAAGTGGCTTTGATTTTCTAATCAAGCACAGATTGCTTAGTGTCACGAACATTGAACTAAGGGTATTTTTTCAGCCTTAGAGTGTTCTTTCTTTCTCAAGCAGGCAGCTCTAGTCAATACATGGAAAAAACCAAGGAATGACAAGTTCAGGAACAAAATAAAAGGCCATATAATGCACAGTCTGCTAAAAACTACTTGTTTTTTCCCTCTCGCAGTGGGAATCCTACCTGAAAAAGAGATTTCAGATTTTGTGCCTGTATGAATTGATTTACAGAGCCCTTTCCACACAGGGTTAAATGACTAACAACATAATTTGTCTTTCCTTTGATCAAAGTTTAATCAAACAGTAACCATGGGGATGTGAGGATGTAAAGGCAGAAGAATCAAACACCATGCATAATACCTCTTAATAGAGGTTCAGCAACCATAAAAAAATAAATAGACTGCCACTGTTTCCAAGTTTCTTGATCCACACAGATAAAAGCACAAGATTTTATCTGCATTGCTAATGTCACAAGACTGCAACTAGAAGAATACCTGGACATGTGATGTTCTATAGAAATGATTATTTTTGACTAATTGCTGTGTTTTCCTGGAGGAGGGAAAAGCACCTCCCATTTTTTATTTCCTGCCCCAGCTCTACCAAAACTAAATACAATCCTGTATTAAAGACAGAGGTTTGAGCTACACACCGAAGGCCAAATCCCGTTGCCCTTATTCAGAGGAAAATATTTCCTTATTGCATTGGGAGTTGAAACTAATAAGCTGGCCTCACTTTTGCCCCATGAACACGTGTAGAAACACAGAAATCCACAAGCTTTGTGCTGAAAACTGAACCGCAGACTCAGCAAACAAACAGCCCGTAATTATTTGCTCAATTACTCTCGGAGCACAACATCCCATTACCCTTGAGCTGACAGGGCAAGGACAGTGCTCAGTTTGGATTTTTTAAAGCACTTTTTCCCCTAGTTTTGCAAAATCTTGGCAGCTCACCATCAGACAGCAAACACTGCCTTCTCGCTTCAAAGTATTTTAAAAAAAAATATTCAATTGTAGCATGGCCAAAAGAATGTGTATTCCCCAGGTAACGCCTCAAAACCCACCCCCTGTGCCTCAAACCACAACACCTTGGAAATTTTCCAAACCTGCTCGTTCTGAGCCAGGTATCTGGTGTGGGAAATTACATCCAAGTGGCTGAGAATTGCTAGAAGCAATTGGAAACAGCTTTTCCCAAAGGGAAATGTTAGGCAGCCTTACTGATAGGCAACCTTACTGATAGGCAACCTTACAAGTTCTGCACGAAATAATAATAAAAAAGGGACCTCGCGTAAATAATGCTTTTGTTTACACCGGTCCTACCTCCTCCTGGGGTGATGAGTGTTAACTGCTTAGTGACTCACTGCAGCTGCTCAATAAACCAGAATGGATGGGTTTCCCTTAGAGGAGGTGGTGAGATCTCATTGTCCCTGCTGGTGCACCCACCTCGTGTACTTCGCTCTCCTCCAGCACAGCAGAGGGGACACTGAACATGCCAGAGCATAGCTCAGTCTCATTAGCAGCCACAGCCTGGCAGCATTTTACACTGCACTATACAGGGAGGATACCAGAGCCTGGTTTAATTGGTTTAATTTGGTTTAATTTGGATTAATTGCAGCAGGTATGCAGCTGAGCTGCCTCCTCCTGCCCCGGCTCCCACCCGCACGCAAAGGGGCTGCTGCTCTGTGCGAGTCCCAAAGCATCACCCTCAGCCAGCCCCTTGCCTTTCATTCTGCTATTTATTAACTCCTGCCCACTGACAGTTCCAGCGTCCTCTGGCCTCATTATGAGAAGGCAGACTCTCAGTTCAGCAATCTCCCAAGACAAAAGAAAACAAGGGAAGAAGAGGGGAAAGCAATTTATGTGCTTTGGGCGCTGTGGCAAGGCTCGGGAAACACGGGCTGCTCTCCCAGCTCCCACCAAAGGCACCCATGAGCAGGAGGATGACTGGCCTTTGCCAACATGTGCCTCAGCCTGCCTTGCTTAATGCCTTTGTGGCAGCAAACCCATAGTTTCCACTGTTTTCTTCCGAGCTGGGCACTGTCTCTGTTGTGCTCGGCCATCCCACTGCTACAGAGATGGTTTCGCACGACTGTAACACCAACAATTACAAAGAGATAGGGTCATCATTGATTTCAAGGCCAGGATTTTACTTGTGCCTGATCTTCTTTCTCTGGCTCACCCTGTAAGCCTGGAGCCCAGCCTCCCCCAGGGCAGCTGTCCACATGGTCAGGCTGCAGAGGGACAGGAGTGACCAGAGGGACAGAAGTGACCATCACCCTCTTCTCCTAACGTGGCCTTCCCCACCACCCCCTCAGCAGGGCTCTCTCTCCCTTTCCAAGCTGAGCCCAGAGAAATTGTGAGTTAAAACACAGCCTTAGGATGGGGGAAGAAAGACAAAACAAAAAAAAAAGAGAAATAATTTGACTTTTTCACAGAACAGGAGTCTTTAAAGAAAAATTAAAGGTAGGGATACCCTTCCTGGAAAAGCAACAACCTTGAAAAGTTCATTTTGCAGCTCTACTCCAGAACATGGGGTTGTAAAACTAAAGCCCCTGGAGCAGGGTGCAACCTGCCATATTTCCAGGAGCTGAGCTCACAGCAGAGCTAAACCCCACTGCCCCACTCCAGTGCTTCCCTCCCACTTGTGCCTTCCTCACTTGGTAAAGCTCTCCTGTTAAGCATGAATAATGATCCCATCTGGGTTAAAAATAACTTCCTTCTTACCCTCAGCAATTTTTTTTTTATTTTTTTTTTATTTTTAAACCAGATCATCCTCACAAATCCAGTCCACAAAGCAGCTCTGCAAATCATTCATCTAACAGAAGGGCTGCTGCCCAAATGCAAGGGCAGAGCAAGCAGTCCCAGGCTTAACACAGCCTTTGCTGGTGATCCCCTCTCCAGAAACCATTCCTGCATGCCAAACTGTACAGGATAGCTGTGCACAACTCCTGGGGGGCACCTGGGCAGAGGAGAAACAGGTCTCTCACTGCTTGTTATTGCTTCTTTATCGAGGCCATTACTCTCAAGGGTCCCTGTCTTCATCTCATTCTGCATTTAAAGTGAAAGATGGCCTCCATGGCTGGGTTCAAACCTTCCTTGCCATCCACATTATGTGAGCACAGATGCAGCTCCTGTGGAATTCCAGGTCCCACAGCCCCCTTGGAAGGACCCAAGCCCATACCTTTCTGCATGGCACATGGGCTGGCCATGGTTCCCTCTTCCAGCTACTCATCCATGTCCCACCTGCACTTGCACAGGCTGTGAGGCATTCCCTGGGAATGCAGAGGGGATTTATTGGCAGCCAGAGAGCTGCCTGCCCAGTGTGCCTGTGCTGAGCAGACAAGTCCATGGAGCTGTGCTGGGGAATGTGGGAAGCATGAGCCTGCTCTCTGGGCTCCTGCAATGATAACAAACATGCCTCCTCCTCTCTTCATACCTGTTACTCCCCAGGACCATGTCCTGGTCCCCTCTTTCAGCTTGTGAAAGCTTGGGACCAGTTTTCATTAATGTCAGTGTGCATATTCTGGTTTTATCTGCAACCAATTATTAAACTGCCTCTTTCTTATCTCTCCTTTCTTTACTACTAAATATGTCACCCATCCCAGTATCTGCTCTACCACACTGGTTTACTACCTCTCTCTCCTTCCTTTCAGTCATGTATCAGCACTCCCTGCTTTATGCAGAAAAACAAGGGGACATCCAGACTATCCAGACTATGAGCCTTGTCTTTTTTTCCTTTTTTCTCTTTGCCATTTTCACCTTGAGCCCTCCGCTAAGTCCACTCGCAGTAAATCAAATCCTTTCCCACTGCACAAGAATCCCTTTGCTGGAATAGTCTCTGGGACTGATGGATTCCCTGTGGCCTTCGCATAATGCCCTTCTCAGAGCCCGTACAGAGCACTCTGTTATCTGACATGAGGCCAATTTAAATATCCCCTGCTGTCCAAATATCTGTCACACTTCAAAGGTACGTCGTAGACCTTCATCCAAAAGTGACTGTGCTGGCAGCTCATAACTGATACTGCTTCAGCTAATTTTGCAGGAGAGCTTCCTTTGTAAGATGTACCAGAATGAATATCCAACAACCACCACCTGCTACAGCTGCTTATTCTTCCCTGCAACTGCACTGTTCTTCCAAAATGAGTTTTTCCTTCCCTATCCACATGCCCTGCGTTTTCCTGAGGTGAGGCAGAATGTGGGAATTCCATCTCGGTTTTCTAAGTGTCCCACTCGTTCTTCACTCGTTAGTGCTATGCCATCAAACACCAGGCAGCAACATTTAGCCTGGAGGTCAGGAATTCCTTGCTCTCAGATATAAGCAAAGGCACTGACTGTGCTCTAGGGCAATTGCTCACGTCGAAATAGTCTCTCATGGAAATGTATTCAGCTCTAGTTCCAAGACTCACTCTGAAGGCACACAAAGCAAGCAGAGTTTAGTAAGCTCTGCCCAGCCACCTTGTTCTGAAAAGGAATGAATTTAGAAAGAAAATATTGATTCATTTCAGCTGGGATTTACAGTGGCTTTATTGCAGCCACAGCTCCTGAAGCTGCCATCACTCTTTGGAGTACCTGCAATCAGTGCAGCCCTTTTCATAAATGCCACGGATGAAATTATATTCTGCTTTTACAATTTATTCAAGTGCTTTTTGCCAGGCTTTTGCAGCACATACACCTCAGACCTACACTAGGGGAATTCAAAAATGAGTTTATCAGTCTGTGACTGTACTAAATACAGACCAGCATTTTTCTTTCCAGTGCTCCTCATGTCCAGCCTGTTTGTTTGGATCCAAACTTCTGCCTAAGTGCCATCACCTCTAAATACCTTTGAACAAGTTACCTTAAGAGCTTTGCTTCAGCTTTGCTTTTTCCTGTGATGTTGTAAAATCATGCTCGTTGACTTTAAGCTTGACTTAGGGTATTTGTCCACTGCTCTTGAAAGCCAAGAGCTTTGCTGCTCCCACCTCTACTGCCACTTTCAATACCATACTGTGACATTTCAGAGTTAGAGCCTTCTGTGACTGGCCTCAGTCAGAGCTCTCTCCCCACCTCCTGCTACCAACAGCTCCTTTTTCTGTACAGAACGCTTAATTATCTCTCAGTTCCAAGCATTTTAGCCCAAACTCCAAGTGCAATCTTCCTTTCAAAACCCAATGAAATTAAAAAAACCCACCTGGCTGCTGGCAGGCAGTTGGGTAAACTTGTCAGAACTAATTCCTCTGACAAAAGTTGTAGCAGGTACATCAAAACTCATACATCTTCATACTTCACTACCCCCAAGCTCACTGTTGTTGATGAAAACATGCCTTTAGCTTGAGAAACCTGCTTTTTCCACTCCATGGCCAACTAGCAGCTCTTTCTCTGTCTGCACCTTCCATAACAAGGATTTCTTCCATCTGTGTGCCAGATCCACACTCACAATGTGGATTTAATCAATGAGTTATAATCACACCACACTCAATCAATAGGTAGCTGTCTCTCTCTAACCCCAGATATTGAAGGTCCCCACCTCACCTCCCACCCTTGCAGCTTCTCCTGCTGCAATACAAGCCCTGCCCACATTACATGTGTGTTTTCTTATCCTCTTCACTCTCCTTATCGCCTTATTGACAACTTCCTGTGTTTGTATAAGATGCTGCAAGGAATTTGACAGGTGTTTTGCTTTCGTTAAAAAAGAAAGCATTTCTGGCAAGCACTATTATTATTACATTATGCCTAGTGGGATAATCATATAAGCATTTCAACCTTTTAAGCAATGTGGTTTTTTCCTTTATTTTTTTGGTTTGTGGTGGTTTGTTTTTTTTTCTTTTAGTCCTCTTTTTCACTCAATAAAAGATGAGGTAAAGCCCTTGGTTTCTACATGAGCTGCATCCCACATGGAATCAGAATTTTGGCTGAGCCTTTCAAAAGTGTGTCCACCAAAGCTTTTTGGGTTTTTTTGCAGTTGCAATTAGGGTATACCTGCTTTTCTAGATGCTCAGCAGATTGCTCTGTCTGCATTGTTTAAAGACATGTTGATTGCTAGCAAATCTCAGGTACAAGCACTCAAGCTCCTGCTGCAGCCCATGATAGGGCAGGTTCTGCTTTTATGAACTTCTGGCTCATTGTGAAGGGAAAAACAAAAGCTGGAGGACCCAAGTTTAGGCATCACTTGATACAAAAAGGTCCTTAACAGCTGTTGAAGACGTGTGATGCAGGATGAAATTTCCAAACTCTGCTTCCCCATTCTGCCAGCTTTACCTTTGCAAGGACCAAGGACAATCAAGGCAAATGCTTGGAAGATCTCTTCCATGGGATTTCTACCTAAACTGTTTAATACAAAGTGCTATGTTGTCTTTTAGGAATCATAAGGAGCAAGCAGCTTTAGAGAAGTAGTTGCATGAACAGTGGCACAAAGCTCCATATTTCCCCAGTCTCTCAGGTAACATCCCCATTTACAGCTAACACATTTCCTTCTGCTGCCAGCATGACAAACACAGCCTGTGATGGAAGAGCAAACCTGGCTCTGGCTGATTCCCTTGTCCATAAGAGAAAAATGTGGCAGCTCAGGCTCTGCTTCCAGATGAACTTGGGCATTAGGGACCTTACATCCTGCAGTTGTCTGTTAATTAGGTAGGTTTGTTTATACGAAGGAGACCATAAGGCTGAAAGAAAATCTTACGGATTTTTTGTGATTAATGAAAAAGTGTACCTAAGTTCACAGCTTGAATTAAACTATACCCCATTCTTAGATAAATTTCATACTACTATGATAAGTATTTGAATGATTAAGATCTGTGTTTACACTTTGGGGTGTAGATCCACCATTATTTTTAACTGTAGGTAGTTTCTAAATGGTTGGAAAACTGTTTTTGCTCCTGTGACACAGTACAACCAGGAAGAGCCTGAAATTATTTCAAAGTAGGACAGTGCTACCAAGTAAGAACATTACACAAAATAAAGCATCTTCAGGGAACGTGGCATGAGCCTCCAGCACAGCAACACAGGATGGTCATGGGCTTGGAATGGTACCTTTCCTATGGCTTGAGTAGCTTCTCTTTGCTGCTTTCTGCTGCAGGTCTCAAATGGGAACAGTAGGTGAAACAGGGTTAAATGTTTTATCACCTGAAAGAGAGAAAGGGGAAGGATGCTGATGAAATCCGTTCTGTAGGCTGTGATAGAAAGCACACTAGAAAGAAGGTACCTGCAAAGTATGGAGAGGCAAAAGCAGAGCAGAAGCCAAAGGAAATGGATAAAAATATATTCAGCTCACGACCACGAATCAGTTGGAGTTCCATTGTGAAATGGGACCGCTCTGGTTTCTGCTGAGCTGCAAGCAGGGAGCCCTGTCTGCTTCCATGTCCCAGCTGGGCAGGGGTAAGCAGGATGTCCTGCACCCCTTCCCGTGCCCAGTTCCCCAGGGGTGAGCTTCTCTCTGCCACCCCTGGGCTGCCCTCTCGCTGGCTTTGCTGTGCTCACACAGAGGCACACACGGTGCCAAAGCAGCCGTGGGACCCCCCCCTCCAGCACAAACTGGGCCCCAGGCTGAACCATGATTATCAAGGCTAGGATAAAACCTGTAAAGGGGGTTATTTCTGAGGGAAAAGAAAAAAATCTGATTCATGTAATATCTAGGTTAGCATCCACAGTGGAAAGCAACTTCAACAACACAGAGGTTTCTATTTGTTTGTAAAGCCTGTAAACCCTGTTGGTAGCCCCTCACCAACACTAAACTTCAAACACAGTGCATTGAATTAGATCTTCAGGATGGTGATTACTGCACATATTGTTCCTTTCTTCACTGTGCTTTTCAGAGCACTGTTTTCCAGGGTGGCATTAAAGATTTAGCTGGCATGCTTACCTGATATACAATCCCATGCTTTACCTGTCATATACGTGACTCAGAGTTAACTTGCCCAGGGGAGAGGTTTAGCAAAGATTTTCCCTACCACAGGGCTTTGATGGCTGGCAGAAGTCAGGCCTAACCTGGTGTTTTTCCATTTATACATTCAGACATTGCCCATCCCTTTCAGCTCTGGCCAAGCTCAGTGTCCATGTTTTCACGTCCACCTCCTCACCCCTGGCAGTGACACAGCTACGCTGCTCCCTCCTGACTGCTGGGAAGACCTAGGAGTTATTCCCAGACAGGAAAGCCCATGTAGTGACTGGAGAATTAATTATTTCCTTTTATTCTGACTGTAAGAGAAATGTTTGGGTTTCTGAATCCCGTAAATTGGTCATTTCTACCTGACTCCTATCTCTGCCTGCCTTGTATTTACATTTACAATGTACCTCAAACTTCTTCTCAGGTGGCCTCCAGCAGAAAATATTGCAGAGATTGATCCTCAAAAGTCCCAGGGGACTTAAAAGCAATCTTGATTTTAAAAAACACTGTCATTTAAAAAAAAAAAAAAGAAGTGTTTCCTGCTTCAGTCAAGCCCTGTGAAGGGCACAGTCTTCTGTTGCAGCCCCTTAAACTGGATTTCTCCTCTGGCTCCACATGAGTTCCCAGTACATCAGTGGCATATGAGTGAGGAGGCCAAATTCCCTTCTCCTCTGCTGCAGCCAGATGCCAGGCTGCTACAGAAGCCAGGGCTGTGTCAGGCTGCTGCTTCAAATCTCCACCACCTACCTCACAGCTGGATCCTAAACCCCAGGCGAGCATCCCTGGTAACCCTGTGTGAGATGAGCCCTTCCCTGTCCCCAGGAGAGCACCACAACCACGCTCTCCTGCTCCAAAATCTGCAGGTGTCCCTCGTGCCCGAAGCCACAGAAAGGATCTGTCACTGGCCATGGCATTGGCATTGGCAGCTGCACCATTTCTCCAAGTAACCCTTCAATATTCATGAATGGAAGAAGTGAGAGGGCAGCTGCTTATGCTTCCCCAAACCAAGTGCTCCTGGCATGTCTCCCTAAAAACAACACAACCCAGAAAAACAAATTCAGAACACATTCATTCTCTCCAGCTTAAAAGAAACCCCCAGACCCTAAATGATTCGGTAGATTTATTTTCCCCTCGTTTTATTATTTCCACTCAGTTGGTATTTTCTCAAATTAACATAATGCTCATGTTTTTAGATGAATTTAAAATGCTGATCCTCCTAAGACTGAAATCTTACATCTGCCCAAAATTATGAGAGCGGCTTTAGCACAGCACGTAGTTTTAATTCTGCATTGTGAGCTAACAAGTGTGTCATCCTGTGTCATCCTTGGTGATATGAACGAAACCCCACGCAGTTCTTTGGGACATAAATGGGCTTGTTATTTTCAACACAGCAGGGAAGTGACAACAACCTGGGGACAACTCCAGGGACTGTGACAGTGGCGTTTCTGCATCCCAGCACCTTCTTCCCCTCTGGTGGCTGCTCTAATTGGCTTGTCAGCTTTGCACCCAGAGGAGCCTCGAAGCACAGGGGGGGCTTTCCCTGGAAAAGTGCTGGGGCAGTCCCGAGGCAATTGTGTTCATTCTACATCCAGCTCTTCACGTGTTCTTCTCACACAAACACGTGTTTATCCCACTTATCCCACTTCAAGAGCCCCACATGTTGTCCCAGATTCCCACCATAACGAGGGCAGATGAGGAAGCTTCTTCTCTCACCGCTGCTTGGTGCAAACATCAGGGCATACCCAGCTCTCTGCCTAACCAGGATGTACCTCACATGGTGCCAGGAGAGCACTTCTCACCACCAGTACCACTCATTTGGTAAGGAACGTGCTCATCTGGGGAGCTTGGTGGATCCTGGCAACCTTTATGCTTTTGGAGGTCATTAACTCGGTTCAGTCACATTTGGAAAAGGGGGAGAAATAATTTCATATGTATCTGGAGTCCTACAAGTTTTGGAGAAGAACTGGGAGTTGGAAAGAGACACAGGAGATCACAGCACACTTGGCCTCTCCTGGGGTAAGCATTTTACAGTGCAGCAAATGGAATTAAGGGACAAAAGGCACAAATATCATGGCAAAGCAGGCTTCATTAGCTCTGCCACTCACAGAGCAACTCCTATTTGACACTGGGCAATTATCCAGCCAGTAACAACACCTTCAGCTCAGCAAAAAGTCTTAGATGAAGACAGGGGAGGTTTAGAGGCTCTTCAGTTACATGCCATCCTACACATATAATCATGCTGTACAACAGTGTTGTGTATTGGGATAGTTTTGTCTTGTTGTTACATAAAAGAATCTGAGAGATGGCTTAGGTAAGGAAATCAGCTGTGAAAGTGAGGAAAATAATTGCCTTCCAAAGGAGCTGAGAGAGAAAAATGGCATAGTTTAAACAGCTTCTATTGACCAGGTGAGTAGCTATTTTATTTTCTTCTTTTTTTTTTTTCCTGTAAAGAATACTCACAGAATAGGCAATAAAGTAAATTCTATTTCTCACAACTTTCCTGGTTTTTGGCCTCAACACTATTTTGTTTGCTGGTTTATTTTTGAAGTGGATGGAAATAATTAAGGAGGCCCTTAAAAGACTTTGGGCGATTTAGTCCTTAGGTTTGTGTTGCTACAAAGCCAAAAAAAGCAAAACTGGTACTTATCAAAATCAGCTAAAGCCATTTGGGCTCTTTCAAGAAATACGATTTAAAAAACCCCCAGGAAACATTGTGGGTGTATTTTCTGATGGTTCTTGGAGGTCCTAGCTGCTCTGCAGTGTGGTCCTTGCCTTGCTATGGGGCACACACTGCTCTCCAAAGGTGGGACAGTGGAAATCCAGGTGCAACCAAGAGCAACATCCGTGCATGAGCTTTGGCACATACATTGTTTACAATGAATCTGTGTGTTGAGTCTATATGGAGCCTGTCCTAATGCCCCGAAGCAAGAAATGTCATTTATATTCATATCCCAGAAAGGGGGGGGGAATTATTCCAGAAGAATGAAAGGCTGCTGAGCATGGAAGAACGCCAGGCTTTGAGACAAGATTCGTGTTGCAGAGTGTAGGCACAAGACAGGTATTGTTCCTCTTTGCAAAGCCACTTAATTCTGCATGGGTTCTCTTTGTCATCAATACCATCAGGTTTCAGGAAGCTGCACACCCACAGTATCATAACATTTTCCTGTAGGATAAGCGATTACAATGAGATGCTGCAGGGCATGAGAGGAGGAAGAACAATTGGTATGCTACTGGCTCTTTCTCACTGCATCTCTTAGCAGTGGCCTTTGTCCTCACGGACTGTTCTGGACCATCAGGTATATTTTTTGGATGGTGCATCAGCTGCCCTCCCTAGCTGCCTGCAGCTGTGCCACAGTGTCCTGGACAGATCTGACACAGAGCAGGTCAGGCCTCAGCAAGTCTGCCTCTCTCTCAACCTTCCTGTGATCTCAACAGAGATCTCCTTATGTGTTCTTCAAAGATTAACACACCAGATCTGTTCTTTTGGTCTAAATCATTTATGATTTGCATTATTCATGTCTTTCCCTCCTCTGAGTTATGCTGTTTTCCCTTCAGAGCCCTGAATAACTGAAAGTGAGGGCTATCCTGCTGATAGGGTCAAGAGTATTTCATTTAAAAGCTGGGAAAATACACACCTCTCCACTGCAAAAGGTCTGGGGTCACCTTAATTTATACCAGGAAAGGGCACAGGTTGAGACAGACAGAAGTAAATCTCCATCTGCACAGAACAGTGAAGGCTTCACAGGCTGATATGAGATTGTCCAAATAACACCTTACTCAAGTGAGAATCGAAGTCTTGAGCTTTGGGCTCTGTCACAGAGGAGCACAGAGAAATCAGCACTACCCTGCCTGGCGTCTTTGGAGGGGCACAGCAGGCTGTGGACCCTGTGCATGGTTCCCTGGCATTCAGGCTGGTGTTCTGAAACACTGGGACACAGGGAGACAGGCCCACATGTGTGTGTAGGATTAGGACATAGAGGGACTTGATTTGTTTGAGTGATTTCACCATCTTCTGTTAAAGGCCTTTTTCACATGCTGCAAAACTGTCTCTGCTGTTCCTGCCACTTCTAACCCCCCTTTGGCTGCTTTAGAGGAGCACCCAAAGCACTCTGTACACCACAAACAAGCCACAGTGGTGGGGGTACCTCTGGATGCTACAGCTCACCCTCAGAGCCAAGAAATGGTATGTGATGGGGTTTAGGAGACATGCTCATTTTAGTCATTTGGCACAAACACACAGCAAACCCCATTCAGCAATCCACAAACTCAAACCCCACAAAACAAGTCAGCAGTAACACGAAAATGCCATTGTTTGGCTCTGCAGTCGAGAATTTGCCATAAACTCTATATGCAAAGCAACTTGAAAGGCTTGGCTTTGTCTAATTACCCAGTCATTTCCCACATTGCTGCGTGCCAATGAGATTAAAGACTGATTTTGTTATTTCCTGTGATGTCTCAGTATCTTATCCTTCCTTCCAGAGAGTAGGTGCTGATCTGCAGGCGTGACAAGCCTGGGAAAACAAAGGCACCTTCTCTGCTTCCAAACGTGCTGCTTCTCTCTAGCCTGGCTGCATCAGGGACAACACAGAGCAGAGGGAAAAAAGGGGCTGGGAGAGGTGATGAAAGAGATGTGCATGGCAGGAGCAGTAGAGGAAATGGAGACAGCAGGGGACAATGCAGAAAGGAGCAGGAAGGAGACCCTAGTTCAGCAGTAATACTTCCCTGGACTAAACACAAGTATTCCTGGCAAAATTTATATATATATATATATATATATATATATATCCCTTAAAAAAAAAAAAAAAAAAAAAAGAAAAAAAAAAAGAGGAAGGACCAATTAATTTAACTTCCATGTTAAAGAAGGAATGATCATAACAGCTCAGTCCCAGTGTGTCAGAAGGAGCCAGAACTGCCTCTCCACAGCTGTGTGTCACCTTCTCCCCTGGGACTGAAGGAAGGACAAATCTGAGGGTGGAGGATAATTCAGCAGCAGGGACAGCACAGAGATGAGTCTCTCATCAGCCCAGTATCAGCCTCCCAGGTTTTCTAGACCACTGCTGGTTTCACAGCAGTTTGGCACCCTTTGAAATGCAGCATCACACAGCTGAAAGCAAGGAAATACCTCAGTGCTCCTTTGCACACTGCTGGCTTCTCAAAGATGTTTCCTCACTGCTTGGGACACTCAGCTATTGAGCACATGGAGAGGAGAAAATGCACCTGTGAAACCTTGCACGTGATAGGAAAGAAGAAGAATGCCTCAGGATCTGCATTCCTGCAGGCTTTGGAGCAGATTTGGGGCCATGCTGGCCCATAGTCTAAAGGCAGGATGCAAAGCACAGGGCAGTGAGGGTTCCCTGAAACCTGATAGTACTCTTGGCATTGAATGCCAAAACGATGCCCTTTCACAGCCCAAAAACTTTGGGGGCTGGTAAAATGGTCATTGCCTATCTTTGAGAAGCCAAGGTACTATTGTTAGTCCAGGATTTGTGCTCCATGGGAGCTGTTAGATACCAGGCTCCTGATCAATCATTTTCTTCCTATAGTCGTACGAAGCTGGTAAATTAGGTCCCAAGGGGAGCCAAATATCAAAATTTCCAGGTTTGCCTTTCATCTGATTTTTCCCATAAAGGCAGCCTCTGTGTTGAGCCCTTCATTCCTCATTTCCTACCCCTTCAGTCTCCCCTGACTCTGGGCCTTTTCCCCTCTGGCTTATTTTCCACCTCCCTGATGCAGAATACCAGTCAGAGGGAGGGTTGTTTGCCTGGGGAAAAGAGCCAAAGAGGACATTTCCATCTCTTTCCCAGGGCCTGATGAGTGGAAGGGTGACTTCACAGTGGCTCTTCCAGCAATGCTCCTTTATTCTGCCTCTCTTAGCCATTAAGAAATAAATATCATCATTTGGATCACTTGCCTATCTAAATCTTTTATTGCACCCATCAAGCAACGACTGCCCCTGAACAATTTTTTTACTCTTCCGTTTTTCTGTGGTTTTGGGGTGGGTAAATAAGAGCAGCAGTTTCCTGAGATTAAGAAAGAAATGGGACACTGACATACAGGAAAACTGCTTTTTTTTATTCAAACTGCTTTCTGTGGGAAAAAAGGAACTGGCTACTGGAGCTACTTCTAAGCAACCAGACTGTCATGAGACTCAGAAATACATATCTGGGGAAAAT
This sequence comes from Margarornis squamiger, assembly GCA_035222235.1. NCBI lineage: Eukaryota > Metazoa > Chordata > Aves > Passeriformes > Furnariidae > Margarornis > Margarornis squamiger. Next base: position 51,706,165 of record JAWWTY010000077.1, on the reverse strand, counting down.
ATGTATCCCAAGCACAGCTGAATAGGAGAGATCCAGATGTCATTCTTTTTCCATTCCAGGAAAGGGGAAAAGGTTTCCTACAAAAACATATTTTTTCCCTGTCTCAGGAAAAGCTGTGTTAATAAATAAGCATCACAATATGAATCTCTGCCCTGGCTCCATCTGTTAAGCCACTACAAGACTCCAGAGAGAGTCTTCAGACGAGTAACACTAAATAGAAATGAAAAGCAGCCTGAAATTTATTTCTCAGAGCCATGAACCCGGGAGAAACAGCTAAGATCATGCTGCCAGGATAAAAAAACCTATCCTGGATGGTTCCATGTGCTTTGGTAGCTGCCAGTGTCCAAACAGACTTTCCTGAGCACTTGTCAGATTGTTGACTGACCAGCTCACATTTTTTCCCATCAATGGATGAACCACCAAGGAGTCCCCAAGCAAATCCCTGCCTCTCCCAGAGGAGCAGAGAGGTTATCTTGGGGCACTCTCTGCCCTTGGGATGTGTGAGACAGACAGCACAGAGTTGATCCAAGGCTGGTGAAGCCTCTCTAGGTAAGTTTCTGCCCAAACACCCTCCTAGTATGGTTTTTTGTGACACTCTCCTGATGTGCTAAGGTGTAGAGATTGCAGTTGCAGGACAGGAGGGAGATGAGGGATAATAAATGGACACCAGGACACTGAGCTTCTCTGGAGGTGAAACAGCCAGCTGCAACTGGAGGATAAGCTTGGGTAAACTTGGCCTTAGGGAATAGGCTAGCTTTGGCAAGGCTGTAGGTTGCTATTTCAAGTGCAGGGGGGACAGTTTTTGCAATAAAATTCACTGTGTAAATGAGCTATGGGTAACATTTTCATTGATTAGGTGAAGTAACCCAAAAGTACAAGCTGACAGCAGGAGCACAGTCCTCTGGGATCAATCCCAGGAATTCCCTCTGTGATTGATAAATCCTTGACATCCCAGGGCTTCTTTATACTAGCAATACTTCCTTTCTTTAAATCCTCCATTTCCCTAGTTTTTCTGCTCTTTCTTGTTAGTTAAAAATCCTTGCTAGTTCCCATCAGCCTTCAGCTAACTTTCCAAGTGTTCCTCCTGGGTTTTCTCTCTTTTCTGCATCCCCACCTCTAGGCTCCACTTTCTCTTCAGACAACAGTCCTCTGAAACCTTGCTAATATTCATTCATCTTTCCTCATAGCTGTCCAACGAGCTCTCAGAATAACGCTCACCCTTCGGAACTTCCAAATCCTTTCCAGGGATTCAAGATTTATGCTTTCCATGCAGTCCTTCACACTTCCTCCTAAGCCTTCAGCTAGGTACAGCAGGAGATCCTCTGAGCATGTGTGGGGCAGCTCTAACCAAGCAGAGTTTCCTAGCAAATCTGCACCTCTCTGGAAAGGCAGACTCACTCCTTAAGCCCCCAACTGCTTTAGCTACCTGCTCATTAACTCGTCACCTCAGACTGGAGCTGAAGGAGGACCCAGTTCTGCAGCAGCATCTGCCAATACGGGGTGGTGCTGAGCCCCTGAGCCCTCCCTCCTCCTGAGCACAGCACCAAGGCCTCCCTTTCCCCCCCTCAATTCATGTTTGTTACTTTGCCTTGTGCCAGCACCTTGTGGTTTATGAACCCAAATGCCCTCGTCCCTCCCCATCCCCATGCTGGGCTTCTCTACCTGCTGCTTGTAACCTCAGCACTCAGGTGGGTGCTGAGCAAGATGCAGGAGCTTGCTTTGTATGTGTCAGCCTGGCACACGGTGCTCCTAGCAGCTCTTTGATGCTTCCTAACATGGTGTCTTGCCACTCATGTTCTGAACAGCTTTTAAGTCATCTTCTCTGTCCTCCCACTGAGAACTAATAATGTCCACCCATATATAACCTGTGCTTCTGGGCTCTGGCTTTTTGCTTCTCCTCCCACCAGCCCCTCCAGCCCAGAGGCCCCAGGCTGACATCCTCCTCAGCATCCCAAATCTCTTTTTCCCCTCCATTTGGTAACATTTTCCCTTTTGGGATGCCAAATTCTCGCCCTGCCCCCAATAGCATCTCATCTCCTGAATCCTTAAAGCTCACGCATCACTTCTGTCACCATTCCCATACGAAAGTGCACAGAGTTTCTGTGACAAAGCTGTCACGGCAGCTTGAAGTTTGTCAGGTTTTCACATCATACATAACCTGCAAAACTGCGGGTTATTAAACATGTTCTGATGTTCCCAATTACTCACAAATTATTCTGTGCCAAATCCCACTGCTCTATTCAGTCAGTGTTTGTCATCTGGAGGCAAACTTCCCCATTCAGTTGCCATCACTTCAGGGCATCGATGAAGGAGGGTGTTCCTCTGTCATGCCTGCAGCAGGCTGGGAGACCAAAGTCTCCCATACTTCTCTGGCTCAGCTGGTGGATGGACTTCAGAGCTGCAGTAGGACGGGCTGCTAGGGAACACAATCACTTCTGCATGCATCTAGTGAGCCTCAAAATGTCATACAATAGCTGTCACCAGCCCTTTTCTAGGGCATTCCTTGCTGACCTTCACATTTTGGTCAGCTAGACAGCAGTGAGTCAGACAGTCCATAACAGCAAGCTGAGACTGCAGCAGGTACTAACAGTGTTGTGTTCCCCTCCTTGGAGCCCAGCTAAAAGCTGGGTATTTCACTCACATCTGTGCTGCTGTAAAGACATTTCAGTCACTAATTCCATTGCCCATTGCATTTGACTCACAAACACCGATTCTGAATGTGGCTCAGCCTCTGCTTGGTGGCAGAAGGAGTTCCCTTATATTTTCTTAGGCAATGAGGCTTAGGTGTGGGGAGACATTTTCATTTCCCTTCTGATTTTAACTTCAGGCGTAAGCACATGCAAGTATTTTCCCATCTGTTACCTGATTTTTTCCTTCATAGGCTTCAGACATTACTGGAACTACTTCATCTTGACAAAAAGTCTTGCTCTAAGAAGGAATAATGGGAGTGCTGAGGCTTTTCCCTGTGGGAAGTTGAAAGGTTTCATCAGGTATAAGGCACTGACTGATTTCTAATTCCCATTTTTTAACTCCCAGAAAACTTTTTAACTGTACAAACCCCCGTATTAATAAATTAATAATTAATGCATCCATTTTCAAGAAATAAAAACAAATTGCTTAATAAATAGTTTAATAAAGTGATACATCAGCTTGCTTTTCCCCCTCTATATGCAGTGTGACTTCTGGTTTATGCCTTTTCTGGATGAAAAATTACATTTGCTCTGCATTCCCTGAGCAGGTTTAGCAATTATATTTCGTATTTGATGCTATTGGGACATCCTGGGATAAAAAGCTCAACGAGAAGGCAAAAATGTGTTACAACATTTGTAGCTGTGTGTAGATTGAGGTCAGGCAGAACAACATATGTTGCCTTCCCACAACCATTCAGTCTCCACCGACCTCAGCAGCATCCTTTGGCATTATCAAGGGAGACATTATTATTAGACTGTTTACTCCATTGTTTCTCAGGAGCTGCCACTCCTTTGGAGTATCTGCAGGATACCCACTGTGATATGTCACAAATCCAAACCTGTCTTAGTGGATTCTGGACACCAGAGTGGCTGTGGCTGGATTCTTTTCAAGACAGGATTATCTGACTTAACCCTACCCCTCCAATGGACTTTGAAAGTGAGTTTTCCCCCTGCACTGTGTTGAAACCCTCCAGGACACACTGCATGGCCTCATCCCAGGGACAGTGCCCGTGCCTCCTCTATGTGGTCACATTTCTCCCTCTCTGATTTTACCAAGAGAGTAGGAAAATGATGATGGGAGTTCCGACCCATTGCTGAAGGAGTTACTGCTTGACATACATGAGTTTCCTAGGCCTTTCCTTTCTAGCACTTCTATCTTGTAGCAGCTTCTGTGAACTTTCCACCCTCCTCTTACTCTCCAGTACCCACCAAACCACCCACCTTCTTCCCTGATATGTCCCAGTACTGCTGGGCTCTTTCTGCCCAGGCATCAGAAGCGATAACATCAGCTTTTACTTCACTGATCTTCTGCTTGAGTTCCTGATTTTCACCTTTGTCTCTTTCTTTATCTTGACAGTGAACTTCTCACATCCTCTTTCCAGGCCTCATTTGGCTCTGCTATAGTCACAGCTGGTATCTCAAACCCAGAACAACTGTAGCTGTGCCCTATTCTTGTCAATATTCTATTGGTAAAAAACCCCAACTGACCAGAAAAAAACACCCCTGCAACCCACACTCAAACACACATACACACCCCACCCCTCAAAAAAAAAACCCCAAAAACTTAGGGATTTCCAGCACCTGCTTCAAATACATTCTGATTCATTTGCATAACAACCTTTTTGGAGGACTCAGTGCCTGGTGCTGTCAACTACTGACCTGTGCCTCTTCCCAGAAGACCTAGTGCCCTGTATCTCTCACCTCCCAACAATTCTAGTTCATATTTTCAAGATCAGTAAGAGCCCAATCTGCAAAGTGGATGCAAATAGCACTGTGTTTGTCCCTCTGGGATCACCAGATTCTTGACCTCCTTGAATCTTGCCAGCTTTACAAGCCCTTTCAAAATCCCTGCCTACATCTGCAGTACTAAATATCTAACTTTCCCTTTAACCCTGTCAGTGGTCCCACAGTGGGTCCCACTGGTTTGGGTCAGTTCTGATCACTTTGCATTGCAAAGGCTTTTCTAGCAGAAGTTAGAGTAGGGTTTTTTGGTGTAAGTAGAATTCTCACTTTAGCCTTTCCCCCTTCTTTCATGGGACACTCTTTTCTCTCACTTGCTACAATTGCATTCAGATTTACTGATCCTTGCACAAAAATGGTCTCTTTTTATGGAATTTCCCAGCGACCTGTGAGGTTCCCCCCAAGGCAGGAGGATTTCCAGCTGTTTGTAAATGTTGCAAAGAGCCACTGGCAGAAAGAATCCAAGAATCCAGCATTGTTTGGAAGAGAAACACCTGTCAAGAGGCAAACAGAGACATTTCCCAGGAAGTAAACCCCACAATATGGTCAATAGGAAAGCAAACTTGCAGAGGGTGCCCTTGATCCCACTGTCCGTGCCACTGACAAAGGTGTTAAACAGTCCCAACACCAATCCCTGAGGAACATCCCTTGTCATTGCTGTCCACATTTGACTTCACTCTCCTGCCCAACCACCTCATCCATACTTCCACTCTCTCAGGCTCCCTCTCCTCTTCCAAAGCCCACATTCTTTCTCCTTTCTTCTCTGGGATCTCCAAGGCCTGCTCTCATTAGCTTTTGTCCCGTTTAGCCATTTTTCTCACTGTCAAAGACCTAATTCCCCCTGAAAATCCCTTCTTGCATTAGTTCCCTGAGCCCTTCCTCACTCATGCTCAGCTTTTTTTCAAGCCTTTGGCTGCTGCAAGGCCAGCCACTGCTGTCAGCAGCTCATATTGAGAAAAACCCGCTTCATCAGGCCCCAAAGGATGTGGACAAAAGCTTCTCAAAGGATAAGTGAGTCACTCTCTCACTGGCAGCGTTTTATCCCTGCCCACTCTTGGCCAGCTCATTTACCAAATAAGTGACCATGGCAGGGGATGTGCTCTGCTGACCCCAACAGCAAGGTACAACCCACAGGAAAAGGAGGGATTATGGTGGTGATATCAGCTCAATACAGCATTTGGCAGCTGTTTTCCTCTTGATTTAGAACCCCCTTATGTTCTAATAGCACTGAATGTTTCACGGGTTTTGTTGGTCTTGTTTCATCTCTGGGCCCCTCCACTTGGTGCTTCAACAAAGAGCACTAAGAGGGTTGCTAAAAGCCAATGCAACCTAAATTTGTGTATTGCTACAGCAGTTACAAAGGATCTTGCACAAACTGAGTCTGGATTTTATGGTAGCATGAAGATAACAGGTAAAAAGACACTAGCAAGAGGAGGCAGCATGTCAGTATAAGATATGAAGGATGTGTGGGAGGACTCGCCATCTATATTCAAAAGAAACTGGATTTGCAACTCAAAAAACCCCAAAACTGGTAAAAATAACCCTAACTCAGTGGATTAAACCAGACTGCTCTGTTCTAGCAGCATCCCTAGGCTGTTCCCATTCCCCATTGAATCCAGTGAGTGTAAGGAATCCAGGCATTACCTGTTTGAAGCGACAGAGCAGAATCTGGTGCCCACAGCACTTAACACCCAAAATTACAGGTCAAAACCCAGGGTGGTTACTGGATTTGCATACAAGCTGAAACAGCATCAATCATTTCAGGCTTCCCCACTGCAGGGGAAGCGTGCTGGACTGCAAGAAAAATTGTTTCTTTTCATGTGACAAGGGCAACAAATCGAATTGGCCAGTCCAGGGTGTCCTTGTGTTGCATGGAGCTTTGAGATGCCACTTCTCCAGGCAGGCAGGGGCAGGATGAACCAGAAGTGTGTGTGTCTCTGAGCATGGAAAACCTGTCTGTGGGCTGCATTCCTGATAAGGTTGATACACTAAACTCAAATTAAGGCAGTGGGCAGGAAACAGGGCTCCCAAAGCTGAATGCTGGCATTGCCTGGAGCAAATATAGCACAGCTCAGGAGGTGAGGAGGGTTTAGTAACACTGGAAACATCTCTTTTCACAAGGAAAGTAACTTAGCACCATCGAGGTTTACCTGGCTTTGGCCAGTGCTCTTCTTGATAATGATTTCCAGCGACATGCTGATGATATCAGTCACAAAGGCCGTGTTTCAAGGGGGAAATGAGTTCTCCTCTGGTCTCTGCTGCTGCAGGTTGTGCCTTCCTTGGGGCACCTTCATGTTGCTTCTTGCTCTTCCAGTCCCTCCCCAGCCACAAGCTCTTGCAGTGCCTCTGAAGCTCTGCTGAGGTGGAGGAGCAAGCAGATGGAGGAACACCTCCCTGGGGACAGGAGTCAGCTCCCAGCCTGCAAACAGAGCTAATTTTCAGATGTCTTTTTTTCCCACACAAGGGAAGGAACATCCATTCTGCCTGTTCCTTCTCCCTTGCTTCTGTCTGAGAAAATAAGGCACTGATAAAGACAAGCCAATTAATCCTTGTCCTGGCTGAACCTTTTTGCAACACACAGTGAACTGCTGTTGCTCAGGCAGTGAAATCAATGGCAGGTTTGTATTTCAAGTCATTCTGTAAACATAGATACACCTATGGATTTTTCCTTGTTCCAAGAAGGTTATATATGTTTGTTATAAACAAAACCACCTCGAATTTTAGGAAGAAATATAACACATTTTTGGATTTCCATTTGCAAATAAAACCTTCCAAACTGCCAGATCTGCACAGGGAGTTTATAACTATTTTTTTTCCCTCCCCATTTGGGTGATTCTTTAGGTTTCCCTGTTCTTTCAGCCCACTTTCCAGAGAAGCTGTGCTGATAAATGAATATCCCAAAGATTCTAAGGTGAGCCACTGCCCTGAGTGTTGCTTCAGAACTGGGGACTCCTCCCACCCCAAATAATTCCAGCTTTATTTAGCCCAACTCCAAACCACGAGTATGAGCAACTAAAGGCAAGCCAGCCCCACTCCTCCCCCTGACACATCTCCTTACCAAATACTTGGAAGGTGATGCAGAGCTCCAGCCAGCCTCGGTCTACAGAGGCAATTCTTTTTTCTCACACAGCCCTCCTATCCCAGAGGACTTGTTTTCTGTGCCTGGAGCCCTGGTGTCCTTCCCTTCAGCAGGGCTTCTGCCGAAGAAACACTCCTTCACTAAACAAGCATCCAGGGAAAAGCAGCCAAGCATGGCCTGGGCTTGCCTGAGGGTGTGAAAAACCTTTCCTTCACCTATTGATGGGTCTTTGGATGAAAAGGGGTCTCTGGCACAGCTGGCCCATGTTAACCACAGCTGGACACAACCCATGGGGTGATGCCTATCAGCAAAGGGCCAGGAGCAAAGCCTGTGGCAGATGGTGTAGAAAGAGGCAGGAGCCTGAAGGAAAAGAGGGAGCTTGATCTCAGAGCAGCAGAAGGACAGAACACTTAGAAATCCTTGAGGCCACAATCACCTTACAGAAAGCAATGATATTGTTAAGGGGAAAGGCATCTTTAGTCATGAAGGAATACACAGGTCAAATGTGTATTTAAAAGCACGTACTGCCAGTGTGCCCTCAGTTTTTCAGAAAGGTATTTCCATGTGTGGGCTGTTTGCACACCTTGCCCAGAACCTCCCAAGCTCTACAGCTTCTCCTCTGGAGGCAAGTTAAATATTCCAAATACACCAAGACCCCAGTACCTCCCTGTGGGGTTCAGGGACACGGAAAAAACACCATGGGACTGAAGGTCAGAATTTGTGCTATCAACTGAGCAGAGTCTTCTGAAGAGTTTCCCACCTTTTGGCAGAGCTGGAAACCAACAGATTTCAGTCGATACTGGACACTTCACTGGCTACTGTCATAGAATGGTTTGGGTTGGAAGGGACCTTAGAGATCATCTGAGGTTATTAGATATTGATCAAGCAACAAAGTAATCGTATATTGATATCAAAGTAATAATCAATGAAAATTTGGGATTAAGTCAGTCAGGCAAATCAATGCAAATAGCAGGGTTTAATCCTCTTGAATATGTACTTTGTGCTTATTTTTGAAGGCACAACTGAACTGCATCGACAAATAACTCCCGATAACAACACAAGCAGCTTCTGTGCAAATGTTCTACTTCACTTTTGCTTGCTGTCTGTTTCTCAGGAAGACAGAATAGGAGGATGAGAAAGTTCATATCCCTGCAGCATGTGCACTCAGAGGCCCATTCAGAGCATTTTATTAAAACATTTAGAACGAATGGCATTTCTTATTTAGTGAGATTTGCTTTGGGTGGCCTATGGACTGTTTATTTGACAAAACCAGTAATCTAAAGCTGCTTCGAAAGTACTGAGCAGAGAAGAAAAACAGTGAATTTACCCTTAGAATGTGCTGCATTTGAAACTGGTTTATTACAATGGAAGTACAATCTGGGGTTGGAGCCCGAAGATTTTAAACCTGTTGGATGGCCCTTCACCCTTAGCTTGTAAGCAGAAGAGCCAAGCAAGTACTTCTGCTTCTTGAACTTCCAGCTTAGTTATTGCTTAGTTCTTCTCTGGAGACAACTGTACTGAGATAAACACAGTAAAATGAGAAAGCATTCCTTAAGAAGTTAGGGCTACAGAAAGCGATTTTACCAAATCAGAGAACTCTGGCCCCAGCCATTTTGTTAAGAGATTCCCCCCAGTTTCAGCAACTTTATCTTAAACTTAGGTGGAAAATATGCATTGCTTTTTTTTGTTGGTTTTATCACATTATTTTATTTTACTCACATAATAACTACAGGCATTGCCTTTTATTCCTAAATCAAGTTTGAACTAGATTTAGGGTTTAATATTTTATTATGCTTTTAAAAAAAAATTTTCATTTCAAATCTGACTTAATTAATTTAACTATTTTTGTCTACCACTCCTGAAACACATTCAATGAGCTGGCTTGAAAAAATGGCATCTCGTGTGGTGTTGCTTAATCCTGGAAAAGTATCTTTCAAAGAAATGGAACTTTTTTCTATTTTCTGTTTCATTAAATAAGTGTGTTTTCTTACAAAATCATGAAGTCTACACTGAATGGCAAAAAAACCCTGTCCTGTGAAATATTTGCTCCACTTGACTTGGAGTGATCTGAGAAAAAGAAGAAAAAGACCTGTTCTGAATGAGACAAAACGTTACCTTGGGGTTCAGAGATCTCCATCACTCTTTAAACTCACTGTCTGTGCACACAAAAACTGGCCAGAAATTCTGCTTTGTCCCAGTCTGATAAAACCCCAGTTCTGGTGCCACAGAATGGAATGACCCTCCTGCCAGCTCTGCCCCAGCCTTTCCTCGCTGTGTTCTCACCCTGTGACAGCCACATGGATGGGTGGCTCTGTCTCTGCATCCACATGTTCCACTGAGCACCTCCCTCGGGTAATTCCCAGCCCTTGGTGCTCCCGGGACCAGTGTGGTCACACCTTCCATCTACAGGGGTCCCCCCAGCTTTGCCTGATGGGTGAATGGAGCTGCTGCTCTGAGAGGCTCTTCAGTGGAGCTCGAGCAGACAAGCACCAGCTCAAGGGGCTCTCTGCTGGCTTTGAGAAGAAAGTGGGTGGTACATTTGGATGTGGTTGCCCTTTGGAGTCCTTTGCACAGTTATGAATCACTACGTGAGGCTTAAGGTATGAAAAGTGTTCGCTTTAGTCTGACTGATCTGAGCAGTGAAAAAGAAAAGAGCTGCAAGAAATTGTTTAAAACAAATCTGTGCTCTGATGTGAATGGCCAAAAGCAGAGAGGCAGATTGAACTGTCATTATTTAACATACTAAGAATCAGTGGGATACGTTCACAGGATTGAGTCGTGGTTGTTGATATATCTTAGTCTGTGCTGTGAATTTCCAAAAAAATCAGAGCTGCACTAATAGCAAGACATTACACTGCCAGTAATAGCTACCTGACTATGATTTACTGCAGTTTTCTGCCCAATAAACCAGCCTGAACACATTCAGTGACCAGAGCATTGCAAGTGACATCTTATAAGCTCTTGCAAAACGAGTATCAATGCAAATCAAAAAAGCTTTCAGCTACATATGCAGAGGATGCATCAGCCTTGCAGGGTACCTTACTGACCTGCCTAAAAGTAGAGGTAAACATTTCCCTACCCTTTCTTTCTTGGAATGATTTGGTTTTCCCTTTCTTCATCCTTTTCCCATATACCTGTGTTGTAACAACTCAGCACTCTACAGAACAAAGCTTTGTACTGGGGCTGGCAACTCTGTACAAAATACACGTGAAGAGAGGAGAGAGGTCTGCACACCATGGAGGAAGAAGATACTGAGGTTTAGTTGGTAGTGTTTGTGATGCTGCAGATCAAGGTGGAATTTCAGTTTTACCTGCACAAAGCAGGTGCTTCCCCAGAGGTAGGACCTTCCTGACACAGCAGCATGGCCAGCCAAACTCATGCAGCTGGTCAAGGCACTGCTCCTCCCTTCAGAGGGTGACTTTAGCAGAGCTGTCAAGGGAGAGAAGCCACAAACCCTGCTGCTCAAAGCCAAAGTGACTGGGACCAGCCCCATCCCACTCTGCATCCACAGCTTCACCCCACATGGAAGTTACTAAGTCTTCCACTCCAGGCTTTCCAAAGCCAGAGGACAAGCCCTTAGCAGTGCAGACCACATGAGAGGAACTCAGCAGGCACAACAGGGGGGCATGGCAGCCAGGTGAAACCCTGCTCCTGGGTGGGTTTCCACCACCACTCCCCTGGCCCTCACGGGGTGTAACTCCCACTCACAGCACCAAAAGCAGAGGTGCTGCTGGACTGCACATTGCACTGCCCTCCCACCTCCCCTCCCTTCCCAGAGCCAGAGGGTGCTGCGGGCTGGCAAGGTCAAGCACCTCGAAGTGGCTGCTGAAAGGAAAGCAGCTTTTTGCTAAAATTCCAAAGGAAGCGAGGGACATCTGAGGAAGGTGTGTTTGAGGTACACGGCAGAGGGAGCCTTCCTCTCTCAGGTTTCCCTTCATGACTCATGTCAACCCCCTTCACTGGCACTTGATCCCTTCAAAATCACTTCTGGTGGGACATCAAGGAGGAGATCAAGAGCTTGGGATGTGAGGCTTGGCCACTGAGCCATCCTTCTACCTTGCTGTGGGAGTGCTGAAGTGCTGACTGAGAGTGGCTGCTCAGCCTCCTCTCTCCACAATGCACTGCATCCCTCCTGCTGTTCCTCAGATTTTGGGCGGAGAATTGCTGCTGCCTGTTCTCCTCACAGCTCTCTGTTGAGCCTCTTGCTCAGCATCACCCCTTGAGATGCTGCAAAAGGGACTGCAGCAAGGACAGCATCACAGCCTTAGCAGTCAGAGCAGGAGGGATGGGAGATGGAAGTGTCATTGTCACGCAGAGACAGCTGGGCAGGGACAAGCCATGGGTGCTTGGTGGTCCTGCCCAAATAAACGTGGGCTAAAGTGCACCCTAAAACACCACAGCTATGCCCTGTCATGCACAGGGCTGAAGTCCTGCGAGCACAGTGCCTGCAAGGCGATTTGCAAGCAGCAACAGTAAGGCAAACTTTTAGCTTTACCCTATCCTTCCCTTCAAAATTCATGGTATCAGAGGACACTGAAAGAGGGCTTTTCATGCCAAGCATTGGAGGAAACAAGCACTGAACAGACCTGATCATCTCAGGGTTATTGGCACATACAGCCCACACGATGCTTTGCACCAGGGCGGAAGGTGGGGATGTTTGCAGAGCCCCCCCAGCTCCAGTGAAATATTCACTGAAGCAGAATAGAAAAAGGACTGGGTGCACTGCTCGAGCTACACAAGCCCTCATTATTTTCCAGTGCAAAACACCTCCATGCAAAGAGCTCCTGTGACGAGTGAAACCAAGGACATTCCAAAATGATTCATGAGTGTGTAGCCTGGCTACAGCTGAAAATAAGATGAGTGCGCCTTGACAGGGATGACAGGCTGAAAGATGAGCTCCTAATGAAATCAAGCCCAAAAGCAAAAGTAGGGAAAGCTCTAATGGCTGATAATTTAACACAGAAAAGCTTAAGATACAACAGCACACGGGAGTGCTCTGCTGTGCAATCCTGACCTGCACAGTCAGGTAATAAAATAATAAAGCACATATGAGCAACAGCCTCATGGACACACCGAGGTGAAGGTGCAACAGCAGGACAGGGGATTATAAGAGAAGCAAATGTCAGAACACAGCAGGTTTGCAGCAGAGGTGGATTGCACTTTGTAAAGCAAAAAGCACACCCAGGGTATGCAAAGACCCACATGAACAGCAGACAAAATCAAGCAGTACAGGGACATAGAAACAGGGACATAGATGGTTTGGGTTTGGTTGCTTTTTACCATAGGGCAAAAGAAGTTAAAAATAAGATAAAGCACCGTTTTAACAGGTCTTAAAGAAATTTCCATCCCATTCAAAATCTGGAGTCAAATAGACTTCAACATAGTAAAAGAAAAAGTCTGAATGTGAACACCGTCTTTGCAACAAGACTAGGAATTTCAACATTCCCCATATGCAAAAAAGGGTATATTAAAATGCAGGTGCAGTCAATGATAGGATAATGACAGCATCCAGGCCTTTTCTATAATAAATGTGTATTTTGCATCAGCACCAGAAGGAAAAGGCTTGAAACTACTGAACTCAATAACAAATCCACCGGCAGTGGAATTCATAACATGAACTCTCACATCAGAGGAAACTGAGACAAGGTGTCCTGATTAATTTAAAACCTCACCGAGCCTTTGCAAAGCCACGTTATCTACAACTACTGCTGATCACAAGGGCCAGACTAAAGGAGAGATGACAACTTACAGGGGAATTGTACAGTTTCAAAAAGGTGGGGGAGTCCTTGATGTAGGCAAGAGAAAGAGAGACACAGGTATAAACAGCTCCTTAAGGAAGAAGGAGGATGCTGCTGCCTACCCAGCCTGGGACACCAGCTATAAATCCTGGTACCAAAGACATCAAATGAAAACCCCAAATGCTGCCAGTGCTGCTTCCCAAACCATTGGAAGAGGCTATTTGAATTAGAACTGTATTTGAATTGCAGAGGACGTTGGAATTATGTAAGAGAAAAAGAGCTCATGGTTCACTCCCTGTTTTCTGCTCCTACAAAGCTTTATTCAGTCTCTTTCTGGGCTCTCTCAGAACCCCCAAGAGACAGATTAGTCACAAAGGGACATTATTTCTGACATCATCATTATTATTACTATTATTATCAGCCCTCTGTTGAGCGTCTCTTGACTTTCTGCTAATATTTAACCTAGAATTTGAGAATTATTTTCACTTCTCTGCTGCTTGAATAACACCAATGCACAAAAGACCAGAAAGCCCTAATTCAGTGAATGAGTTATTCACTACATTGAGGTAATCTAGCTGGATTCTTTGCAAGTTAATGTTTATCAGGGAAAACAGAGGCTCACTGGAGGCCAGGCAGGATGGCAGAACACACTGGCTGTGGTACATAGGAATAAGCAGGTTGTAACATTAACAGCAGTAGCAAAGTCAGAAAGTCAGAGCACACTAAACACAGTGTAGGATGCCCTGAGAATGAAGCCTTGGAGAAGTTTTTGAAGCAGTAACCCAGACTAGCTAAGTGATTTTTATTAGGTCAAAATACATTTACAGTTGTAAGCTCTAGCATGCATATCTCCAGGCTACTCACCAGAGCTCCTGAGGGTGGTATTTTTATACTTAAATTATTGGTTGGAAGCTTCCCTCCTTATTTACCTTCGTGCAGCAAGATGTGTTTATTGGCAAGATGTGGAAGACAAGCCCTAAATCCGGAGCAGTGTTACCTGTGACACCAGGATGATCCCCACAGCTCTGGGGGCATCACCACTGAGCAGCCCTGTTAACTCCTGAACCTTGTGGTTTGTGCAAGGGTGAGAAACAAGCTGTGTTGAGCAGTTTGGGTCAGTGAGAAGGCAGAAAGCACAGGTTGGAAGCTGTGCTGGGGTTCCCTTTCTTGCCCAAAAAGTGTCAACAGGAGAAGGTTGCTCTCGATGCTGTCAGGCCAGGAGATCAATGTGCACTTCAGGCTGAGCTGTGGCCACGTCTACATGGCCTAATGAGTTAGCTCAGTGCTCCACACAGGGCACCCAGCTCTGCTGAGAATCAGGGCACCTCTGGGCAGATGAAATCACATTGCAAGCCAGCCCTCATGGTTTAGAATGTGCTTGAGAACTGGAGCTGGCTCCAGTATTTGGTGTTGAACTGTATTGCACTGCATGGCCATCTTCTGTCTTTCCATTACAAGGCTTGGTTCTTCTGGGCTAGGGATGCAGATTGCTGCTGACAATACCTCTGCTACAGCTCTTCTTTAAACAGCAATTCCAGCAGGTCTCTCAGCAGAGTCCTGTAACCTCGTTTAGTTCAGCCTCTGCAACCAGCAGCTCGCAGCATTTGGGGCTCTCTCTGCCAAAAGCAAAAGTTATTCTTTTCCTAGAGGTCCTTTTCTTCCTGATGCTGTGCTTTATTACCATTGCACAGAGCACTCCCCACACCTCGGGGAGCAGTAAGTGCTGCTGCATGGCATACATCAGCACACAGTGCTGCCCGCCTCCCTGGGGCCAGCAGCCAGCCAGCATCTCCTTGGTGGCTCACTGTGAGGGTGCCCCAGCTCACACTGCCAGCCTGGAGGGGTCCAACAGCCCAAATGACAGCTGAAAAGAGGTGCACACTTCAGTCTTAGCCACCCTGGCCCCTCTACAGACCGCTGGAGGACCTGCAATGCCCAAAGCACTCTCTGGGGCTCAGCCCTGCAGTTTTACTCCGATCCCACACACAGGATTCATTTCAAACCACCTGGTTCTGACACAGGAGGGCAGTTTGAGAAACAGCCCCTGTCTGCACAGATGGCAACCCTTGCCTTCCCCCTTCCTTGTCTGCTCTGCTCTGGGGGCATTTCCAGTGACATCCTCCTCATAAAGAAGGCCAGCTCAAGCTCCTGTGGTGTCCCCCACTCCTCTTTGCCTTCCCTCTCTTCCCATCTCCCACACTGTTCCCAATAGTCCTCAATAATCACACAGGTAAATTAGACCCCATTCCCAGGACCCACAAAACAGGCTTTTGGGTAAACACTTGATCCCAAAATCACACCCATCTCTCCCTCTCAGCCAGAGCTTCTCACACAGCTTTCCAAGTCTTCATACCAAGATGTAGTTCTTTGCTCTTTGGGAATTTTCCATTCCCATGATCTCTAGCCCTCTGCAAAGGGCTTTGGGTCACCCCTTCTTTCAGGTTATGCCAAATGCTAGCTGAAAAACTCTTCTCAGTCATTTCTACCATGACAAAACAGTTTATTAAAACCACGAGAAAACCTATTTCAATACCTGGTTCAGATTCTACCCAGCAGATTCAAAAGGTTGCTCAAACACACTAGTTTTCTCTGAGTGGGAAACTGGAAGTGTACAGTGAGAGATTTAGACTTGCCAGTACTCTTGGGCAGCTGTCAGATGGCACAGAAAGGGCAGGAATTTTATGGGAGAGCTCATGGGTTGAGGCAAGGTGACAAAACCCTACCACACCTGTATTCAGAACTTTGAAGCAGCAGAAGGAGGAGGCTGAGGGCTTTAGGATATTATCACAGCCTGGAGTCACTGGCAGGATTTCACATGCCTTGAGGAGTGAAAGGAGGGAAAAGAACTGGTTGAGACAGAGCCATGCTCAGCACAGGCAATGGGAACTGCTAATGAGGGACAAAGGAACTACAAGGAACGATTAAGAGTTCCAGTATTTTATTGGCGAGTTTGACATCTGGTTAAACAATACATACATTTGAAACTGGCCATCCAGTAGCTCTCACATACAAACCATCACAGTACCTTGGCAAATTCCCAGGGCAGAAGGAAAAGCCTTCAATGCTGCAGGCTCCCAGGAGCAGGGCAGGCAGTAGTGGGTAAGAGGGTGAGCTGGAAGGAATGCAAGGGGGATGGAGAACAGTGTGGCATATCCAGCTCTAGGCAACTGCCTTCCCTAGCTCAGATTAACCAGCTGATTTCCCCAGGTGCTCTCTACAGCAACAAGCTTCTCCAGAGGGCAGTTCAGTGCACAGTGTTCCACTGCTGCTCTGCAGAGCTCCCATGAAGTTACTCCCTGTTTCTTAGAGGAGTAATGCTCTCACCAGCAATCACAGAGCACACCCAGGGAGATGACCTGGCTAATTTCAGTGCCTAGAGATGTGTGTCTCTCCCTTCCCTTTGCCCTCCCTCCACAGCCACCCACTGTGATTCAGCATGCAAACAAGTGGCATTCACCCCATATTCACAGACGAGGAGTTTGTCAAGAGACAGGACCTTTCACAGGCTGCCACACACAGCAGGCAGACACACACAGAAGATTCTAATTTCACTCTAATCCCAGATGGACTTTTTGCATTTTGCCAAAACTCTCCTTTTCCCCCTCACACAGCATCACATCTGCCCCACCATGCCCATCACAGTGGCACAGAAGTCCCTGGGAATGCCCATTTGGGTGGACAAGCACAGGATCTGCCTGCACAATCTGCTGCCAACCCACATGGGTTTCAGGCCATTGCAGGCAACAGGAGGGTTTGCACTGATTTTAACAGATAGGGTAGATGTAAACAAATTTCACATGCAGAATTCATTCCCACATCAAGCTCCAGTTGCTCCTAAAATCTGACTGATTTGGAAGAAAATATATGGACTTCCCTTCCTTGATTGCAACTAACTGAATTGTATCCAGCTTCTGAATGAACACGATTTTCCCAAAAGAAGACTTTTTTTCTGTCAGTATTGACGGGCTGTAATTATGTGTACATTCACAACATATATGCTCCCTTATTAAAAGACTGCTCAGGTGATAACATAATAAAAATTTAAAAAAAAGATGATTGTGGTTTGAAAGAATAACTTCACAGCCTGCAGTTTGCTGCTATGTTAACACAGCACCAACAGATGCTGTAATTAGAAAGTAAAAGGCAACCAGAGGAATTGTTAATAGTTTTGGGCAGTGTTTAGGCTTCGAAAACTAAAATGCTTCTTTAGGGAAATGGTAATGTTTTCAGACTTGATCCTGTGACTACAGTGAAAATGCTAAAGAGCCCTTCCCACCAGTGTTGTATGCTAGAACCCGGGCTGGCTTTGGCTGGGGGAGATTTCATTCGAGTCACAGTAGCAAATACGGGGCTAAGTTTTGGGCTTGTGCTGGACACAGTGTTGGTAACACAGGGATGTTTTAGTTATTGCTGGGCAGTGCTTGCACAGCCTCAAGGTCTTGCCTGCTTCTCAGCCCACCCCACCAGCAAGCAGGCTGTCCTTACCTCAGCCCATGGGTGTTTTCTGTTACCTTTCTGGTTCTCTTGCCCATCCCACTGAGGAGCACAGAGTGGCTGCGTGGTGCTTCTCTGCAATGCTGGGGTTGAACCATGACACAACTGCGTGGCTGTATTTGCAAACTGCTCCATTTTCTACAGTTCTACTCTAAATTTATCACTACTTCTAATGCATTTCCCTGTTTCCAGGAGGGCATTAGTTATTTGTTTCTTAAAGGCAGGATGTTTATTGTTTTTCACTGTGATCCATCTACGTGAATTAGAAATTAGATACAGAACACAAAAGAAGCACAATAATATGCTGGTTCCAGTACAACAGAAGAAAAATATTTAGATTCAGTAGAAAGCAGGCAGGCAATGCATTAGTTTAATGTATTTTCCTAATCTCTGCTGGGAAAAGATTTCTGTGTTGGCACAGGGCACCAGAGAAACTGAATGAACTAACATGGCATCTATCTTGAGACAAGACTTTTTGTCTGTTCTGGCTTGATACAAATACAGATTCTATTTGAAGGTAAATGACTTCCTGCATGAAAACCACCCACTCCCCCCAAAAAATCTAACTACACACAAAAAACCCCCAAATCTAACAGGCACAACTACCAATTAGAGCAAACACACAGAACAATTCACAGCATCTGGAAGAAAAGGTCAGGACTGTGGTGGCACAAGTTCTGCATATCAAGTAAAGAGGTGGAAAACTCAGCAAGAACTTCACTGTAGTTAATACTTCTTTCTAGAAAATAGCACATGAATGCTATTGAGACACAACTCATTTTGAGGTGTTATCTGGAGGGGGAGACACATCTCAGAGGAGAAAATGATGTATAGTATTTACAGGAGCTGCTCTCAGAGGTATTTCCAGCTGAATCACGAGAAGGTTTGTTGTTGCCAGGTTTCTGTGTACCTGGAAGGACAGCAATGCATCAGAACAGGTGAATGCTGCTTTGTTCTGGTGCAAACCACAAGGCACAGGGTAGAGCCCAGGCTCTGCAGACCACCTAGAGAGCCCAGGAACCACAAGCAGTCAAAAAGAAGGTAAGGAAACAGAAATAGCAAATGCTTGATGGCAACAGCGAGTTCTAGCCCTACAGCTTTTCCATCTGCCACGTTCTTCCTCCCCTAAGAGCAGACTCAGGAGTAGATTTTCTCTGGCTCTTCACAGTACTGCTGGATCACCTCAGCAAGGTCAAGGCACCGCAAAATTCGCCATTTCTCAGCAGCCAGCTCCTCCTTGGATACCTGTCCCAGCAGTTTTTTGGCAAAGAGGTTCTGATCCTGCATGAAAAGGCCCACAGAAGACCTTGGGGCTTGAGGGAAGTCCTCCAGGCAGCCACTGGTGAAACAGAAGTTGATTTTCTTTTCACGTCTCATCCCTGGTCCCCTTTCTTCAATCCAAGTCAGAGGTCTAGTGTGAAGGAACAGAGGAAGAGTACTTGTTAAGAAAGGGAATCAACAGTTCCAATTTATGCTTTTTTTTTTTCCTCAGCATTTACAGAAAATGCTGTAGGAAACGCACCGGTTTTAAATGTCAGTCATTGCATATTCAGGCAACATGTTCTGAAAAACATGCCTTGTGGCTACAGGGCTCCACAGCAGTCTTAGCTCTGCCACTTCTTCATGCCATGACTTTCAGCACACCAGCTAAGCCCCCTCCAGCTTTGCTTTCCCCATGCACAAAGCAAAGCTAGCAACATCCAGCCAGCTCACGGGGAAGAGGGAACTTCAATCTGTTTGTTTGCGGACTGGGATGAAAAGTGCAATTAAACATCCAAATATTTTGTACACGATTCCATCACAGCTAATCCCTCAGGGCCCTCAATGTCCAGTCACCCCTCCAGCAAGAAGAACTGTAGGTGGCTCAGGTACATGATGATCCAGGTGCTGCTGTGTGAGCTGAACCCCACCCCTGTGGGATGAGCTGGACAGGAGGCAAGTCCACTCCCACAGACACAAACATCCACGCTCGCTGAACCTTGAGAATATGTTTCCTTCTCTTCACTGGGAGCCCCAAGCTGAGCCTAAAAATTACAGCAGAGGATGACAATTTTTCCTGTTTCAGCTCTCAGGCTGGTCTTTCTTAATCAGAGCAGAGTCCTGCCTTATGGCAACACGATAGCCACAGTCTCCAAAGCAAGCACTGGTGGTACTGGCTGTTGCCTTGCAGGGCTCACACTTTCCTCCCCAGATTCCCATCTTGGCTGAGGAAAGGGGAGCCACGGGATTTGCTGCATCCCTTCAGGGGTCTGAACAGATTCCCTGACCCAACACTGCAAGTGCTTGCAGGGGCTTTGAGGAATGGTCCTCAACACCAGCCACAGTCACAATCCTCCCCTCCTGCTCTTTTGTCAGCTCCCTGAACCATGCCATTACCCTTCTGCAGCTCATCCATCAGCACTCCCCACTGCCTGTGTTTAGAGCATGCACATTATTTTTCTTGCTTGGTTATTGATGGCCCTTCCACGGTCCTTTATGGCCCACTTTAGTCTGCCACTCACAAATTATGAAGGCATCAATAGCCTACAAGAACAAATTCTGTCTCCAAGTACTGCCCATTAAATCTTCAGTATCATTAGATCTGAGAGGAGAGTCCTTGTCAATCTACTCTGAATGCATTCAGCAGAGCACTCAGCTTAATGAGTCAGCACCTCTCCTCTTTTATGCTTTAGGATTCAGCTTCTGTATTTACACCATCGTAGCAATTATTCTTTGCTCACCTGTACTGCCACACACCCCTCCCTCTCAAAATTAAGGGTGGTCAAATGAACCTGGCTGAACAGAGTAAAACAACCAGAAGGGGACAAAAAATACCCAAATCACAGCCTGCAGGAACACTCCAAAAAAACCCCTCAGAGGACTAATAAATGCAAAGACACCATGGGCTTTAGAAATCTCAAGGCTACATGTCACTGCAAGCCAGAAGGCTGCTCGAGGGCCACATCACTCAGTTTTCTGTGTTCTCATCCTCCTTCCCTGAGGTAAAGGCTGTTGATCTGGGTCAGAGGCTGCTGAGCAAGCAGGGCTGTGCTCTGACTTGACAGAGCTGGGTTTATGTTCCTATTCTAGCAAAGAGCCACAGAGGGTTCAGGCCACTGTTACTCAGAGCTGCTTTCTCTCCAAGGTGGGCAGGTGTGAAGACACCACCAGGCAGGCACAGGCAAAGATGTCCATCCTGAAATAAAGAGTTCACAGGAGGATCCCAAAGAGGCCCTGCCAGTGCAGGGTCCCCCCCTGGGCTGATCTAGAGCACATGCACACCACTGATCAGGCTCAAGCACACGCCTTCTGCTCCAGCTTGGGGAAGCCACTGAACTAGAAGCACAATGATGCAGAGCGGGCAGAATCTAATCAAAGTGATTAGAATGACTGATTTAGATCAGTGAGCAGGAAAATGTTGGCTTTACTAGCAGATTTATCCTCTTCTGCCACCGGATTTACAGTCATCTTCCCAAGGAGAGACTGATGCCACTGGATTGGTAATCAAAACATATTCATTTTTAATTAACAACAACTTGTCCTCTAAAATGAGTCTCTTATTTTGCTATAAAGGTAAATATGTTGAGAGTCCACACGTTATTTAAGCAATTTTGTAGCTTAAGAAACAGGCTTGTATTTTCTGTCAGGAGACTCTGAAGGGCTGCTGCTTTTTCTCATGGGCAATTTACCCATTTTCATTAAAGATTTGTGTCAAAGTATTGTCTGGCTATGGATGTGTTCAGTTATTTAGAGGTGTTAGCAGTGTTACTTAGAAGCAACAAATCCAGTATTTTTGATAGCTGAATAAGGCCACATTAAAGATGTTGAATATTTAAAAAGGAGAAGAATATTTAACCAAGCACTAACAAACTGGTTTTATGCTGATTTTTTGCAAAGCAAACGGTCTGCAGTGAAGAAACCACCCTGACCTTCTGTCTTTCCAGATTTCAAACTGGCAGAGTTATCCCAGCTACATTTTATTCAGGGATGGGAAGAGACTTTCTGCTTCTCTGATTCCCTGTTTCCTGAAATAATGAGTGGCCCTTGCTGGACCGTGCTAGCTCAATAAAGCAAAATGAAGTGAACATTCTCTGTATCTCCAGAAGAATTAAGCTGGATTCACACTTGGAAGAATTCTGGGTCCACTCAGCTTAATATTTTACGCAGCCACCTCTGCAGAAAGCACGTATTACATCATTTTTGATGAATGTTCAATTTGAAGCTATTTTACTAGACTCTGTAAGCTGAGATGTCCATAAAAACATAATTTCAAGTGTTTACTGCCAGAATAGGTGTTCTGAAAACCTCTTCAGTTTCCTGTAAACGTTTTCCTTTTCACACTTTGAAAATGCCAACATCTTTTATATATCAGGTGACCACTGAGGCGCTCTCTTAGCTTGGATGGGAATTAGACAACCCCCAGTTAACACCGAAGGAGACGGTGCCCACATTGTTCTCTCTCCAGCTCGCACTAAAAATTGATTTGTGACATTTCCTGAGTCCAAGCTCTGAAATGCTGGGGCAGGAGCTGCAGTCCCAACCCAGACGTGCTGCCAGCAGAGGTTTGGCTTTTCCTGGATTGCTCAATGTTTCCTCCCAGAGAGGCTGTCAGCTGAGCTCTCTTGGAAACACAACAGAGGCAGAGCTCGTGTCTCCGACAGCCGCGTGCCAGGCATTAACACCCCCCTCCAAAATCCACCCTGAGACAGGGGAGCAGCCAGGGGGACACACGAACCCTGCTCAACAAGCAGAACACAGGTCCCTGAACCCCACACCTGCTGGATTCTCCATGGCACAAAAGGGGCTGAATTCACCCGTCTGCTCAAGGGTAGTGCGCTCCTGCCTTTCAGAGAGGGCACAGCCCTCGGGAAGGCGCAGACCTTTGCCATCCTGCAGCAGAATGGACAAATGGAGAGCAGGGACAGCACCACTGCTCTGCTGGGCACAGAGGGGCCAAATTCCCTCCACTGACGTCAATGGGGGAAGGTCAGCAGGAAACACGGCCCCACCACCCAACACGGCACCGGAACGCTATGTGACTTTCCAAGGGGCGTAAATGATCCCGCAGCCGTCAAACCCACCGTCCCCAAAGCCATTCCAAACCCTCCTGGGGACAAAACACTTCCTGCTCCATGCAAACAGTAAGAGAAGCAGGTGTTGGTTAGTGGTGTGGAGCAGGAAAAACCAGCAGCATGTAGCATATAGCACACATAGGAGCTAAGGACTCCCCAGGAGACAGGACAGCCAGGGAAATGTTTAAAGCACCCGCTAGTTCCACCTGCTGGAATTAGTTCAAAATCTCACTCCATTTAGATCTTTACAGCTACTTATGTTACTAGCAAATTGCTAAGAGGGTAAACTGAGCCTGTATACAGAATTCTGTCCTCTCACAACTGCATTTTAAAAGGAATTGGAAAGGATATTTTATGTGAAGAGAGACGAAGATTGCTAAGACAAGATGCTAATCCCAAGACAAAGGCCAGTGGGCTTTGTAGGAGTGGCTGATAAAATGCTTACCCAGACCCTGGTGACACTTACAGTTCAAAGGAGCCCTGATTATTCACTCCCCAAGTATCAGTCCTTCAGGCTACTACTTTAACTAAACAGTTTTCTAAAATCCTGCGTGGGGTTTGGGCTTTGTTAAGAGTTCTAGCAGGATACATACAACAAAACAAGAGCCATTTATTAGGAATGAAGATAGGCCAGCATATTTTCCCATGGGTTCTTATTTTCCTCTGCTCTCCACAACCTTTCCAATATGTCTCCTGTCACATGCCTATAAAGGGGTTATCTATCTCAAAGGCAGAACATGCTATATGGAAAACCAGGAAAATAGGAGTAAAAAGAAAGGAATAAATTGCTCCATCACTACTCTTACCTCCTAGGAAACACACAGAGCATGGGTGACTTCTCTATACCTTTTCAAATCAGGTAATTCTCAAATTGCATCTATAGCATGCATTAATCTGTCATTGCCAGTAGCTTCAACCTGTCTGAAAGGACATAAACTCTGTACAGACGGTCCAGAATGACCAAACCTGAGAGTTTGTATGAAACACTGATGGCTTACTTTGTAGTCATAAAATAGTTCAAAATATGCTATTTTTGAGCAAGGCCATTGAAAATATCCTATTCTATAAGCAGGACATTCTTATCAGGCAGTAAAAGGGAGATCAACCTCAATACTATAAAAAGCATGATGAGAAGACTTTTCTGTGGATCACTTTCATGCCAGCATCCCCCCATTGTGTTTGCAGGCAAGGAAGGGAGGATGCAGAACTCCTGCAGACAATGAGGAGCCTGGCTCAGCTGCTGCCACAGCCATTACTCACTTCTTGTTTGCCGTCTGAAAGTGGACAGTCATTCTGGAATAATTCTTATCCTTCTGCTTTTCTCTGGTGGCAGAGGTAACAGTGAGGTCTCCAAAGAGGTCAATGAGCCAAGTCAGCCGGGCAATGCCACTGAAAGCTGGGAAGCCTGATTTGGTTTCATCGAGGACACTCCCTGGTGCAACAGAACAGAAACTCTTGAGCAACAGGGAGAAGAATAATGCCTCCTGCATAGGAAAGGAGGAAGAAACAGCAGGGTTGTGGGCTCTGAGATCAGGTTGTAGAAAGGTCATGAGTGGACGGACCGAGTAGGGAAGTCAACAAACATGGCCAGCCTTAAAGTGGATCGGTTGGTGAGCTGTGGCAGAGAAGGCTGCACAAAGAACATACACAACAAACCCTTCAGGACATGTTGAGGACAGCAGGGGATGTGTGGATTCAGCAAGGGTATAAAGCAGGGAGAAAACAATGGCTAAAAAATCTCTCCCAGCTCTTCAGGGGCCAAACACCAGTGTAGAAGAGGAAAGGTAGTCCCCTGTGGAAATTGGGACACTTCCTTAGTGCTCAACCTCCTCTCTGAGACCAACATGAATGAGAAATTCACCACTCACACCAGGGTACAGAAGGCCTGAAGAAGGGCTGTCTCCTCTACACACCAAGGCACGGGCTTGCACTCCTCACCAGACAGCAGAGATTAGCAAAGCAACAGTCTGTAGAACAGAACTGTTAAGGCAGAGGTGCTTCCAAGACAGTTCCATTATTCCATGGAAACATCCAGAACTGATACCTGTGTCCCTGCTCAGTTCATAGACAGACTCCTGCACGAAAGGACTGAATGATGCCTGGAAGGACCGGCGTCCCTGTGAAGCAGGAGGACAAGTCCAGATGTACTTTGATCTCCTCACAGCTACTGACCTGTAAAATGCAATGTTCCCTTCACCAGGTCTTTCCCAGCCACCTCTTTTTTCAGCTGCTTGTACTCTTCAGTAAGAAGTTCAATGTGCTCCACGTGGAGAACTTTATCTGCCAGGAAAAAAATAAAAAATCAGAAACAAACCAAAACAAAAAAAAAGCCACGTCAAAACCCAGGATATATTAATGAAAAGCTTTCTGCATGAAATAAAGGCATGGCTACACAGTGAAAGCTTCACCAACCAACAGGGGGAACTCACTTAGAAATGTTTTCATTAATGGCTGGCAAAGTGATGTCAGGAACAAAATCAAATACAGGCATCAATCCAGGTTAAGGATTTTCAGGAGACAACAAACGCAGAGACTATGGGAACAGTAGCCACTGTGTTTAACAGAAACCCTGTAATGAAACCCAATGCCCAGCTAAGGCTGAAACATGAGTCTTCAGAGTAATGGACGGATTCATTCTTGGCCTCTTTTCCCTCCCATTTCCTTGTTCTGCAGTTTTCCTCTCAGGGCAGTAGGACAGAAAAAGGAAGGGAAAAAACAGCATAATGCTCAGACCCAGATTGGAACAATATGTCAAGCAGTACCTCCCTCCACTGCAATTACAGGGGCTGCTTTGGAATAGAGGTTATCTGATACAAGCTCAATGTGGCCCTCATTCAGTATGTGTTTTTCTGGAGGACTTCCAGGGGAGTCAGCTGAGGCTGCTGACAGTAACTTCAAGAGAAGATGCATAAATTCTACTCAATGGGAAACCATTTGGCAAGCAACAAGGCAGTAAGTGGTGCTGGTAGGGGAAAGAGCAAAGCAGAAATCCTCTGCCCCCATGGTTCAGGACAAAAGTCACAGAGGAAATGTTTAAGAAGCAGTGGTATAAATGATGCAGCATGTCCAAATCATTTGCACTCTGCTCCTACCCAGCACTGCTCCTTCCCTTGCAGCCCCATTCACCCCCACTGGCCTCAGGTGAACTGCCAGGTCCTGCCCCTTGCCATAGCGGAGACAGGACCACACACTTCCCACAAAGGTCTTGCTTAGAGACAAGCTGTCTTTCAGACAGGGCTGCCTTGCTGGCCTGTGACAGCATGATCACAAATGCAGGGAGCTGGGGCAGCAGTCCCCAGGTTCACTTCAAGGGAGACAGAGGACAATAAAGTGCAGTGGCTGCACTCACCAGGTGCTTTACTCTCACTGGGACAGAAGTTTTCTTCTTTAACTGCGCTCAAACAGAAGCTGCTGGCTCTGTGAGGGCGAAGGTGCCTCACTCGTGGCATTGACACCTGGGTGTTTTGTTTCCTGCTGACACATGCCTTAAATCCTGGCTTGGTAGCCCTCTGGGACAGGCACACTCCCGTGCATGGGAGGACTAACAGGCCCTGGAGTTTGGTGCTCCCCAACAGGTAATCCTGTTCACACCCTTGAGAACAAAGGCATTACCTTTCTGCTCAGCCATCTCCCAGAGCTCATGGGCTGCCTTGGCAGACAAAGCCATGGGGTACTCAACAAGGACATGTTTCCCAGCTTCTAAAAACATTCTGAAAGGGAGAAAAGATCAGCCATTAAAAGGAGTGTTACCATAATCCTCTCTAACCACTGGGCAAGCTGCTTCTCATTCCCACAGCCAGCTCCATAAGGAGAGACACTCGAGTACAGAGTAACAGAAATAAATGACCAATTTCCTAGCAAGGCTGCTGTGGTGGCTCCATCACACATGGAAACAGCAGGGGAGCTGGGGTTTCAGTCTCTGGTTTCCACAGAATCCCCTCACTCACCTGCACCAAGTTGCTAAAATGCCACAGCACTGACTGCTGCAATGTCCAATTTACACAAGTAGCTAGAGAGGGGCACTCGAGTACCCTTCTGCTACACAATGTGTGAGGAAAGGCTTGGAATCCTCTTTTAGCCTGTCTGTCCATCCAACACAGGCCTAGAGGTGTGCAAATGGAGGTACCTGGGAAATGAATGCATCTTAAATCCTGCTCTCTTCCAGAGCCTACTGGGTGCTCTAGGGACCTCACTACCATTCACATCAGACCTCTAGTCTGGCAGTCTCTTCTCCAGTGCCCACATCCTCTCCTGCAACAGGTTTACACAGCTCCTCTGTGCTTCTAAACTACAGGGGAAAGGGTGGGAAAAGGAGGGGGAAAGCCCCTCAAAATACCTGATGGTTTCTTCATGGCTTCTGTTCTCTGTGCTGATGAAGGCTGCATGGATCTCTTTGCTTCTGAGAGCATCTTCCAGGCTAATCTGCTTGGCCTCATTGATATTACCAAAGCTTCTCCTGCGTATTTAGCACAAATACAGCCAGAGTACAACAGTCACAGGCCATTCTTCACAACTGCATGTTGGGTAGCAGCACTTAAAAACTGTTCCCATGGTTTGCTGTCTCCCTGAGCTCAACCAGGGCATAAAAAAGGCAGCTTGTTATGCAAGAAGAGTATGAGCCCTTACAGACAGAAGTGCAGTGCACAAGAGAACCAAACATGGGCCAGCATGTGGATGGTGGCATCAGTACAGAAACTGGCCTGCTATTGAAGTGTGAAGTACTTTTTGGTTCTGGCTTTTTGGCTTTGGTTTTTCATAAGCACCACCACCAAAGAGCCATTGTAAAAGAGTGACTTGAAAGAGGACAGTGCTCCTATGGGAGAACTTATGCCCACCACCCAGCACAAAGTGGGCAAAAGCCCTTGAGGTGGCAGGGCCACACACAGCTACGAGTACAGCTAAGCAGGAGAGGGACAAAGCAGATGCTGGGCTAGGATGGCTCCCACCTTGCAAGGCACACAGCATGTTAGTGCTGAGGGGGAAGCTCTTTTGGCCAGCAACCTGAGCACATCTCCAGCTGAAAACGAAACACACACACTCCCCCTAAAATCCTTTGCTTTAGGAAAGGCTGGTGCGGGCACCTTGGACAGGGTTAGGTGACAGAGGGCATGCAAGCAGGACTTAAAAGCAGTCAGATAATGTTTGTGTGTGACTGGAATCCAAGCAAGATGACTGTGAACCATGCACTGCCACAGCACTGGAAACCCTATCTTCAGTGCTCTTCAAGGCTGCAGCACTGACAGAGGCATCAGAGGACCAAAGTCTATTGGCATGGAGATAAAGGGGATTACCTAGTGGGCCATTTCAGTCTCAAACAACCCTGCATGACTTAAATACAGCTGCAAATATACATTTACAATCTGAGATCCATACAGGTACTGCCTAACCACTTACAGCTTTTGTGCTCCACTGCAGTGGGGCAGACAATCTTGCAGGAATGCTCAGAGGAAAGCACCTGCTATGAGAGAAACTGCTGCTCTCTAAAAAGCAACCTTATTGTAGGTACTAAATCATGGGGGGTTTTTAAAGGTATCTACGGGTTCAATACCTGGCTTACTTAAAAAGTAATACAATTTGATGATGAATTTGGAGCGTTGGGAGCTTTACAACATATGTTTTTGTAAAAACGCTTTTCTAAACCCTGTAAAACTTCTCATTTTCGGAAGCATTTCTACAAAAGTCATGCATCCTTAGTGTAGCTGTTGTCTGCATTACCTTAAACCTATAGGAAATTTCAGTCAGACAGAATTGCAATATCTTCTTATCACGCAGATCCTACGGCAAGAACATCTCTCAGCTTTTATTTCAGGAATTTCTGGAAGGTATCTCACTAAGGTAACCTATTTGATCCCTCTTGCAAAGCTTTCTGTGCCCATTTCTGAGCTGCCACTCAGAATGACATGCACATTTGCATAAACTTTCCCTTTCCAGGCAGCCTTAATTGTAAGAGAGAAATAGAACTCTGGATATCATCCCTGACCCCCTCAGATAGTTGCCCCACACCTGGAAAGACACGTGCACAGGAAGAAAGAAACACTGCAACATACATATTAAACATGCAAAGATGACATTTCTAACCTGGACACAAATCCAAGGAGTTTCAGGTGCTCGGAAGGGCTGGAAGGCATCGGATTCATCAAGTCTCGGATCCGTGCTAAGCCAGCAATTCCCACTCCAACCACTACTGTCCCAAACATTGTGCTAACCTGTCCAAAAGAGGGGAAAAAAAAATAAATCCAGGAATTTTTTTTTTTCTTTTAGCAGAGAGAAGAGCAAGTGGGAGGGAAGGTGAGAGAAGGGGTTACTCTTGAACCCTGCTTTCATAGAGCCAGACCTTCTTCAGGTGTCAGCAAGCAGCTAGCAGAGATGGGATGCTCTATGCCCCTGAGCCCACTTGCATCCCACGGAAATGTGGCCAAGCAGTGCAGCCTGTCCCAGGACTGCTCGGGAGGCTTGCATTTAACAGCTATTAAATCACAGCTCCGCCACAGTTCTTCCTCTCCGTGAATAGAAAGCAGACTTCAAAAGTGAGACCTCCTTCTATTTATACCGCTGCTTCCAGGCTGGAAAGGAGCCAGGAGGTTCTGCAAAACCAGCAGAGCTTTATATAAACCCTGCTGACTTCCTGAGTGTCTGCCACACAGACAGCCCTGGTGCACAGCAGCATAGCTGGAATACTCTGGGACAGGAAGCAAGGAGCATCTTTTCTTCCCACATGCAGCCACTGGCACGTCCTACAATGTCAAGCTGTGACCAACCACCTGACAACGTGGCCAAGATGCTTGCCTGACCCTTCCATGCACAAAGAAAGCTCAGCCATCTCTTTAATGACAAGCAGGCATGTCCTCAAGATTTACTTCTCCCAAATGCACATTCCAAATGCATAATGTGGAGGGCAGGACAGGTATTGAGCTCGCTGGCCGGGCTGCTGGGCCACTGGGAATAAATGTTTCTATTGGGTTTATGATTTGCTATGGATCTGCAGAAGCACTGGGCAGCTGCTGGAACCTTTCAAACCTGCACTCTTCCAGCACCCTGAGGACTAGCAACACTTTGGAAAGTAATTGAAGATTTACAGGAAAAATGGCCTAAAACAAGTCAGGTCAGATTCTCTGCATTTTTATTGCCTTCCATCCCATGAAAGCTTCCCTTCAAACTCTCTTTCTTCTGTTTTGGTCTTCTCCTTCCCACAACTGCCAATCCCTTCCTCTGAGTGAACTGTTTAGATTGTTTGCACTGCTTGGCTGCAGCCCTTCACATCCTTCTGAGACTGGAATGGATAAATGGACAGGGCAGCAGCACGGCCGTAAGGGACTGTTCTGGCAGTGCAAGAGGCTAACAGCTGCTAAGAAATTGCACCAGCTGGCACAAAGGAGAAAAGATCCCCTCTCCAATGCCATGCCATGCCTGGATTTTGTTTTCCTGTAAGCTCCTACCTACGTATATATTCCTCTCAGTGCTGAACTCCACTCACTCTGCAGATGCCAAAAGGGTACAAAGGTAAACCACAGAGATAGATGCATGTTTAACATAAAGGAAGAAATGAGTGAGGTATTGAAGAGTCCTCCAGGGGCATCACAGTGACATTTCATTACCAAATACTTGAGGCACAAGGTGATGACACCATTCACCAGAGAAGAGGGGGCTGAGAGAGGGGTGGGGGGAAAGGAGGGCAATATAACACACGACTCATTTTCAGTACCAGCCACAGGCAGAGTCCTGGTCTGGGCTCTGACACATCTGCTTTTCTCTGTGGCCAAAGAGAAAAGAGACTGAGACTTTCAGAATGGTCTCAGTGGGGAGAAGGCCCAGAAGGTCACCCCATCCAAACCCTACTCAGTCACACCAGGGCCGTGCTGAGTTATGAGTGTCCCCATGGCTGGCAATCCTCTCAGGCCCCTGTTGCAGTGTTTCACCTCTCTCACAGCAAGAACTTCTTCTTAGCACCTACACAACAGTTTCCTCTGTTGCCTTTTGCCATTTCACTGCACAGCTCCCAAAAGAGCGTGGCTCCAGTTGCTCTACACGCTCCCACCAGAAATCTGTAGGCAGCAATAATAATCCCCTTTACCCTTCTTTTCTGGAATCTGGTCAAACCCAGTTCCCTAAGCCTCTCCTCATTCAGCATGTCCTTGCACCCTTACCATCTTCTTCATGGCTCTCTGCAGGACTCCCTCCTGTATTTCATCACAGAATCATAGAATCATCTGGGTTGAAAAGAACCTTAAAGATCCTTGAGTTCCAACTCCCACCCTCCACACACAGGGACACCTTCCATTAGACCAGGTTGCTCAAAGCCCCACCCAAACTGGCCTTGAACACTTCCAGGGATGGGGCATCCACAACTTCTCTGGGCAGCCTATTCCAGCGCCTCACCACCCTCACAAGTAAAGGATTTCCTCTTTATATCTAATCTCAAGCCATTCCCCCTTGTCCTATCACTACAGACTCTTGTAAAAAGCCCCTCTCCAGCTCTCTTGTAACCCTCTTTAGGTACTGGAAGGTGCTATGAGGTCTCCCCAGAGCCTTCTCTTCTCCAGGCTGAACAACCCCAACTCTCTCAGCCTGTCTTTATATGAGAGGTGCTCCAGCCCTCTGAGCATCTTTGTTGCCTCCTCTAGACCTGCTCTAACAGGTCCTTCTTATGTCAGGAGCCCCAGAGCTGGACACAGCACTCCTGGAGGGGTCTCACAAGAGCGGAGCAGAGGGGGAGAACCTCTTCCTGGCCACACTGCTTTTGATGGAGCCCAGAACTCAGCTGGCTTTCTGGGCTGCAAGTGCACACTGCCAGGTGATGTCAAGCTTGGCATCAACCAACCCATTCTCTGCCCAGCCTGTGTTTGCACTTGGGATGGCTCCAATCCAGGTGCAGGACCTTGTACCTGGCCTTGCTGAAAGTGAGGTATCCATAGGCCCGCTTGTTGAGCCTGTAAAGGTCCCTCTGCATGCCAATATCCCTTCCCTCCAGTGTGCTGACTGCACCACACAGCTTGGTGCAAACTTGCTCAGGGTGCACTCGATGCCACTGTCCTGGCACAAAGATGTTCAACCATGTCAGTGCCAACACTGACCCCTGAGGAACACCACTTGTCACTGGTCTCCACTCGGACATCGTGCTGTTGAGTGCAGCCATCCAACCCGTCTCTTATCCACTGAGTGGCCTTTCCATCAAAACCATGTCTCTCCAGTTTAGAGACAAGGCTGCTATGCAGGACAGTGTCAAATGCTTTGCACAGATCCAGATAGATGCCATCAGCTGCTCTTCCCTATCCACCAACACTGTAATCCCATTGTAAAAGGCCACCAGATATGTCAGGAACTATTGGCCCTGCCAGGTCTACCATCTGCCAGTTCCCTCAGGATCCACTGATTCATCTCATCAGGACTTGTGGACTTGAGCATTTTCAGGCTCCTTAGGAGAAGGTCAGGTTCAAAAACATCTACAGTGGGCAGTTCTTCATCCTCTCAGTTGTTGCCTTTGCCTTCTGAGCCTCGGGCAATGTGGCTGGAGCACTCGCCAGTGAAGACCAAGGGAGAAACAGTCATTATGTACTCCAGGATTCTCCATGTCCCAGGTAACCAGCTCTCCCATTTTCCTGCAGGGAGGGCCCACATTTTCTCCAGTCTTCCTGTTACCATACCTAAAGAAGCTTTGCTCATTGTCTTTGACATCCCTGGCCAGCTTTAATTCTGTCAGGGCTTTACCTTTCCTAACCTGCTCCCTGGCTGCTCAGACAACCTCTCTCTATTCCTCCCATGCTCCCTGTTCTTGCTTCCATACCCTGCAGGTTTCCTTCTCCTGTTTGAGTTTGTCCAGGAGAACTTGGTCATCCACACAGGCCTCCTGGTGGTTTTGCCCAGCTTCCTCTTCAGTGGGATGCATCCCTCCTGAGCTCAGGGGAGGTGAGCCTTGAACCTGTTCCTCATACCAGGCTGCACAACGCTGGGCACAGCCCTGCAGATGGACGTGGCCAGGTCCTTTCAGCTGCACTCTTGCTAATGCAGTCCAGGACACAGCTGGCCTTCTTCACACTGTGGCCCGAGGTTCAACTTGGCCATCAATATCTGCAGGGCACTTTCCAGGCACGCAGTCCCCAACCTGTCCTGCTTCACAGGGTTATTTTATGTTTGCCTTTACTGAACTTCACGTTGTTCCTGCCTGCCCAGGCTCCTCTGGTGTATTGAGCACTCCCCCCGGTTTCTTCCCATCCACAGACTTACCAAAGCCACACTGCGGGTGGTTAATAAAGACATTTGACAGCACTGAAGATGAGCACAATACTTGCCCTTTTCCAGTGACCAGGAACCTCCTCTGAGCACCAAGTGGCTCCACAGGGACACCAAGCAAGTCTCTGGCACTCGTGGATGTCCTGTGTGTGCTGCCAGGGGCTGATCTACATCCGAGAGCTGTGTCACTGCCTTCCTCTACTGTGAGTAATGCCACGTTCCCCCAGACTCTGCCAGCAGGCTCAGACACCCTGGAGGGCTGAGGGCAGACCCACCCCTGAAAGCCCTGGGTTTTTGAGGTGGAGCACAGCCAGGAGCTCCCTGATGCTCCACACCAGCTTTCTGCCATGCTTGTCTCTGTTTCCAGCACACTGAAGGGAGCACCCGTGCTCTGGGCGGGTCATCCCTGCAGACCAACCTCAGCCTCTCTGGCCCTCCAGGGCAGTCTGTCATAAAAATATGCCAAGTAGAGACATCAGAAAGCCAAAATACCTGCTATTCTGAAGAATATGGTTGCAATTCTTTAAAAGTTATATTCACAAGGGGCTCCAAGTGAGCATCAGGACCAGGGCAGCAGAATTTACAAGTAGTCCAGTTTGAAAACAGCTGATGAGGAGCTCACTTTAAGTTCAGATCTTTTCAAGGTTAGTGGAGTGTTAAGCTGTTAATATTTGCCTATTGCCTTCAGTGGGATTGGGAGTTGGAGTCACACAGCAAACAAATTCCCCTGAACGTCCTACAGTCCTCTTGTTTCCAAGAACTGCTTTGTTTTTGGTGGTGAGCTGCTGGCCTGTGCTTCAACAAACTGGAGGAGGCAGTGGAGCTGCCTGTCTTACTCAAGGAACAAAGAGCATCTCTCTGCAGATGCTCAGGTGGCTGAACATCAATATCTTTTGCCTCTCCTTCGAGAAAAACTCCCCTACCTTCGTCCAATGAACAACATCTGACCTGCTCAAAAGTAACATTTAAGATAAGCGAGATTATTTCAACCTAAAGAAAACCCTTCTGATGCAACCTGTTGTCACAGCAACGAGCCATTGGGTCCAGGTCAAGGGTTTGCAGGCTAATACAGGATCCCTATGGAAGGAGGCAGCTGCTAAATGTGTATTACAGAGCCTTTGCTTGTACACGTAGCTAAGAGGGAAATTGCTATGTTTGCATCCCTGCTGCAGCTTCTTATTACCCTCGCTTTGCTCACACAACAAAATCTGCAGCTGCTCGGGGAGAAAAGTAGATGAGATGTGTTTCAGAACTGTTATGAGCCAGGTAAGAGTGGAATAGAGAATACTCATCAGAAAAATATATAAAAATTTACCTCTTACTGTAAACCTTTATGTGAGGACACCAGCTGCAGTTATCTTTCAAGTACCAAAATTATGAAGCAGGAAGCCCAAATCACAAACTGATGTGTGCCTGCCTTTCACGTTTTTTTTCCTTAAAATCAGTGACCTTGGTTAAAGCTTTGACAAAAAAAGATTCCCGAGGCATTTTCACGGCTTTGGCTCCTGTCATAGTGAAAAACAAAAGCTCCCCACTGACAGCCAGCACGGGTGGCCCCTCTCACCGAGGGAGACGAGCCCTGCATGACACAGAGCTGAGAAAGGCATCTGGCTGAGGAGGATCATTTATCGTGCACTGATAGATCATTGTTCTGCCACCCCTCTGCTCCTGAGCTGTCTGAGCTTCTGCTCTGTATTTCCTGCATGAGATCTGGGCTACTCTGCAGCACCAAAAAAAAACCAACCATAAAAAATTGCTCCATACCCAAATATTGTTGCAAAATTGAGCAGCGAAACAAGAATGTTCCCCAGCAAAACAAACAGTGGAGCATGTCCAGAGGGATCAGTCACCCAGCACGGGTGTTCCTCCCCAGGGCAATCGCAGTGGGGCTTCAGCCCCTGCCTCTGGAAACCCTTAACACTCACTGAGGTAAGCTTAAGGGAAGCCAGGCTCACCTCTGTTTTGTGCAACATCACTAAAGCCATGCAGGGAGAAGGCAAAAGGCAGAATTTAAGAATTACCTCCTCTTCAAGACAATTTTTCATGGCATATCTAGACATCACAGAATGAGAACGGGTACCTTTGCTCATTATATAGAAAGAATTTCAGTAAGCCTCATGCATTTTCCCTGTAGTTTTCTTTCATGATACAGAAAGAATTTCCACAAGCCTCATGCATTTTCCCTGCAGTTTTCAAAGTCCTGTTCCCACAGATAGAAAGGAGTGAATCACATCAGAAATCAAAATATTCAGTGGTTATTGTCACGTGTAACAGCATAACACTGATGCAAGGAGCCTTTCCTGAAGCACTGCCAGCACGGTCTTTTTAAGAGTGCTGCTTCAAGTGCCACACACACCTGGAGAGGGACAGAAACCCCAGAGATGAGGACTTACTCTGCAAATACTGCTGTCAAGGTTAGCTCACTTCTGCACGGTCCCCAGTGGAAGCAGGAGGGTCTGAGCCTGGCTGCTGGAGGGATGCACTTTGCACATACCAACACACACACATCTGCTCGCTCAGCAGACCTGCATCCTGCCCCAGAGGGGAGCAAGATGGGACTGCTGGTGCTGTCTGTGTTTCTGTGAGTGCCCTGTGTGTGATCTCTGGGGCTGGCCATGGACAGATGCACATACAGTGGGGTACGTGTGTGCTCTGCGTGCCTCTGGGAAGATGTTTCCATCCTACATACTGACCAGGTGCTGTTGGACTCAGCCTGATCTTTCCTCCTAACACAAACCAGGCTGGATGGAGGAGGTTTCCCACAGCTCCCTTTGAAGAGACTCGAGGATTAGACATCATGCAATATGTTTTCTGTGTTACTGCAGTGAAGCCCCGAGATGAAGGCTGCAGAACCTTCCTCAACAGAGGTGTGCAGGGCAACACCCGACAGACAGCAGCTGTCACTGTAAAATCAACAAGCAGAAAATCTGCGGGTCCCTTCAGACAACACTCTGGTTTCCAACCCCCAGAGACAGGGCAGATGCTGCCCCCAGGGTATGGGCACACGACACAGCCTGTGCCACCACATCTCCTTCTCACTGTCCATTCTCAGCAAGGAACATCTGCCGGGAGCAGGGAAAGCAGAAGCTGAACACACAGTGGCTGCTGTTCGTGTTGGGTTTCCCAAATAGAAATAACTCACAAACGCTCCGATTCAGCAGCCTTTTCAGAGGCATAAATACCCTTTGTTCTGCAGGAAGCCACTCAGGCACTTTAACCTCTGCATGTGCTGAAGCACCCCCTGGAAGCAGACCCAGCACAAGCCTCGCTAGTCCTAACTAGAGGCAGAACTGGAAGAAAAAAGGCAAAAAGGAAAGGAAGGCAAAGAAAATTATTGTTTGAATGCCAGCATGCTGGACTGGTTTTGCTCTGCCTTTACCGCAACCTCAAGAGACAAAAGTGAAGTGTTCTGCAAGAAAGAGACCTTCAGGAAGGAAGGAAACCCTCCACACTCTGTTACTTCTCTTCAAAACACTAATTGAGCATAAAACGGGAGTCAGAATTTATCTCGAAAACCTGACACGGCCATTTGCAGCCTCCACATTTCAGAGGAAAACAGCAGCATGTCGAAGTTGTGGCACAACCTCACTCCCCTCGAAAGCTGCTAGTCTCAAATGTCAATGCCTTGCCAGCACCTCTTCATCCCTCCTGCCCATGTCTCTGGGGACCCAAGCCCAGGCCACAGGCTCTGCTGAGTGAGTTATGACTTCAAGGCACCAGCTCTCAGGTCTGATGGCCCAAAAGTCTCTCATCCCCACTGGCACCACTGCACTCTGCCAAGAGCCAGAGGGGACTTCCCTCCCTGCCTTTTAAATGCCATTCGAACAACACGCCTGCATTGTTTTACCTTTATAGGTTACATTTATATATGGAACCTATTTTACATTTACAGGCAGGTTTACCAGTTAACTCGTGGGTTTCCAGCTGGCTGCCCAGGCTGAAGTTGCTACAGTTAGACTGAGATATGGCCAGATGTTGTGTTACAGCTGCCAAACCAGCACCTTTATACAGCACATTGCTGACAGTGAAGAACTGCTCTTGTACCAGAGATGCTGTCTCCAGCATTAATAGCTGAGCAGGAGGAAAACTCTTCATGAGACATAGTTCTGCAAGCTAAAGCTGCTGACTCCAGGGTCTGCAGTGGTCCTGACTCCCACCTCAGAAGGGCTGCTTCCCACAGCCTGCAGAAGCCAAACCAGCTCAAAAAAGTAATATAAACCCGTGAGAAGTGCTGAAAGACCCTGGGTTTAGCATGTGGCACATTCCACAGTGTGCAGGGCTGAACCAGACCTTCTGTGAGGGACACGTGGGTATGAATGACCATTTAGTCCTGGTCTCTTCTCTGTAGTCACCCTTTGGGGCTCAGATTTGGTTGCCGGCATGCAGAGGGAAAACAAAGGCAAATAACACTTTTGAGGCAGGTCCCAGAGACGTGTGGAGAAGCCAAGTCTTCAGTCAGGCTCATTTTGTTTAAAACTGAGAGTCCAATTACATTTCGATGTGCCTGCACTGTTGAGGCTGACACTACCCAAGAAAGAACTGAGCCTGCTTTGGGGCTCCTGGAAATCAATGAAGAGCAAGGCACGAAGGACGCTGTTTTTTATTGTATAAAAATATCCCCCCCAAAAAACCAAACAAACCCCAACCAAACAAAACCAAACACCCAAAGCTTACAATTAATAGTGAATTTCCAGGACTGCTCTGGAGGCAATTTCAGAAAGCCTTGTGAAAGTCCTGGTGGACAAGCAAACAATGCCCCAGGACTGCAGGCTCATCACAGCTTCTTTTTAACCAAAAGGGCTGCTTTGTACGTGCCTAATTAGCACATGCCGAAAGCAAAGAGAGGCACAAAACGCCCCTAGGTGTTCTTTTCAGGGTTTAATGTGCTAGAACGCTTTTTGAAAGCTCAGCGATAGAAGAAAAGGGTGTTTTAGCAAGCCACAAGTCAATTACTTTGCGGTAAAGCCCATTGAGGAAAATGAGCCGATTTGGAGCGATCAGCGACTCACAGATCCTAATTTTCCATGGGATCAAACAATCCCATTGCCACAGTCCCAATCAATCAGTGCTTGACAAAATAACCAAGGGAAAGCTAAAAACGGTTCTAACTCAAAAAAAGAATGGGAAAAAAAAAGGCACGAAACACATCCTCCCCCACTTTTTTTAAATTTTTTTTGACTGAACACCCAGCTAAAACACTAAAGCTCTCACAGAGACAGTGCTGGTTTGTGCTCACCCTGCAGCTGAGAGATTCTCAAGTGTCCTCCTTGCAGGTAAACCCTGTGACCAAAAGAGGCTCCCAAGCTTTTTGCTGCAATACAGCTGGAAGAGAGGATGAACAATTACGGGGAAATGCTCTGAAATAGTTTCCCACTTACTGCAGCTGCCCCTGAGTTTTCCTGCCAATTCCTGCACTCCTTCCTACAAGCTCTTGCTTCTCCAGAGGGCCAAAGGAATGCAGAGCTGGGCAGGGCACATGCAGGAAACCTGTATTTCCAGGCTGCATTCTTACCTTCTCTGAGAGGTTTACTGGGTGACATAAAGCAAGCAAATCAAACCCCTCTTCCCTGCCAGTCCTCCCAGTTGTAGAACAGCAGAAACCTGTCTCTTCTGTAAAGCACTCTCAGACCTACTGCCAGTAAGTGCAGTGTAAGAAGTAGGAATTATTACAGCCTCTCTTCTTCGCTGGAGGAAATGCCACACAGAGCAGGCATTTAGAAAATGCGACAACAACTAAGGTTTGTATGAAATAGCTGCACAAAACAACGCCCTATAAATGCACAGCACCAAAAAAAGGTTCCTCCTTTCCCTTCTCCTGCTGTTGAATTAATCTGCAAGCCAAATGCTAAAAGGAATTATCTGCATGCTTAGCTTTAATGGCAAATAATCCCACTGATCTCAACGAGAATACTCCTACGAGCCCATTAAGAAAGAAGAGCTCTTGCTGTTTCCTGCCATCTCAGTAGGCACAAGAACAAAACACATACCCAGCTACAAGTGTGTTCTTTTAATACATTGCTGGCCTCAACGCAAGAGATGATACCTATCTTCCTGTCCACTAAAGGTCACTGCATCCCAGAGCTGTAACAGCCTGACCTATTTGGAGAATTCCCCGGAGAAAGAACCACCCCTGCTGTGTGCACACTGCAGGCACCATCAAGGTACTGCTGCCCGGGGCTGCTGGGAGCCTCTGCCTGCCTGGCAAATGTCATAGGTATGTATATCATTCGTGCCAGGAGGGAAACCAATGGTTTTCCTGCACCCTCATAAAACAATAAAACCAACTGTTGTAAGGTCATCAGTTCCCCTGAACCTTTATCAAGGGATACCTGAACTATGATAGGGAATCTGTCAAATCACTAAATCCTAAAATTCCCCTTGCCACCCCTTTATCAAGGAACACCTGAATTATGGTGGGAATTTATCAAAACACTAAATTGTACATGACCTCCCCAAATTCCCCTTGCCACCCCTTTATTAAGGAACACCTGAATTATGGTGGGAAGTTATCAAAACACTAAATTGTAATGTAGTAATTAACCAGTTGTAAAAATAATGACTTAACTGTAGCCATATAAGGAAAAGAATGTAAAAATGCATATGTATACCATGTAATGAATATGTATAAAGTGTATAAAGTAGCTGGATAAAAGGCAGACACACATTGTACCTGACACAGGACTTGGTGGAGTGAAGACTCCCCCCTCGTGTCCAGGCCTGCATTGCTCTTACCATATAATGAACCTTTTTATAAAATAATAAATTCATATGGGTGAGGCTCTGTTTCTCACAGAACGATGACAGCAGCTCACACCACACTCTTCAGAGCCACCCAGATACACAGAATTTACCTAGCCACACAAATGGACTTCTGCAGCTGAATTTTTCATCCCCTACCTCAGCCAAAAAAAAAAAAGGTGTTTGACCCCTTCTAAGGCAAATTGAGAGTGATATAAAGCTGGGGGTGTTTAATAACTAGCTTGAGAAAACTTAGGAAATAGATACAGTTTCAGATAATGGTGTATTCTTAAAAATGTTGGCCTAACACCTCTGCCATTACATCAGTCTACCACTCCTCAGTAAGGCCTGAAGAAACACAGTGGCTGCTTTCCATTCCCTGTACATTTTGAAAGTTTCCCAATGTCAGAAAGTGCTTGAGAGCAGGGAAAACCAGGTGGTGTTGAAGGAAGATTAACAATCGAGGCTCTTCCCTCCTAATTGTAGAGCTCAGTACTTTTCATGGTACTGGGCAAGACGCCACTCAGGATTCAGATAGGCCAGTCTGTCTCTCATGAAGAGTTAGTCTGTAATTCAATTTAGCAGCCAAGTAGTCCTGCCATGCCACTCACCTGTTGTAATTGTCCCAAAAATGCAGGACACCTTCACTGAAGCATCAGCCGCCAGGGGGGGTGTTTGGTATCTTCCCGAAAACCTGATAAAGTGAATTAAAAAAAATAAAATAAAATTGAATTAAAAAGGCTACAGAACACCTGTAAAAGCGTATTTCCCACAGCACTGCGACTGCACATCAGATTCCATGCAAAGTGTTTTAGGGAGAACAATGCTTTTTCTGCGTGTGACTGAACAACATGCAAAAGCCACGTCTCCCCATTCTCAGGCCTACCCACAGCAAACCCTGCGATTTCTGCAAGCAGAGGTGTCGTTTGACATGCCCCAAAGATGGCTAAATTACCACTGGCTTTGATTTGCCTGTACACTCAGTCATCTCCCAGCATGTCCAAACCTGAACCTCCACGTGTGCCAAGTTACAGCCTGACATGCTCAAGGCTGGGCTCGGTAAACGAGCCAAAGAACAACCTACAAAATGGTCCCTATTTACAACTGTCTGCCTCTTTGGAGATTCACAACCACCACATTTATTGTCCCAAAAAGTCTCCAAAAGGACCTAGAAAAAACTGACATCAAGTTGGGTCCAACTTCAAGCCGCTCTCAAACGACCTACATTTAAAACATGTGGAAAGAAAGATGAATATGTATTTCATCCCATGCACACTCGTGTAATGAACACAAAACTCATCAGATATTTCAAACTGTGTGACTGAATCCACACAGTGACACTGCCTGACAAGGGGACAGGATGGATCGTGCCAGTGTATTAAGGGCATTGTAGATCCTACACAAGTTGTTAAACACTGTTGGTTTGGCAGTGCTTACAAAAACTCAAGATCCTTCCCAAAATCTATGAAAAAATAACTAGAACTGGCTAATAGGCTGAATCACCCCCACCCCACTCCCACCTTTATTCCTCACAGTTTGCCCTCAGAGATCTGGAGCTGGAAGGTTTTAGTGAAGCTGACTGCTCAGAGGAGTATTTTAAAGGCACAATTTATTCAGAACCAGCACGGCCAGGCAACTGGGATAAAAGACTCCAGTATCACTCTTCTCCTTTCCTCTGCCAAATTAATGTGTGGACTACTGCTTTATTTATAACAACTGGGGCTGAACAAATGGATAATATCCCATCAAAGGCAGGATCAGCACAGGCAACTGACTGAAATAACTAAACCAGCTCTTGCCAAGGTTCAGGAGCACACAATACTCAGAGCACTGAAAGAGGGCAATGTGCCTTGTAAAAGGTAGAAAAATAACTGGATCCTGGAAGCAGGAGATTTCTAGGAGTGAATACTTGCACTTGAAACACACTGCAGACATTTCTGTCTCTTAGGGAGACTTTAACAGAATATACACCTCTCATTTTTTCTGCAATATTTTGGTGGAGTGATTAAACAGTTACTCTGGTAGGAGAAGAGCTCTGTCCCCATCTCAAGCTGATGTCCTTAACTGCACTATTCCTTCAAACAGCCAAAGAGGTCACTGAGTTCTGAAGAGAGGGCTGGACTGAACCACCACCACCCCCCTGTGCCACCCATAGTAATTTTAAAGTGTGACAGCAATGCTGATCATTGTGTCTCACCCTGGCTCCTCTCGAAAACACCCACCTAAATCCGTTCTTCTCTCTCTACCATTTGGATTTGAAGGTTCTGGGAAGGCAGTAAACCTTTCAAGTTTATTGTCTATTATTTTAAACCATTCCCATCTCAGGCATGCTCGTGGCCCTTCCACAAGGTGAGTTTCCAACAATCTCTGTCTTTATCCTTAGAAATGGAAAACAGGAGGTGTCTTACACTAAGCTGATAAACACAAAGACTCCACATGGGCGTTTGGAAATTGTCACTGGTTTAGAGATGCCTGCCTTACATACTGGACACTGAATGTCTGTTCTTTCCTCCCACGGTCAAACAAGCTCAGAATATGTAAATGACAACTGTCTGCAGTAATCTGTCCTCTGAGTCCACTCCCATTGGCTTCATTTAAGCCTGAGCTGGAGAAAGAGCAGAGCAGTGTGGCCCAAAATTGGCTTGTGAGACAGACTTAGAGACCACAAGCCATTGGACTACTCTTGCTGTAAGGCTGGATGTTTTATCCTCCCAATGGATTTTAGTTCTGTGGTCTGGAACAGGAAAATTTATTCCAGATGGGCATATAAGCAAAAAGAAGGTCATGTAGGAGCTGGGAATTAAAAATAATAATGGGCACACTGTAAAGGAATGCACTTAGGACTTTCTTTTGTTACAACCTAATGGTTTGGGTTGAAAGAAACCTTTTGAGATCCTCTAGTTCAGTCCCCCTGCTGCCAGTGTGATGTTTCCCTTTTCCAGGCACTGGGGACTTCTCCTGATTGCCATGACTTTCCAAACATGATGGAGAGTGACTTGGCAACTGCATCAGTTCTCCCTGCTCCTGAGGATGCTCTGGATGAAAAAGGCTATCTCTGTCAGCATGGCAGTAAGACATCCTATGGGCAAGAGATGAAGAGTTAAAGCCCAAATTAGTAGTCATTTAACCAAAAGAAACTTAATCTCTGGGGTCATCAGCACCTTCATGCTTCTTAGGAGTTGGTAATTTAGCAGCACCTGGAATAGGAGGGTTTTCCCTTCTGAATTACATGGCACGTTCTCTGCTCGATGGGCAAGAGGAGGAAGGATGTGAAGCTCTTGCCTTCCCTAAAACAAAGGACGAGCCACTTTAAACACTGTTTATATTATCATATAATATGACTATTTTTATGGTTCTTTTGCTGTGTCTATATTGCAAATATCACTAAATCAGGCTGATTATGACCAGGATCTTTCCAGGAAGGAATGGGTTGGAAACACCTGTCAGAATACTCTTCTTTTTCAACAGAGTCAGGCAAATGACCTATTTATTTTGAAAACGCTTTTCCAAGAGCCCTGAGTCGTAAGGTCTCATTACAGATGCCAGGCATATCAGACTAGACAGTACATCTTCATTTGTAAATACTGGGCTAAGTGCATGGTTAGCTATTTCCCTTCACTATGCAAGTAAATAAATGTAAAATATATTTTTTAAAAATCCAAATGCAAAATGACTAACGTGTTTCCTAGAGCAAACATTCCCAGCGGCTGCTGGGATTGCTTATGCTGATTTCTGGATGCTGAACCTCAGGCACCTCAGGACTGTTTCTAACAGATACTGCACTCCAGGATGCTCAGACTGCAAAGTCGAGGGCTCAATACTTATGGGGGGTAAAAAAAGGGAGGAAAAAAAGCGCTACCTCTGTTTTACACCAAACCAGAATGAAAGCAGATGAAGCCCATGATCACCTCCAATGCCAGAAGTGCAGCACTGTGGTTTACAGCCCCACCACTTACCAGTGAATTACCAACAGTACAGAATTCCTCTTTACCTCACCTATCTGAGCTCTTCCCAGAGGTTTGCCACTAGAGAACCGCAGCTTCAGAAGACACAAACGAGGAGCTAATTTGCCTCCTCTATGCAGATTTTATTAGTCTGATTCGATAGCAGAAAAAAAAATAAAATTAAAAAAATCATACATTTGTGTCTTCTGCCACCAAGATTAGGCACCGAGAGAGATCTCTACCAACCTGCTGATGCCATTTCCAGCTGCACACAGTTGTGCTGTGTCGGAGCAAAATTAGCAATTACTCCTCAGTCTCTACGTTCATCACTGTGATAAGTGGTTAGTAGAATTTTGCTGGAATGGAAATTTTGAAGGAACAGATCCCAGCTAAAAGTTAAGCAAACAGCACACACCTGGAGAGGAAAGGAGGGGGGCTTGACAAAGATGAATCTTTCCATTCTTGTGAAACCCTTTGGTGTTCTTACCCTATAGATTCTGTGTAACCAAGCATGTAACCTTCGAGTAATCTATCTTAAGCCTTGGGTAATCAAAGTTATCCTACCTGTAGCGAAACCCTGGAAGAAGAACTGTATAAAGTCCCTGGCTGGAAGCAGTCAGGTGCGGTCCATTGGTGGGGCAGGAGACCCCAGGCCGCCCAGTGCTGTTTTTGCTCATTAATAAAATTCTTTAAACTGCATATTGGCTCTAGCAGTTTATTACAATCACCAAACATCAGGCTAACCAGCCATCTGCTGCTCATCTGTGTCGGGGCTGTGGGCCGAAAGCAGCACTGAACAGAAACCCCTAAGGCTCAATGTGCGGGTTTCAGAAGGCAGGCTCGGCTCTCTTCCATGGGC
The DNA here is from genome assembly GCA_035222235.1 of Margarornis squamiger. Lineage (NCBI taxonomy): Eukaryota > Metazoa > Chordata > Aves > Passeriformes > Furnariidae > Margarornis > Margarornis squamiger. Next base: position 51,661,605 of record JAWWTY010000077.1, on the reverse strand, counting down.
ACTGGGTGCACTGGCTTTTGCCACGATGCCCCCAGAGATGCCCTCCCTGTAGCTCCTGTGCTTGCATTACATGAGCAGTCATTTCCCGTCCCCGCACTCCTGGCATGACACTTCAGAGCCTGCCAGTGGCACTGCACACGCACTGAGGATTGTTCTCTCCAGCACCAGAAAGGCTCACAAAGCTTTACAGCTTCTAGCAGGGCAAAGAAACATTCCTGACCTTTCCACTGGAATGACTGTGGCCTCAACTTTCCTCCTAATATCCCGCAGAACTCCTTTTCTCTCTTCTCTTTTCTTTTCTCTTTTTTCTTTTCTTTCTTTCTTTCTTTCTCTCATTCTCTCTTTCTCTCTCATTCTCTTTCTTTCTCATTCTCTCTTTCTCTCTTTCTCTTTCTTTCTTTCTTTCTCTTTCTTTTTCTTTCTTTCTTTCTTTCTTTCTTTCTTTCTTTCTTTCTTTCTTTCTTTCTTTCTTT
>JAWWTY010000077.1:51638851-51661032 GCA_035222235.1 Margarornis squamiger | reverse complement strand
GGGGGACACGGGGGGGGACACGGGGGGGGACACGGGGGGGGACACCGCGGGTCAGGACACTCACCCCGGGTCAGGACACTCACCCCGGGTCAGGACACACAGCCCGGGTCAGGACACAGGCAGGGACACCCCAGGAGGGAGGGGACACGCGTGGGGACAGCCCGGGAGGGGTCACCGGGCCCCCTCTGTGGTGTGACCCCCATGAACACCCTCAGCAGTGCGGTGTGAGCGGCAGGAGGGCTCAGGGCCCGGGAACGGGCCCCTTTCAGACGGGGAGCATTGTAAACAGGGCTCGTTTGAAACAGGGCGCATTTTAAAGCAGGCCTCATTTTAAACAGGGCTCGTTTTAAAGCAGGCCTCATTTTAAACAGGGCTCATTTTAAACAGGGCTCATTTTAAGCCAGGCCACATTTTAAAGCAGGCCTCATTTTAAACAGGGTTCATTTTAAACCAGGCCTCATTTTAAAGCAGGGCTCATTTTAAGCAGGGCTCATTTTAAGCCAGGCTCATTTTAAACAGGGCTCATTTTAAGCCAGGCCTCATTTTAAAGCAGGGCTCATTTTAAGCCAGGCTCATTTTAAGCAGGGCTCATTTTAAGCCAGGCTCATTTTAAACAGGGCTCATTTTAAAGCAGGCAGGGGCAGAATCATTGCCAGCACTCACGTGCTTGGTGAGCAGAGCTCGGCCGGGTTTGCCCCGCGGCTCGGGGAGGGGTCAGGGCACTGCACAGGGAAGGGGTTGCTGTGTTTCTTCGGCTAAACATTGCCTAAAATTCCAGTGTAAGGCTGCTCTGATCAGCAAAGCAGGCGAAGGTTCCCCTGTCCCCGCTCATTTGTTCTTCCTGCCTCCGTGCCTAGTTGGGTTTGACTCCATTCCTTGGTGCGCATTCCCATGCCAGGAGAGCGCGCGTAGCACGGGCTGTAAGAGTGGGCTGCATCGCTTCTTTCAGAGCCACCTTTGGATAAACTGAAGTGTCCATCCAAACAAACAAACCCCTCAACAAACAAACAATCAAACAAACAAAAGACTCCTCCTCAGTGCAGTGTCGCAGCAGCAATCGCAGGCTGCCACAGCAAGATGTCCCTGTTCCCCAGCCCAACAGTGCTGCACCCTCTGTGCCAGCTTTGGGGTGTTTGAAGGGCGCTTTTCCCAGCGTATCGCAGATTTTTGGGCATGGCACACCCTGGAGCTGCCCAGGCCAGCAGCAGGGAGGGCACAGGGAGGGCATGAGTGCCCCCCATGCTCCAGCGACTCACTCCTGTGCTTACATGCAATATTGGGATGCAGCTGCAATTTGGTTTGGGTCTGAGCTCCGACTGCAATTTGAGCAGTAAACTGAAGTTTCATATAAGGCAGTAGCCCGCGTTAGGGGGTTCTCAGGCTTGGCTGGGTGTGGTAGAGAGAGAGGCGTGCATGTTGACAGATAAAATACTCCCTTTCTGGCACCTTGGTGCCTAGAGACCCTTTTGTGTTAGTTAAGGCTTGACAAGAACCGCTGCCCTCCTTATCTCAGTTATTGAAAGTGCTGAAATATCCCAGATCAGCCAAATTCCATTAGACACAAAGTGCAAGGAAAAGTTCTCTTAAACAAGCAACGCAGCAATCGTAAAGTTGTTGAGTTTATTCCCCGAGGAAGAAAGGATTCTCATCAAGGAATGGGGTGAAGAGGTTAGTCAAACTTAACGTGTCATTTTTGTGTTAGATGAGCTTTAATTTAAACTACTGTAAATGGAATGAAAAAACATGGAGAACGGCGATAAGGAGCTTTTGGGATTAAAAATAAAAATAAACCGCCAACCCTTCATTACCATCTCACAGCTTTTTTCTAAGCAGCACTTTGCTGCTGCAGTTCTGAAATTAATGAAGTGTGCATGGATTATTGCTGAGCATATTTTACTTCAAAGCTGGTTATTCCCCACAAGTGAGAGGCTTTGCATGTCTGTTAGTGCAGTACTTTCCAGGCTTCTTTTCAAATACAAACTTCTGGGGTTTGGCTCAATGCCAGAGAAGCAAAATAACATCCTTACCTCTGCAGCTGTGACCACAATATAAAACCAAGCAGGAAGAAGAGCTGATGCTGGGGGTTGTTTTCACTACACTTAAGGCACCTTGAGAGTTGGAGCTCACACAAAGAGACCAACCCACGCACGCCCTCCCAAGCAGAATGGCTGTGAGGGCACTTGGCCTTTCTTTTATCCCTGCCACACTTTAGCCAGCATGGTGACTGAAACTTACCTGTTACACAGCACAGGTCCACCTGAGCTTTGTTAGGGCACAGCACTTCCCCTGCTTTGCCTGTACCACCTTGTGCATGTCCAGTTCTCAGCTGTACAAGTGCTACAGAAACAGAAGTCAGCGACACCACTTGGTCTTGAAATGCTTGCATATTCAAGCAAGTGGGAGGGGAGAGGAGAAAAAAAGGGACTTAGATGGATTTTTGTATCTGTCTGTAATGCTGTTAGTGACCCAGTGTACGGTTTTGGGTTGTGATTTTGCATAACTAAGGAGGTTGCAGGAAAAGGCTGTATTGTTTCTTCGTTTGTGGAAGGAGCAGTTCTGTGACCATGGCACCCAACCTCTGGAAGATGTAGTCTTACTGTTTTCTTCTTAGCATCTTCTATGGAATAGAAACTCCTTGAGAGCGTACTTCTGAAAAGTCACCTGATACCCAACAAAACTTGGCATTTTCCTAACACTGTTCCAGTTATCAGGTCAGCATTGCTTCTTGGTCTTTTCCACGTTGTGAGCAACTTGAAAAGCATCACCGTCTACCTTACACTGACATACTCCTTTCAGCATGTTTTGGGGATGCTTTCTGGTATTAGAATGTCTTAAGTGACAAAATACTTTCATCTGGTGTGGTGGTGGTTTTTTAACAACTGCACAGCAGTAATAACACTTATGTTTAACCCTCCCAGCCCCCTTCCCCCAGGGCAGAGCAGTTTGCTTTTCTTGGTATTTACGTATTTTCATTAAGTGATTGCATAGCATACCACCAGCTAAAATATTCCCTGTTTCCAGAGCTGTCTCAGAGTATTCTGAATATGCTCAGTACACAGCAGATAACAGGGGTTTTGCCCTGCCTTTCTTACCCCTCCCTACCCCAAATAAAAAGTCAATCCTGTTATTAATTTGATCTCCACACTAAATACAGTAAGCCATTACATCAAAATGTGTTTTGCCATCATATTATTAGACCTCTTGTAGATCAAACTGGAGGCACGTGAACGGGGAATGTTTTCTTTTTTCATATCTGTAGCTGTGCCTGCTTTGAAGATTGGCTTTGTAAGCTTCTCCCATTAACTAACAAGGAGATAGAAATCTTCCCCATGCCTGTGTGCCTTCTCCAGATGCGGATTAAGTTCATTAATGGCAACAGTAATCTCCCAGAGAGTCTGACGGGTGTTGATCTATGCTCCAGCTCCAGTGCAGATTCTCACTTTGATGCTGGTAAATGAGTTAGAGCCCAGAGCGTGGGTTTGGAGCAGATTGTCTCTGTGTACTGCACTTTGACTTGAACATGAAGTTTTCAGGTGGATCACCAGAGGCTGCACCACAGGTGAATGCCTGACACCTTTCACAACTCACAGGTGGGGAAGGCCATGAGAACAGCCATGAGCTGCCCTAAGCAAACCACACACACAAAATCCACATAGTGGGAACACAACCCTCACCATTGGCGTTTTTGATTTGCAGACTTGATACAGATACAGCCAGCATTAATGATAAAAATCCAGTCTAGCATTAAAATAGTTTAAAGTTGATGTCTTGAACTTCCCCAGAAGCAAGACTCATAAGAAATGGGAGTATCCAGAGGAAAATTTGATCCAGCAGAAGACTAACACAGTCCCAATGCTTTTCAGTCTTTTAGCAGTCTCCAAGAGCCTCTGCAACTGGCCGTATGGTGCTGGTGAACACCACAAACTGCAGGTGTAAACACAGGGTGGTACCCCAAGGTCCAGACTACTCGAAAAGACATGGTCATCTGAACAACATTCATTTCAGTGTAACAGGAGAAATCATTCACCCTGAGGCTGGAAAATGTGTGTAGAATACTTAGGAGATAGGGGGAAATAAGAAGATGTTCAGAATCCAAAGACATTTGTAAATGGAGAGTGACTGAACTGCCTAACTAGAGCTCACTTTGGCAGATTCTATGTAGAAGGAATACATGTCTTGCCAGAGAAATAAATTAACAGATTTGTGTCTTGTTCATGGCATAAGAGAACCATAAAAGAAGTTTTAACATTAAAACCAGGCAGAAACATAAGTTAAAAGGTTAGAGAACTGCGAGAACCTACTCTGGAAAGCATGTGAGATAAGTGTGTTAGGATTGATTAGATGGGCTTAGAGGCGATTCAGATACTTTCCATACAAGTGTGGGGTTTTTTAAAATTACTGCTGGGCTCCTCTTCACCCTACTGGGGAAAAAAGTATAAGCCAGTAGGAGAAGGACAGACCCAGCCAGGTAAAAAGTCAGGGATAATGTAGAATGGCCACACAGTGAAGCAAACAAGTAATGAAATACCTTATGTAGCAGGATGGTGTTTTTTCCTGAGGTCTTAAAATAAGGAACAGTAAAGTCCTCATGTCCTGTCAGCTCGGTGCAGACATCACTACATAAAGGTCTTTGGCTTGCATATAGCCCTGTGCACTCTGATCTCTGGTATCATTTTCTTCTGGCCTCTCTGCAGAATGAAGACCCCTCCAAAACACAGCATCTCTTCAATGGCCTTCCCTGAAAGCAGCACCCTTGCCAAGTGGTAGAGTGATTTTTCCTCTCTACTTCCTGCCCAATGTTATCTCCAGCCATAAGAAAGGCAGACTTCCAAGGAACATTTGCCATGTCTGATGGGACTAAGTGTGTGATTAATGAGCACTGTGAGGAAGGAGACACAGCCTATCTGTCTAAATGAGTGACACAGCACTGGTTTCACATGACTTGAGTATCAGGCATTTAACTTTCAGTCAGTAAAAGCTTTAGGCTTGATTTTTTTCCTTGGTCCCTTGATATCATCTCCCCTTGGGATCCAGAGAGCTGCAACATGATGTGGTTCATACACCAACCCATTTTGACCACTGAGTTTAGATGGAAAAATGATGTTGCTTATTCCACTAGAATGGGAAAGCAAGTGTCGGCACTTAGAGCTACAGTGTGAGCTGCTGCAAGAAGGTCATGAAAATTCTCTGCCAAACACAAAGCAGAGAACTGCCTGTGAGTTACCAGAGCTGCAGCTCTCTGAGCTTATTCCTGGCATCCAGGAACATTTCTGTGGGTTTTACTGGATGTATACATTTGTGTACACAGCTGTACAAGCCCTGGGACAGAGGACTTAAAGCCTACATGCTCCAGAGCCTGCACTGCAGTGAAAGGCACACAGAACAGTAGTGAAAGTTACTATGTGCAACTTCATCATTACATTTGGTGTAGCAATTGTGTAGACACCAAACTGCTGCTTTGCTGTCGTACAACATTTCTGCATAGAGCACAGTTAGAAGGCTCACCTTAAGAGCTGCTTTAGAATAATAGTACTTCTAAGATTCCCTGTGCTGTATGGGAGTGACTGAGAAGGTGGAAGCCATCCCACACCACTTGGAAAAGGATCCTTAATAGCTTAGCAAGAGCCCCATATATACCACGTAACAGTCTTGAATCATTTCAGTCTATCAAAATCTGTATTTTAGAAGATTTTCCTCTTCATTTCCTACCTAAAGTAGCCATAGACTCCTACTGTATAGTGACTCCTCTTAATACTAGAAGCTTTCAAGTACTTTCTTTTAAATTTTGCTGCCTCTCACCTGCTACCCTTTTTAACCTTTCTCCTTTAAGCCTCACAGGTGCAAAGCTTTCAGTTGAAAAATGTGCTCTTTTATCTCTGCCTTGTCCAAAAGTGGTGAGGAACATGTTTCTCCAATCTGAATCCTGCTAGGTATGAAGGATGAATGTTTAAAAAAATAAGTTGTCTGAATTTCTGTTACTTTTATTTTTTTCTCCAGTCAGGGATTAATTAGGAATTCTACAGGCTTCTGAGTAAATGAGTTGAATTCCAGAGGTGTATGTGAGTTACAACCACTGTTAAACACAGGATGTTTGCTTCCCATGTTTATTACAAAATCTACAGTGATCTCCATGCTGGTTCCATTTCACGGGAATTTTGCCACCAACTTAAATAGGTAGCTCAGATCCAAAATCTTTAACAGAATGGAGACATTTACTCCAAGTGTGGGATGTAGTAGAAGGATTAGAAGCTGAGCAGTTGCTTTTACATGGTGAGCATGCCCTGGCTTGATGAGGTTATTTCCTGAACCTAAACTATAAACAAGCAACTGTGCAAAGTTACAAACCCATGTAGGGGATGCATCTGCTGGAAATTATGACAAAGCTAACAATCTCCACCTCCCTGAAGTCAGTGAGACATTTTCCAGGACTTGACTGGAGTCAGGATTTTGCTATAGGTGCTTACACCCTAACTTTGCAGGAGTTAATGCACACTGCACAGTAAATTCCTCTGAAAACTGTGAGCTCCTCTCCTCCCCAGTTCTCCCTTTTTCTTTAGGCTGAGTTGTAAAATGCTTTCCTAAACCTTCTTCATCTCCCTTCCCCTTTTTAAAAAATCAGAAGCTGAGTAGATACCCTTTCAGCATTCTGCTTGAGCAACACCATTGGCATCACTTTTACACTGCATTAATCATAATGCACAATAGTATGATGTCTTCCATCAGAATTGCAAAGCACTTAACAAATATTAATTAAAATTGTGTCTCTGTGAGGTAAATGCAAGTAATTAATTTTAGAAACCAATGGCCATGTAAAGGAGAGAGAGAAGAGTGGACTCTCACATGAGTACACAGTCTCTTACTTGTTTACAGTTATTTTCTTCATGGGTGTCTAGATCTGAAGTAAGTTCCTTCTGCAGCTTTTGTCATGGCCTCAGCACTGTTTGTGAAGCTGCACTGCAGGACAGCTCTCGTGTTCCCATGACGTGAAGGCACGTCCTCTCGAGCTTCTTGTAAAGGGCAGTTGTGGTGAATCAAGTCAGTAGAGAACACAGGTGAAGAATTTGAGACTTGAGCTCCAGCCCTGCCTTCAGTTCATCAGAACAGGCGTTCCTCAAGTTTTGCTGTCCCCTGTTTGCTTTTCTACAGGTAACAAAGGGCTTCCTACATCCTGCACACTTCCTTTTCCCAGGCATTTCCACTCTTTCCACCTGGACATCACATCTTGGCAGATTTCGGGGGCTTCATAGGTGTGTCTGGGCTTTCCAGCTGTCTGGTAGCTGTGGGGAGGAGACACTTGTGAACTAGCTGCTGCATGCCTGGCAGCTCTGGCCATTCATTAGCACTGTGAGCGTTCCCTGCAGTCACAGAACATGAAGCTCCCAGCAGGAGCAGCTCTGTGTGTGTTTGCTGGGCTGTCCACTCTTGTGAGACCCTGCCTGGAGTGCTGTGTCCAGCTCTGGAGCCCCCAACATAAGAAGGACTTTGACCTGTTAGGAAAAATCAGGAGGAGGCCACAAAGATGATGAGAGGGCTGGACCACCTCTCCTGTGAAGACAGGCTGAGAGTTGGGTCTGTTCAGCCTGGAGAAGGGAAGGCTCCAGGGACACCTTAGAGCACCTTCCAGTGGCTGAAGGGGCCCTGAAAAAGCTGGAGAGAGACTTTCTACAAGGGCCTGTGGTCATAGGACAAGGGGGGGGGGTTGTTTTAAATTCAAAGAGAATAGGTTTACATTAGATATTAGAAGAAATTCTTTGCTTGTGAGGGTGTTCAGACATTGGATCAGGTTGAGAAGCTATGGACGTCCCATCCCTGAAAATGTTCAAGGCCAGCTTGGATGGGGCTTGAGAATCCTGATCTAGTGGGTGGCATCACTGCCCATGGCAGGGGGTTTGGAATGAGATGTTCTTTAAAGTCCTTTCCAACCCAACCCATCCTGTGATTCTATTATCAGAGAAGCACCAGAGCTGTTGCAAGTGCACTTGGGAGGCTGGGAAAGAGATTGAGAGACTTGACCTCTCACTTTTACAAGTGGGTTCTTAGGTCAGCTGAGCTGCCTGTGAAGTGGTCGTTTGATGTGTTTGTTTTACAGAGCATTGCACCTCTCTTTCTCTCCTCCTTGTCATTTATAGCTATGTCGTTCAATCTGGGAAAATTTGGGTGGATTCACAGGTTTTTGTCACAACACCACATGAGAATCATATATGTGGAAAGGTTATCAAGGTTTTATACCCCATTTTCCTACAGGCAATTGCATATAATCTTTCTGTGGCCTCAAACCAGTTGGGTTATTTGGTTTTCCACTGCTGTTTATGTGCTGGGGCTAAAACCATTGCTGTCATCATGTTCAGATACCTGTATGCTTTTTAAGCAGGCTTATTGAGATTCTGCCTTAGCCTCAGAAAAAGCCTTGAACACGTTGTCTTGCTCATCTGAATGAGTTTCAGAATTGTACCTAAAGCTAAATACAGCTCCTGTATTGTGTGGAAACTGCTTTGAAATTAAACAGAAATTTGAGAAGCTTCTCTTGGCTGCCTCAGAGAGTGTCAGGCACATGATATATTCCTCCCAACCACCTGGAAAATCATTAAATAAATAAATAGAAAGATAAATAAATAAATAATCAGATTTTCCCTGCTGCCTAACATCCAGCTAGATTTGTCACACCGTGGTGAAGTTCTGATTATTCCTTCAGTATTGTATGAGAAATGATGGACGAGTTCAGTGCATTAATAGAGCAGTTTAGACGTCCATCTACCACAGTGGTGGAGCTCAGAAGATCAAAAGAACATTCTTCTCTGCTTGACACACACACCCCCAGTGCTCATTCCTTAATGGCATACTTTTAGCATAGGTTATAACTGTACACATTGTACAACACAGCAGTGCCATGAAGTCCCCAGGGAACAGAGGGAGCAGGGAACAAAAGTCTGGTTGATTAAAGCATTCTCAGAGCCTGAGAGCATCACTAACTCTGACACCTTCTGCTGTGAACTTGGAAAGGCTGGGAAGGGTAACTGCCCCCCACCGTCCTCATTTGATTGCACTGCTCACAATTAATGCCCCACTGATGAAATAATTCCTGATAAAAGGTGTTCTAGCTTTCAGAAGTCACACACTCGAAGCATACACAGCGGGGGGTGTTGTAGTGTCAGTGCCCTGTAAAATACTCACAGATTGGTGGTTTGGGGCTGCCCATCTCTTTTGGTGACAGAAAGGCCTAAATGTATGAGTTTTGAGCCAAATATGACCCATTTTCAGTTCTGAAGAAAAAGAGAATCCATCTTTTCCTGACAGAGTACGTTGTGTTTGTCCTGATACCCATTCCATAGGACCTCTGGTTTAGAGACCTGAACTTAACTGAAAAGCAGAAAGGCCATGGTAGGGGGATTGGAATTAGATGATCTTTAAGGTCTCTTCCAACCCAAACCATGATTCGCTTATTGCTTTTGCGTTTTTAGGAAATAAATTTTCTCACCTCCAGTTTAGGAAAATCCCAGTTGCAGTGAGGCTAACTGGTCAGATTCCAGAGCAGTGGCAGAGCACCAGAAACAAACTTGGCCCTTTCTCTCCGTGGAAGTGAAAGTGTGTTGGCCAGTTGTTTCAGCACGCAGAGTGATGTGCCTTAGGACTGCACACAGCTAATCCCCTTTATACTTTGCTGACTGGAACTTGCTTAGTCTGACATGAAATGCGCTCGTCGTCTTTTCCTCAGCCTGATCCAAACCCTGTTGAAGTCAGTGGAAAGAGTCCAGATAGTTCTTGCAGTCGTTTTGGAGCTGACTCTGTGTGAACAGCTGGTCCAGCCCTGAGTCTTGTAGTCGAAAGACAAAGTAAATAAGCAGCACCAAACCATGTTGGGCTCGGTGCTGTATTAAATATATAAATGAAAGTAATGTGAACCTTGTAAAACCAGCCTGGACAAAACACTCTGAAACATCCTGCAGGGAGCAGTCTACTGCTAACAGGGGAACAAGTTAGCTATTGCATGATTTCTTTTCCATAGCTCGCTCTTTTCCACATATTCTGTAAGCTAACAGTATTTTTTATTCCTTGGGCAAATAGCTGCCAGACAGCAGCACTGGAATGAGAACATATGTAGTGTTTGCTTTTATCCTACATTACAAAAGAAATATAAATACCTTGTGCTATTCCAAGTATAAAATTACAGGTATCAAACCATTTGGTGCTTTACGGGCTGCGCCAGAAAAGTCATCCAGTAAAAATAGCTATGTCCTGTCAAAGCTGAGCAGCTGGTATTGTTAGTACAATTCATGGCATGGCTCCAGCAGCATAAGATGGCACAAAACAAGTGTAAGAAACCCACAGGAGACTTACCTGGAATGGCCCAGAGCACAAAAAGCCAGGAGGATGGAAACCAGGTAAACCTGAGGGCCCAAAGTGAGAATCTGCCAGGTCTGTTTCGCAGTTGGCTTCACCTTTAAAAATGTGGTTAAACAAAAGCTGGTTAACATCTCAGGAGCTGATGTTTACCCAGAGATGCCAAAGAATTAAAGCAGAGGGTGATTTGTGCTTGGTTCTGGGTAAGTATGTGGTTGACCCTCTTTCCTAAGGAGTGTACCATTTAAAAAGCAGAAGAATATTTAGCTGGAAAGGTCAAAGAATTTTATCATCTCCATATAGAGTGCAAAATAGATTAAGATGGCTTGGCTGGTGGTAGAGAACCCCTAAATGGTGTCAAATGCTTTCCAAACAAGGCCATCCCTATGAGCTGGGGTATGGATGTGAAGCTGTGGATGAATGTGTGTGGTGAAGTTTGCTGTGGACCTGAACTGGAACAAGAGATGCAAGAGCAGGACAGAGCAGAGCACGACAGGAGGGTTTGGTATGTGAATTTCTCCTCAGTAGAACACAAAGAGCCACACACACTTTACACAGCTGCTGGCAATTAAGTTAGTATTTTTATTGTCCATTCCACAAAAGCTGAGTCTGAAGAAAATCTCTTTAGTAGATCATGTCCCTAAAGGGGGCAGAAGAGTCACTGAATTCAATTCTTTCTCCAGATCTTCAGAACTACGGTGAAACCTGGACAGGGACATCCTGATTTGCTAAATTGGGAACGTGCTGCTTCTGTCAGTATAGATGTTAGGAAGCTTATTAAAGGACATAGCAGCTGATAAGTGAATCTTTAATCCCTGTCAAATCCCTTCGTTTATGACATGTGTCAAGCAGTTCGTATGAAACAGAAACTCTGGCTCCTCCATTCACGTGTGATTCCAGATGAGATGTGATTACTTGCGTGGCGATAATCAGAACGCATTTTGCTTGAAGTTTTCAGGATGAATTTTGGCTGCCTTAAGAAACATTCCCAAAACCCCAGCTCTCTTCCTCTACTTCTTGAAAACCATGGGAGCCATAATCATGGTCTACAGTGGTATTTTAAGTCAGTGGCACGAAGGGTGTGGCAGGCTGCATGGTATGCTGCTCAAAGCAGGCCAAATCCTGGTGCTCAGAGGCTGCAGTTGTGGGAGAAGGTCACAAATGTCAGGGACAGGTGGTGCACCAACACCTGCCCATCCCGACAAGGACAGGAGTTAGGGGGTTGATGGTCACACGCCTTGACTTACAGAAAGACTCTTAATTTGGCTCCTCTCCTTCTTTGCAAACACGTGCTCTTGCTCGGTGTAAATATCTCATGCTGCAATGATTCGGTTCCTTTCTCGTGCAAGTTTCGTTTCCATCAGTCTGTGAAAAGACTGTACCAGACCCCAGAATCAGCTGTGGAGGATGAATTGTGGGCTTTTTCGGTTTCTGAAAAAGAAAAGGACACTGCAGTAGGTCTGTCAGGCAGTGGATCAAAGGATGTACCTCGGTCTGCTGTAGCTGAGCTATTTGTTCAATAGTTAGCTCTAGTTAACTAACATGATTATTCATTCTAAAATAAGCACTCTGGCAGTGTTTGCTCCCAGGCAAATACTTGCTCTGCTACAGTTCTTTCTCAGCTCAGCTGCCTCTGATCCCCTTTGCAAGTGCTGAAGTCGTTCGCCTTTGTAGTCATGAGAGTTAATTACCACTCATGTTGTTCACTTTTCTGCACGGCCAAGAGCTTTTATGTCCTTTACATGACTCGGGAGTGGACAGACTACGCGGCACGAAGGTTCCTTATGCAATGTATGATTAATAGTTGCCAAGAAGTTGGTCTGCCACATGCTACTGGCAGGTTGGTGGCTGTGCAGCTGCTAATTACATGGCTGGGCTGATGAAGCACGGGGCATCTGATGGTGGGAGAGGCTCCAGGGCCCCGCAGGACATCCAAATTTGGGGATCTGGGCCACCTGGGAGGTGGTGGCTGGATGTGGCATCTCACACAGGGTGGGTCTGCTGGGGTCACAGTGTGGACATGTGGAGAGAACAGCTATGGCCTGTGCTAGGAGTCAGGGGAAGGAGCAGGGGAAGAAGTTAAGAGCAGGCTAAAGCAGTTTGTGTAGCAATGAGCTGTGCACAGCTATGGGGCATCTAGCATTGTTTAACTCGTATCAGTCCGAGAAACCCAGGTTTGTCTCCCAGCCGAAAAGCATTGTCCCCACAAAAGCAGGTACTCAAACACAGTGCTCTTTAGTGGCTGTGGCCTGCAGGAGCAGGAAGCTCAGAGAGACTGCATCACAGCCTGCATCCCTTCAGCATCTCTAGTCTCTGGAGTTTTTCACTTGAATTATGTTTTTCCTTTTCAGCTAAATAAACCAGAGCAAAAAGCCTTTCACTGTGTGCTCCTGTTTCCAAGGGTGACTTTATGGGCACAGCGATGCAGGCTCAGAACTGAGCTCTTCCGTGGCCCAGTTACAGAATTACTTCCCGTGCTGCTGACAGCTTGATTTGTGAGAGGAAAAAAAAAGAACAAAATAACAAAACAGAACTCAGCCCACAGCCTGTGGAAGAGAGAAAAACACAGACTTGCTGTGCTATAGGGGAAGCGTCGAACACAAACATTTCAAAGGACGAAAGCTTCTGGTCTTCGTGTACATGATAAAAATCCCTGGGAGAGGATAAGTCACATAGCTGTAACTATTTTTAAGCTTTAAAAGTTTCCTGTTTAATACCTGTGGGACAGGTCTGTGCAGCTAGCTGGAGGCCAGTTTTAACCTTGGACCACTGAAGTCTGTTTACCTGTGGTTTGGTACAGAGCTGGCCATTGTGGGCTTTTTTCCTCCTTTGAAATAAGGAATATCTGGGAAACCTCTAGCACTGCCTCCCCAAAACAAGGAAACCCACATGACTGACTGTGCACCAGACCTGTTTTACTTGGCTGCCAAGGGTTGCAAAGTAGCCAGATACTGAAAATGTTGCTAATGAAGCAGATATCAGACTTAAAAACTCACCCTTGTGCCTTTACACTAAATCTGGCTGATACTAAGAGGACATTGAGGGCATGTGTAATTCCAGAGCTGTTTCATTCTGGTTTGAGGCTAAAGAGTAGTTATAGAAAGGGAAGACTGAACTGAGATGTTCTGCTGTCAAACAAACAATTTGACTTCTAAAGCAAAATCTCATGGCAATGCACTGCGGGGTCACGATTTATAAGTCTGGTAGAGAGCTGTGTCTTGATTTGCAGCTTATAAAACCAGGATTTTGGTAATAAATGCATTCTTCAGAATTAAAGCCCAGCAGGTTCGTAAATGTGGAGTTCATGGCTTTGTGTTGAGCAGCAGCCTCCTATGATTACTGAGTTCTGTGTTTCTGTGATAGGTGAGAGAGCTTCCTCCTGGCCACTTAGTTATGTCACCATTAAATGGAGAAAAGGGATTGCAATGACCTAGCCTAAAAGGGGTAGACCAAACAGCAAAGCACTGGCATTGATGAAACAAACCTGCTTTAAGCATATTCTCTGGCCAGTCTGAGTCATCGGTCATCCAATAGGTTTATTCTCTTCTTCCTTCCTCCTGTGTCTTTCCCAGTGCTTTGCCTGGAATTGGGTATGCATTATAGGGGGATGTTCCTGAGAGCAGGCAAGGATGGGGACTGTGGGTAGGGACTGAGCCACAGCATGGAGAGACAAGCTGAGCCCAGGCTGCCAGAACTGCTTGAGCCAAGTGTTGCCTCTTAAGGAGGACTCTGGAAGGACATATCCAACCATGGATAAGCCATGCATTAGTCCAGCAACTTCCTGGATGCCTGTTCCCTGTACTGCCTGTTCCACATCCCAGCCCTTGAGTTGCCTCTGCTGCTTCCTCCTCACGCAGGCTTTGATCCCAGCCTGGGTATTCCTCTCCGTGTCATCTCCCTATTCTCAGAGCTGTTCTCAGTTTTAAATCCAGAATCTTGAGAGGAAAACAATATTCCCCGGTTATTAAGTGGAGTAAGTCAAACATACCTTTAAATAGCTGCATGTATTTCTGGAAAGAGAATCTGAGACTGCAGGGACAGATCAGAGTGAAGTGTGGGAAACAGTGAGCATCCCCAGTTACCAAGCTGAATATGGCCACCCAAATGGTCATATTTTAAAACTAAGTAGTACAGGTGAGCAGATGTATTTTGTTCAGAATTAAGAGAGACACAGAGGAATTGATTTTCCAGAAATACTATACTAGAAGGCATTGCTTGGTTGTTCACAGTACACAGTTTTTCCTAAAGTCCACCAGATATGCAGTTTTGAAGATGTACTTCTAAGTATGTGCTGAGCTCAGGAACCTGCCTTCACTAGTAATTAAAGAACATGTCAGGAATGTTTTCTTCTCTTAGCATGTCAGTGTATGCATGTGTGTCCACGTGTGTCTCTGTGTGTGTATCCCTTTATTAACAGTGAGTGCTACATGTAGGCATCAGCCATGAAAAGGACTGTTCAATTTCCATGGTATCTGTCCAGACAGTAGACTGCCTTCAAAAAGAATGCTCAGATGTTTATGGAAGCTCTACTGAATGATGATGATGATGGGGGAAAACATTTATTTCTCAACTGGCAAACTTTTTTGAAAGTCAGAAATTTTGCTGTGTGATACGCTGTCCATCGAATTTGTGATTCCAGTTTTCTGCTTTGCTGGAACAGCACATGGATTGAGCAAAACCAAAGTTAGTGGTAGGACAAAATGTTTTGATATGTTGTCCTAATTTGAAGGAGGGGACAGAAGCTGTGCCACTGGTTTTGCTCTTCCACAAGAACCCTGGGACTGAAGCAGCACCAGGAGTGGTGTTGGGTGGCAGATTCCTAGATGAAAGAATACAAATTCGATTACACCCTTGGTTATGCTGTTGGTCAAGTGCAGCCGATTGCATTCATGTTGGGCACCACCCAGAGCCTGCTGGAGCCACTGGGAGTTTTGTCATCAGCTTCCCCAAGGAGTAGGATTTTGCTCATTGTTTACATTAGCCCTATGTGCACGGGAACATATGGAGCAAATGCAAAGGTTTTGAATTGAAGAAACCAGTAAGCAGTTTTATGCATTTACTTTGTTACACAGGTAAAAGCTGAGACAGCAAACCCCATCTGCTAGACCTTTAACACATCTCTGTAAACCCCATGTTAGGAGTCAGAGCATTCTTTTCTCTTTTATTTATGGCCCTTGCAGCCTGAATGAGTGCATCTGGAGCTCAGATGTCTGATGCCCTTTTTGTAAATTAGTTAACTTGAAAAACTGCACACAGTGTCACATCTTTGCTGTGGAAATGCCAGGCTCTGTAGCTGAGGTGCTTTTGTGTGTGCATATGTTTTTTTTTTAACGTGAAAAGGCTCTTGAACTTTATGCATAAACACTGTTCTCCCTCTTTTTTTTCCCCCTCCCTCTTTTGTTACAGACTGTGGACTAGCATTGAATAGTCAGGGAAAGCTCCCCAGGGAGATTAGGGACATGGACAGATTTTAAACAGAGACTTAATGCATGGATACGAAAGGACAAACATTCTAGTGGGAATACTGATGCCAATTCCCTGCTTTGGGGTCAAAATGCATTAAACAGCTGCTTGCATGCTAAAGATGCTTTTAAAATCAAAAAAGACCGGAAATTATAACATTTATAAAGAGAGATCATGCTCAGTGAGAATAAGAGTACTTCACTGACCCCTTTTGTTATAAATCATGCAAAGTATTTACCAGTGCTAAAGAGAAGTGCATCTATGAATCCCTTTCTGCAGGGCTCAGAGTCCCAGATCCCAGTGAAACTTATTCAGGCAAGATTTGTCTGCATCCTTCCTGGAGGACTATGGGAACTGAGATTAACAGCAGCAGGAATTAAATGCCTTGACGTGAGTAAAGTGCTGCTATCATCACTTCCTCTGATTACACTGTTGTGGAAGATAGCCTATTGCTGGTTTTAATAAATCTACATTAAAATAAATGGAGTGAAGCCATAGCACGAACAAGCAGAACATATATTTGAGCCTGCTGTGCAGCAACTAAACTCGAGTCCAACTGTAAAAACTGGCAATCTGGATGGGTCAGCATCTGAAACTGGGTTAAATAACAGCGACACGGCAATATCAAAGCTGCAGCATGGCTTTAATTGCCACAGGGCTGGTGTTTATCATATAGCTTTGTGTGTATTTAAGAATAAATGCAATGAAAAAAAAATTCATTTCTGAAATAACTATATGGCCTTACCATTGCTGTGCATTTGCCTTAAGGGTCCTTCAGCCTGACTTCACATCACTGCTGAGCCCTGGTCTCTGAAAGGGAAACAAGTGTCATTGGCAGTATAGAAGTGCAGCAGCATCCATGTAATACTTAGATCATTTAAGTTCCCACTGCAGACCACATTTTATTACCTGTGCATTTTATATGATCCCTCACCTCTATTGCCACGTGCTGTGTAATCCCTGAAAAATCTGCCCCGAAACTGGGGTCCTTTGTTTCAGATGCTGCATGGAAGCTTTTGACAGCTTTGAACTCTCTGTTTCTTAAGTTCCATCTTAGCAAAAGAACAAGTCTTCAGTGCTCTGCAGCCTCTCATTGCTGCCTGTCTGCTTCCTGTCCCCATAGCTCTTTCCTTTGGCTCCTCTTTGCTTTCTACCAGCTCAGACATTTGCTTTCCAGCCTCGCAGCCTCTCTGGTCTGCCACTCCTAATTGTACTCTTTAAACCATTCCTTGGAGACATCTTCTCTGCCCTGAGAGTTGTTCCCAAGCTTATTTATTCTGCAGGCTGGTTTTGAGGGTTGTGTTGGCTATGTGCATCCTGTTTGCCACTTGGGACACAGCGGTCAGGTCCCGCTCTGCAGCTGCAACAAATAGGAAGAACTGCAGCTGCCGTTTGGGAGAGATGTAATTTGGGATTGTTCAGAATGAGGTGGCCTCTCTAACCTTAGCCTTGCTCTCAGTGATGCCTGTGGTGTAACCACGCACACCAGTTTGTGTCTTGGATGTTAAAGAGGACAATTCCCTGTGAGAACACAACTGCTGGTGACATAAATGGCAAGATTTCTTGATGTCTGCACCCAAACATGGCCATTGAAGCCAACTGGCCAGCAAGGCAAGCTGGGCCCCTCTCACCAGGCTGTTTCCTGCTGAAATGAATACCCTGTGAGGCCCTGAGCTGGTGCCTCTGGCATTAACCAGGTGCTTTTGTGCACCCCTGCTTTTCATCCCTAAAATGCACAGATGTCTCTTAAGCGAGTGCCATGTCTTGTCCCTGCTTCTGCCATACTTGGGCGTTCCTCAGAAGCCCTTGGAGGAGGAATGCTAAAGGCAGAGCCCTTTACCTGTCTTGTGGGATGTACTTTTGCACAGAAGGGGGGATGCACCGTAAAGGTGTCTTGGGCTGTGCTGCCGGGGCTGCAGGGCTGGGGGGTGAAGTGAAGCCACTTTCCTTGTTCTTCCATCCCAAGGGGAAGGTCAGCGACGCTGGGGTGTGTGTGTCCAGAAGGTGGCACCGGCGACCCGAGCCTGCAGCATCACCCGGCTGGGAACACCCTCCCTAACCCGGCCTCTCAGCATTCCCCAAAGGCTCTCAGCATCCCCGAAGGCTCTCAGCATCCCTGAAGGCTCTCAGCATCCCCGAAGGCTCTCAGCATTCCCTGAAGGCTCTCAGCATCCCCGAAGGCTCTCAGCATTCCCTGAAGGCTCTCAGCATCCCCAAAGGCTCTCAGCATTCCCTGAAGGCTCTCAGCATCCCCAAAGGCTCTCAGCATCCCTGAAGGCTCTCAGTATCCCTGAAGGCTCTCAGTATCCCCAAAGGCTCTCAGCATCCCCAAAGGCTCTCAGCATCCCCAAAGGCTCTCAGCCCTTTAAGCCCATCACCAAGCCTGTGCTCCCATTGTCCATCTCCAGAGCCCACGGGTGACACGCAATAACCATCGGTGTAGCTGGGATCTTGGGGCTTGAATAAGTCCTGGGAGCAGCAGGATCTTTGCCTCCCCATTACAAGATTAGTTTTGCTGGTGAAGTGAATAAAAGCCTGTCTGAAGACAGCACTCAGGGTTGTTTCTGTAAAGGGATGTGCTGTGTGGGCACTGCCACTCTGGTAGGGGTTGGGCTTGTATTGATGCCGGCAGTTGGGTTATTAAACACGCTGGCAGGCATTTCCCAGGCATCACCATTACAAATACCAGCAGAAGAGGCTGTTTTATCTTCCCTCTGTTGAGGAAATCTCCGTGAATGTGAAAGGTAGACCTGGAGTGGGGTTTTTGCCCTGTGATCTGAGAGTTTCAGCCACAGCTGGGGCTGAGGAGACACCTTGGTGCTGGGGGACCCTCAGTTCAGCACCCCTGGGCAGCGAAACCAGTTTGCTGCAAGGGAGAGGAGATTAAAGTTTTGAATTTTTGAGGAGTGAGCCGAGTTAGGCTTTTCTGCAGGAGCAATTCTGGCAGTTACGTTTGCCTTTCTTGAGATGGAGGATAGCTCTCTTAATTTAGGCCGTGGTTTTCCAGCCTCAGAAACCACAGGGATCCACGTGAATTTCTGGAGATACCCTCCTGCTCTCTATGTAGGCCAGTCTATTGCTGTTTCCCCTTACTACCATTGTTGCTCTTGGTTATAAAAAGGAAAAAACAACCTATTTGTCCCCCTCTTTTCTTCACCCCATCTCACCTCAGCAGGAGCCAAACCCAGGCTGCTGTGCCTGCCCCCCAGAGCCAGCTGCTGTGGTAGGAAGGGGACAGCAGGCACCAGTCCAGCTACCGGCTGTGGCACTGGTGCCAGTCCCGTCCTCCCTCTGTTCCCTCGCTGGCAGCCTTTCACTCATGGGCACTGAACAGGCAGGGCCAGATAACAGAGGGAGAGCAGTGGTCTGCCTACTGATCATGTCGGTCACTTTTGCAAAAAAATAAACCCAACATCCAGAATAACTCCCAGAGCTCTCTTCTGTGCTTGTTCTTAGGCACACTGTTAGTTTTCATCCAGTGGCATGACATTGAAAAGCTGTCTTGAATAAACTCCTGCTATCTGGGCACAGTGTGTGCCCTCAGTGGAACGGTGTCCTGAAAGGACCCTTTTTCTTTATAGCTATACACTCGGTACCTAGGAGTAATGGGTTTAAAATGCAGATAATTAAGTCCAGTTAAATTTTACAAAGGTTTTACCACTAAGGAGGAAACGTAAATTGAAAATAAGGAGCAGAGCAGAAATAATTCTGAGTTGCCAGTTGACTTTGTGCTGGAACAGCTTGCTTTTTCCCAGGTGCTTATCTGCTCTTGATGGCTCTTGGCATTGTGCATATGCAGGAAGGCAGAACATGCAGCTGGACAAGAGGGCTGCATACAGAGAGAACATTTTTGACCTTTCACCAGCCTCAGATGTTGCTGTTCTGTCTTATTTCTAGCCATGTCCTTTGTTTCTTACATAGTTCCCTTTTCAGACATAGTTAGGGGCTGGGCCTCTTATGTTTTTTTCTTTTTCTTTTTTCTTCTTTTTTTTTTTAATGTTGTTGGTTTACACCACTCCTGATAGATTCTTTATCACCTGTTCCCTGCGAGGCAGATGACAGGGCTGCTTCCCTTCTGTAGCAGCTGTGCTGGAGGACTGCTGATGGGGAACAAAATGGGAGCTACTGAGCAATAATTTGAAGGGTGGCTATTAAAAAGAAAAAAGCCAGCTAATTAGAGCTTAGGGGAAGAGGCAACACTTTGTGCAAAAACACCAGAAGGTAGGCCCTCCAAATCCCATACACTCCCTGTAAAGAGCTGTAATTAACCCCACAGTATTCAATTTATTAATTAAAATTTAATTTATATTTTCTGCCCTTGACAATCATCTCGGAGGCGGTCAGGAAAACATAGTGGCAGCTGGGTTTGCACAGAGCAGCAGTGACATTCAGGAGGGCAGAGGCCCAGGGAACGCCTCTCAGTCTGCCAGTCACACCTGTGACAGAAAGAGGTGACCTGCTCCAGAGGTCACTCCATTTCTGGGAAAGGAGGGCAGGTTGGGACACAGTGCAAGCCCCAGTGCTCTCCTGCTCACTTCAAGATATCACCCTACAAACGGAGCACTGCCTTGCTATCTGAAAATGTGAGGGAAAGGAACACTGGAAAATGTACCTTACTTACTGTGCAGCCCTTGGTTTTGATGTTCTGCTTGGTGCCTCACCTGAGTAGAGTGAGATGCCTCTCCTGAGCTTCAAGGAGCCCACCAAAGCAGAGTAGCTCTTGCTTAAAGCTGCTGTGTCTGCACTGGTAGCTTGGCACACTGCTGTTCTTCTCCATACTACCTGTGGTCAGTGTGTCAGGCACCCGTCAGCGTGCGGGTGCTCTTCTGGAACAAATCCCTTGCTATCCCCAAGGGGAAATGTGAATACTGTCAGCTAGAGACTACTCCAGGGTTTGCCCCAAACAGATAGGATACATTTGGAAGACACCAAATGTATTTCCTTCCATGAGGACAGTGCTTCATTGTTATTCAAGGCTGGGCAACAGCATAATTTGTGCCCTCACCAATTCTTTTCCTAGAGCACGCAGTGGGGTTTTTTTTCTGGCATTATGTTTTTGGCACAGCACTGCTCAGCTGGCCTGCAGCATCTGCCTCTAAGTACTCTTCATACCTTGAATTGAAAAACACCACCAAGCCCATGGGCAGAAAATAGTGACTTGTAGCTACAAGGTCACGAGAAGAAGCGTGAGCTGAGCACTGTGCAGCATGGCTGCAGCCACCCACTCAGGAGGGACCAAACTCTCAACACTTGGTCATGAGCCATTCCTGCAAAAACTGGCCTGTGGGCAAGAGTCTGCAGTACAGGCCTGGTGAGAATGGCCATGAAGTAAAGAAAGTCTTTTATTCCCCATTTAACAGAAGGGTGCTTACTGACTCAGCCAGAGAATGTACTGGGAGTGTGTTGAAACCAGCTCTCCCAGGTCCCAGGGGAGAAGTTTTCAGTACAGAACTGTTAAAAGCAAGTGGGAGAGGAGGTGGGGCACAAGGACTACCATCACTGACATCTTGTCTTCTCCTCACTGCTCTGGGTGAACTGTGGGGGATTGGGCAGGTTTTTGATATCCCTGGTGGCTCAGACCCTTCTGGTAGAGAAGTGGCGTGCCATCTCTCAGTCCTAGCGAGACAGGCACCAAGCTGTGCAGTGCTGTGAGCTCAGCAACCCTCCTGAGCACACCCAGAAGCAGAACTGCAGTTTTCTGGTGAACATCAGCATTAGAAAAGATAAGTGCTACAATTTGGAGTCGCTTTGGCTTCCAGACTTTGGTGTGTAACTTCAGCTTTAGGACCATCGCAGACCATGCTCTTATGGTCTCCCCTGTGGTCACACAGGGAACCAGCCTGGGGCCCATCAGACCCTGATGTCACCTCTCCCACCAGGTCTCTGCTCCCAGGTGTGGCACTGAGGGCTGGAATGAACAAATTCTCTACCTTTGCGTGAAAAGAAGTGCCTTTGGTGCCCTGCAAAGGTGCTCCTGCAGGGCTGTCCTGGTTCTGCCAGCAGCAAGGCCAGAGGGGTGGGAGGAAAATGCCATTGCTATTGCAGTGGTTCTCTGGCTGGGACACCCGATCTGGCAACCCTGAGTCACGACAACATGTCAGCTGGTGTTGGCACCCATGATGGAGCAGGCCCAATCCATTGCTTTCCTGTTGGTCATTCCAGAGAAATCCCAGCAGAACTGAGGGAGGTGGAGATGGATGCTGAGAATCACTGCAGCCTTCCTCCTGAAGTGAAGCTCCTAAAGAGCACAGTAATTGTCCAACAACAGCTACACCTATTGCCTGACTTTGTGTGCAACATTTAGCCTTCCTTCCTTCCTTCCTTCCTTCCTTCCTTCCTTCCTTCCTTCCTTCCTTCCTTCCTTCCTTCCTTCCTTCCTT
>JAWWTY010000077.1:51580883-51638751 GCA_035222235.1 Margarornis squamiger | reverse complement strand
TCCTTCCTTCCTTCCTTCCTTCCTTCCTTCCTTCCTTCCTTCCTTCCTTCCTTCCTTCCTTCCTTCCTTCCTTTTTTTCTTTTAAATAATTTTAACCCAATTTTTAGAAAAGTCGTTCCTGCATCTCTCAAAAATTCATCCGCTTCTCCGGCTTTTACAAGAAGAGTAGGGGGAGAGAACAGACAGACAACTCACTGCTAAGTTTGGAATTTAACATGCAGAACAACAAATTCATTCCAAAATGAGTTTTACTTTACTGTTAGTCATTTGCACTAACCTGCAATTAAAAGGCTCAGCATTTGTTCTCTTCGCTTTCTGAAGTTACATTTTCCACTTCCTAGGCCCTGGCCTTGGGCAGTGGATTTTTGAAGCAACCATGCCTTGGTAATTAATGTTTAAAGATGAATGTTGCAACTTTTAACACAGTGTGTTGCTGAGTAAACAGGAAAAAGAATACAAAAAACACAAGGCTTTTCCTGGAGGCTGCAGGTTTTGGAGACACTGTCCTTAGAGCTCCCAGCTGCAGGCCATGTGATTAGCCCTTCCTCTGTGCTTGCACATGGGGGAGGTGGCCATGCCTTAAAAAAAGCAGAGGAAAAGAAATACCACATTTAATCTGTCATTTCTGTGTGCCACTGACTCATCACCCCAGAAAGCTTGCTGGGAATGATTAACTCACACAGGGAGGGAGAAAACAGATCTTTGACAAACAGTCTTTACCTGTTAACATGATCAGTGCCAGTTTGGATTTTTGCGAAAGGATAGGAAGACAAAGGGATGAAGTAAGAAGACAGGAAGGGGTAAAAATGGGTCAAATTGTGCCTATAACTTCCATTTCTATTTCATGTCAGTCCCTTTGTCCCAAATCTGCCTTTTCTCTGTTGAAGCCACAGGTTCCAGTCTGTTACTAATCTGGCTGGATTCACCAGTGGCAGCAGCCCATCCTATACAGGCCTTCTGTATGTGACACCAAGTGCTCCTCAGTACCATTGTTTGAATCTCTCCTTGAACCATTTTTTTTTTTGCTTTAGACATTAAGTTCCTGTGTCATCTCATTCTAAAAGAAATCCTTAGCAACTGAAAAAGCAAGTGGGAAAATCAGCAGTTTGGGCATTTCAGGAAGGGGAAAGGGTAGTCTGGGTTGAGATTGCCTCCTTACTTTAGACATTTGGCTTGGGCTTTGCAGTCTTGATTCAGACCTTTTGGAGGACACACCTCGTGCCTATTATTTCACAAGAGGTTGGCAGCAGCATCTTCACCTGAGCCTCCTGAGACAGGAGGAGGGGGAAAGCACTCGTGGTCTTGTGAGTGATTTCTGTCCAAAGGGCCAGGGGGTCACACTGTACCGTGGGAGGGGTGCTGTTTTTCAGACACAAAAAGCTCTCCTGGTCTGGCAAAAGCCAGTGACAAAACTCTAAACAGATGAACTGGAACATGAACAGAACGCTGCTTTTGGATAGTTTTCTTTTTTCCCCCTTCTCTCTTCCTTTTGTGTCCTCCAGAAAAGACAGTAAAATTCCCAATCCTGTATACAACTGCCAGGTTGGCTAAACAAGTTTAAAGCAGGTGCTTTGGGCTTTGTTACTCTTTGATGTTCCTTCTGCTCAGAAGAAACCAAAACCTAAAGAGCTCCTGGAAGAGTTCCCTGTGCCTGATTCTGCACTTAAGTGGGAAAATGGAACCTCCCAAGTAATCTTGCCTTTCTGGAAATGAAGTTCAGCATCTAAGAAAGATTAGTAAGAGACACATTCATCACTAGTCATACTCATTTGGGTAACAGACAAGTTTCTGCCTGTGCTCTCCTCTAGTATTCATTATGAATGTGTTTTAGTGACTTCCTAAGCAGCAGTCCCAGCAGAATAGTAAATGAAGGATTGCCTCCTGATTCAATGGTTTCCTCTTCTTTTAGCATTGTTTATATACCATGAACAGCATGCCAATATATTAACAGGGTACCCAGTGCTTGGCTGTTTTATTATCCATTGCTTTAGCTACCTGCCCAAATTCCTGAGCCTAAAAGGATTACACTGATTTTTAGGTGATTTTGCTGTGGAAGCACAGTGATTTTGCATTGTTTCACTTGTTTGTTTTTATGGCTTCTTTAAAAGTTTTCCAGTAAAGGGCCTATTTGTACTAAATTTAAGCCTACTCAAAATAGCTTGTTTGTGGCTTTTTCTGTTGATTTTTCACAAATTTATTTAAAAACAGAGCTCCAAAAAGCACTTCTTCAGAATGCAGGGTGCTTCAGTCACACTTCATGCTACATGACACAGATCATTCAGCATTTTGCTAAGATGAAGCATTACCAAGTCCCATGGGAAACAAAATGCCTTGGGATTACGAGCAGTGTGTTTTTCAATAAATGTTTAATCCTAAACAGATCGTTCAAATGGAGTTTAATAAAGACTTACTACAGCTAATGAAAGGATTTTGTGCCACTCAGTGGGCTCTCAAACAGGCAGAGATAATATGCTTGCCCATACTAACAGTGTTCACTGAGCTGTGTTTCCTTTCCTAGACTGGAAATTAGATTTCCTTCTCCATTGTTTCTGTAGAAAAACTCTGAAGTACTCAAAAAGATCAGTGCAAGCCACTGTGTTTATAAGAAGGAGCTGTGCTCCAATAAAAGATAGCAGGAGTCAAAATAAGCATCCCTCCTGTGTGTTTGTGTCCCCTGCTGCAGGGAGGGACTGGAGAGATCCAGCATAATAAACAGGTGTATTAAGCCACCCAAGTTTATACACCTAAGGTTGGAAATGTTGATCATTTTTTGGTCTGTGCCCCATTCCCAGCTTATTCAAATCCTGTCTGAGGATTAACACACTTCGTTGTCACCTTGCCTCCTTGGAAGGCTTTGGAGGTGATTTGGGCAGGCTCCCAGCACCTTCAGCCCTCTCTGGACCACACTTCAGTTGGGACATTTTTATCTAGAGGACATTCTGAGAGACATATTACTGACTTCCAAGGCCATTTCAAAAGGACCAGGACTTGACAAGAAGCAAGCAAAGGCTCAGGAGCAAATTGATCAGAGGCACGGTCACCCAAATATCAAGGATGAGGGTAAAATTTAAGGATTTGGCTTTTTACTTGCACCACAGCAGAATTTGCTCCCTTTGTTTTGTCTTCTGCTCTTTCTCCTCCTCATTTCTTCACTTTTGGAATTAAAATGCCCAAGGTAATTTATGCTCCAAATGCCTTTTCTCACGCTGAAACTGGCAGTGAGTGCTGCAAGCTTCCCTGAAGGAAAACCTTTCTTGAAAGGTGCTACAGCTTCTCTCCAGGAGCATGGGATAGGGAGGAAAAAAAACTCCATTAGTGACCCTTTTGCTATGTAACCTTTCCTTAAAATGTCAGCAACTGAGCTTCCACAGAGAGAACAACAAATACTGAAAGAGGAATGTGGAGGACATTATGAAAGAAGAAAGCAAGAAAAGGGATGTGCTCAGACAAGTTTCTCAGGAAAGCTGATGTAATATGTGCTGTAGAAAATGCTAGCAGTTGACATAGAACTAAGTTTCTTTCTAAATAGCTGTGGGTGCCAGCAAGCTGGGAGAAACAAAGTGTACATCTGGGAATACAGCTGAGCAGACTGTTTTGTGCAAAATAAATACAGTAGGTGTAAAACTTGTTTTCAAAATATGTCATTTAATTGAAAAGTGTCCTTTTAATTACGGCTGAGTGCCTAGTGGATGGGAGTCTCATTTCTGTTGGGGCTGTTCCTGGTGATTCTGTGACATCAACTCCTGCACCATGGGAGTAGCTCCAGAGGCTGCTGTTGGGCTGCCCTGGGATGCAGGTCTGTAGCAACCATTCAGTCCCTTTCCTAGAGTCTGGCAAACATTTAACAAGGTTTTTAACAGCCCCCTTGAAAATTGCCTGACTTGCAGGTATTTCAGCCTGGTGTCCTGCATAAATGACTGTTGTGCCCATGTCCACATCTGTGTATATCCAGGTTGGGAATCTCCATCCCTGTCTTAACATGCCTGGCAGAGACATGCAGGCTCTTTGAGATACTGAAGACATTCAGTGCCAGCTGGTGGCTGGAGGCTGAAGAATGTCTGGATATTCTCTGCAGGGGAGAGGCTGAAGGAAGGTGTGGTCTCTGTTACCCTTGGAGACTCCAAAAGGCCCGAATCTGGAGGATCTCGTGTGTTCTTATTCCACTTTTCACAAAACTTGAAGGTTGGTTGCAGCCTGAAATGCTTCATCTTTAAAAACACTGGCTTCTCTACTTTGCTCCTCCTGGTATATGTAGAGCAAAATACTGCGTGTGCAGAGACTGATAAACACACAGTGTCATTGGAAGTGCCATTTTCAGTTAGCCTTGTTCATAAAAACTGGATAAACTGCCAAAGAGAAAGTCCCAGCTCATGGACTGTTGTGGGTTTATTCAACCTTAGGAACAGAGGAAGAGCTGTATAGAAGGAATGCCTATTATGAAGCTGATATTTGGTTATAAGGCTCACATGCATGGTGTGTTACCTCCTTTTTACAAATACTCTTAGCACTGTCCAGGCAGCCAGCAAAGGGTGGGTGGTTACTTTCATAAGGGTTTTGTGACTAAGGCAGGAGAAGGCTCCAGGAGATCCCTAATGTTTTGGATGGGACTATTGTCATGCAAAAAAAATATCCACTTCTTGCTTTATTACAAATTGGTTATAAGGAAGACTCAGGCAGTAGGACTGACTGTGCTGGTGTCTTGTCTTGGAGCCGGAGGTTGAGTGACCGTGCTGAATTCTTAGGAATGGTTGAAAGTTCTTGCTCTGTCTCTGATACATACCCACTCCTCTGCATTTTCTCTTTTGTTCCAGGTGGAGTCTGGATAAGCCCTGTCAAGAGAGCTTCTTTCCTGGTTTGGGGCTACCCAGTGATAGTGATCTCGAGCCATAGTTTTAGAGGAGTGGCACCAAAGAGCCTGTTGTTGTGCTGAGTGCCTTACAGGACAGGTGACATTCCCTGCTTCCTCAGCTGCCTGGAAGTCAAGCCTTGGATATTGAGCTTCAGTTCCAATAGGGTAAGTCAGAATCCTGCATCCATTGCATAATTGAATTTAAAATACAGTTATCAGCCTATCATACAACTGTTTGAAACAAAGCCAGGGGGAAAATCACTAGAGCACAATGCTGTGTAGAGGGCACTAGTATGGCCAGAAACTACAGTAAATGAGGTCTTGTTAGTGCACCCTGCTATATCTGATGTTGGGTTGCATTTCAAGAACTTCCCAAGTTACAGCAGTGCTGAGGCTGCCAAGCTGAAATGGATCCACTGGAAAAGTCCTGCCCACTGCCAAAATCAGTCTTGCTTCTTGGCCATGACAGAGGCTCAAGATTTCTTTGTGCAACTTCAGTTTACTTCCTGAGCTGCAAAGTGCACAGGATATCTAAGCTGACCAGTGACTTAAGAGAGTAAAGTAGCAGTCTACCTTTATTTTTTTTCCTTTCTAGGGTAAAAAACCCAAGGATCAGAAAGCCATCGAAGCAACAACTCTCTATCCCTAAAGATACACTCCTCAGAAAGGTTATTAAATACCTAAGGAGACAGTAACCTTTCCAAAACCTCTCTATCTGGGACACAGGATTCCTAAAGCATCTCTTAAGGTTACCCTATCCCTAAAAATACAGGAACCTTGCAAAAACCTCAGTTTGGGTTTTCCTTGTGCTTTCCTGGGCTCCCTTTAAGGGAAAGTTTCCCCCAGTAAGACCTTGGTGGCTCCAGTGGTGATGGAGGAGGAGGCACGTAGCTGGCTGCTCTCCTTCTGCACAGATGAAAACCAGGCTCCAGTGAACCTTTAGGCTGGCATTGGATAAAACTTTGTTCCTTTGCCATTCCCAGTAAATCCTCTCTGGTGTCACACTCACATGTGAAGCCCTTTTTCATTCCCACATAACCCCCATGCATCCTCTTGTCTCTTTATAAAAGTCCATTTGTGGCTTGAAAAGCTCATATCAGGTACAAAGCTATTTAAATCTCTCCTGATTTCTTATCTTTGTTCTTTTGACATCTGAGCACAGTTGCTCAAAGTCTGAGAAAGGTTGCTGCTTCTGTTTGAATTTCTCCCCCTCTCCACCCCTAAATCAGGTGACATTTTTAACTTTAAGTTGTATAGCAGGGAACATGCTAAACATCAGGTCTGAGAGAACTGGGAGATGATGGGACTGCAGCTTTAGGTGCTGCAAACAGCCCAAATCTCTGTATTCAAAATCAAGCCCTTTTTACTTTAAGGTGTGATCAGTCCTTCAAAAAGCTCCATGGAATCCATGCTGATGGAATAAATAGCTGGCCACTTTGCTTTCTGTTGGGTTATTGACACTTGCTGCATTTCTAACTGCTGGTTATGGAAGGAAGGACCTGACTCTGCCAGAACCCCGGGACTAATTAAAACATTACCTTTAACATTTAAGGAGAAGGTTGTTGCTTTCCCCAGTAAATTGGCTTAGCCTCTTAGCCCCTAAAGCACAAATGGCACACACTGCATCACAGTTAGCAAGTGGGTTTGAGGAAAAACGCAGTCAGAGGAGTGCAGCTTGTTGCACAAGTTAAAAAGGGTTTCTTCTTACTTTCCCCACCAGCACTGAATATTATGAATGCTAACGAGTATTCATCTCTCAGCCAGGCATCCAGACCTTGTAGGGCCAGTTCTTTCTTCCAGTAAGAGCTTTGCATCATAAAACAGCCCAGATAAAACATACCCAGGGGAAAATCCCGTGCTTGTAGGAACTTCCAAGCCTTTTCAACCATGTGCTTGCCTAGCTGCTTGTCTTGGCTGGAGGAGAATGGCCTGTTAGAAAGGGATGGCCAACACAACTGGAGAAGAACAAATAAGACACTTGAGGGTGTGTCTAATGGCAATGGAATTTTTGCTGCTCATGTGTGCCCAGGCTTGGGCAGAGGAGCAGAGCTGGTAAATTTTAACTCTCTCAGCCAATTCTGCCCTCTTGGAAATGGGCCTGGATTTACACTGAGGAAGCATCACTGGAGGAGAGTAACCTTTTGGACACCATGTGTCCTCCTTACTAATCTTATAAAGGTTAAAAAAACACCACAAGCCCTTTCACAATGCTTTTATGGAGAGAATGGTAAGAGCAGTGAATAATGCGTTTTATTCCAAGTGCTTCATTTAGCAGATATTAAATATGCATCTGAACACTGTTGCTTAGAGGCACGTGCCTAATCTGACTTTGCCCCTGCTTAGAGTGGTACAAATAAGAGTTATTCTGCTGAAATCAGCAAAGTCATTACCTGGTATTAAACTCAGAAGAGAGCGAGTCTTGGTTTTTAACTCTACAGCAAATCCCATTCAATTCAGTATGAAAACAACAGTATGTTTAAGTGGACTGCAAGAAGGAGACAATTGGAAAAACTGTGTCCTAAATCCAGTACAGGGTTCTGGAGCTGAATTTCCATCTGAGTGCTCTTGAACGTTGCAGCACTAAATCTCCTTTGCCTGCAGTGCAATCTGGTTTCTTTTCCCCAGAAAGAAATACATTTTCCTTTTTACAAACAGAGGCCACATAAAACACGTGGTTGTCTTCTGAGCAAAACTCTCAAAGGCCATAGCTTATGCATGTTAAAAAAACCAACCCACAAACTTCTCTTTTGAAGCTAAATGCAGGTTTTTAGTCTATCAGCATTTTTATTCCATACCAGTTTTCTGCATAGTGGAAAATTTACACCCTTAGGAGGGTAATAACTATGATAAGTTGTTAAAAAACAAATTACCTAGGAAAGTAGTTTTTTCCATTATGAAAGTGGCTTGTGATATATTAGTGAAATGAATGAGTCACTTAGCACACCTTTCACAACCTCAGAAGAATTAGATTGTGGCCTGTACATTCCCATGTGTGACAGGAGCAACTCTGCTCTTTGTACCTACAGCACTATCACTCCACAGTGTCTGATTATGTTTTATTCCTATAGAACCATAAATCACTCATATCAGTCCAAAGCCTAAAACTAACCAAACCAGTTCACATTTCTCACATGAGCCATGCTATTTGCACGCCTTTCCTCATTAAACATTTCTTGTTGGGACACAGAAACATCCCAGGTACGTGGATTTCACTGGAAAAAGGTGACAGCCTGACATTTAGAAGGTGTATGCATGGGGAGGAAAGGGAGGAAAAGGGAAAAGCAGGAAAGCCACGGGGATAGAAAGGGCCGTTTGCACAAGAAGAAAGTCAACTGAGCAATAGCTGCCCAATTCATCCTTTGCTTTATCCTTCTGTTTTCTGGCACTGTTCAGAGTAGAGAAGGCTCTAACAGGATCTCAGCAATGTATGTGGTGGGAGAGGGTGAAGAAGAGGGAGCCAGGCTCTTGCCAGCAGTGCCCAGTGATGGGACCAGAGGCCACGGGCACAAAACACAGGAGGTGCAGTCTGAACATCAGGAAACACTTTTTCACTGGGAGGTTGACTCGGTGCTGGCACAGGTTGGAGTCTCCATCCTTGGAGATACTCAAAAGCTGGACAGCCATCTGTAGGCCATCACGTTTGAGCAGAGATATTGGCCAAAGGGACCTCCAGAGATCCCTTGACCTCAGCACTTCTGTGCTACTGTGAGGCTGCTTTGGTCTCTTGTCAGCGAGAAAGGGAGGCAGCTCATTTACTTGGTGGCTCCTTCCGTCAGGAACAGCAAATTTTAGAAAAGCAAAGGGTGCTTCAGTGGACAGGAGCTCTGCAAGGGACCCCAGTAAAGCACTTCCAGTTTGCACTGGGAAGGAGTGAAATGCTTTTGGGGTCAGCATAGGCAACTTTACGTCTGGCAAGTTAATAGAAACAAAAGAGGAGCTCAAGAATTACGTGTTACTTCCATTTCAGTCACTCAGAGAAACATTCCTGTGTTTCTTGTTTCAGAGAGAGAATACTGTGGCATGACTACTAAATATACTTTCCAGGTCACCTGATGACTACAGCTTTGTGCCAGTGGCACTGGGAGCACACAGGGATGCTCAGAACTACTGGCACAGCACTCGGCACGTGCAAAAGCAAGGCAGAGAAATCCAGAGGCCTGAATTCTAAGACATTTGATTCCAGAGCAGACAACTAAAGCCTTGGTAGTTTGTGGGGTTGTCATCATGTTTTCCATGTGGTCTACCACATCGTTCTGCACAGGATGAAGATAAACACATCAAGGGGTGCTTAGATGCAGGGGCTTTACAATGCCTGCAACACTTGGCTCTGGCCACAGGCAAGAATGCCAGACTTTGGGGCTGCACTGTGATCACACTGGGGGAAACATGGAAAAAAGGGTCACACACCTCCCTCCACCTCCTGTCTTCTTGAATGCCAGCCCTCCTACATGCTAAAAGAATAGCTGAGCTGGGCTTAATGCAGTGTAGGGTAGCAGAACAAGTTAGAAGGCAAGTTCAGCACCAGGTTCATCACTGCCTTTTCTCAGAACAGTGACCTCCCTGGAACAGCTTCCCATGAGCATGGCAAGGCAAGGTGGCAGATCCTTTTTCTTTCAAAAACATGGAGTTTGTAATGCTGAGTTTCAGCAAAAATGCAGCACTTTCAAATCATACCTGGCACATCAAGGCAACCCTGACGAGCAAGATATGAAAGTGCAAATGCAGCTTTAATGTAGAGGTAGCAAGTTTTTGTCTGTCAATATTGAAAATACAACAACTTGCCAGGTTACAAAGAAGGCATTTTCTCACAGTCTGCAGCAGGCAACCCTGTTATTAAATAATAACGCCTTCAACTTGTAGTGGTGCCATCAGAAGTGGGAAAGGAGCTCTTTTCACATCCTTCTCAAGTCTGACTCTGCTTTTAGTAACTACAAGTGCCTGCTGAACAGCTCTGTGCTGAGGTGCCCAGGTTTCTCTGACAGGGACCCCAGAGAAGCACTGCTGGGGTTAACATACTGTTTTGCCCAGGCATACACAAGTGTATTGCAGGAGGCACTATGCAAATAGTGTTCACAGAGTTTATAATTTCCTGTTGGAACAGCGAAGAAAAGGAGGTCATTGATTTCAACCAGAGAATACAAATGATTTCCTGCCCACAAAGCTGCCAAATGCTCGCAGTTATTGATTTTTTTTTCCCCTCCCTGCTGGTAACCAAACACTTCTGGTCCTGTCATGGGCATCAGCAGCTTATTGACTAAGTAAACATATCCCATTAAGTTGAACATTGTAAAAATAATAGAAAATTGTCGTGGCTATCGTAAAAAAGCCCAAAAATTTGAGGGGAAAAAAAAAAACCAAACCAAAACCCAACCCCGCCCCAAAAATTGAGAGGAAGAACAGTTCCTGAAGTTAATTAACTTTTATGTAGATTCAAGTTTCTGGAATTTAGGTTTGCACCCAAAAGAGAGAGAGAGAAGAAGAAATTGAAAGAAGAATCAGGGCAAAAAAAAACCCAAAGCCCTTTCCTAAAGCAGCCAAAGAGAGGAGGGTGCAGGGGAACGGGCACTTCAGATTTTATGACCACGAGTAAAAGGAAAAAAGAAATACTGCAAAATTGAGATTGAAAGGGCAAACCTGTGTGGCAGCAGCATGGTGAAGGCATGTTTTTATTTCTTTTCTTTGCTTATTAGCAGCAGGAGGGCCATGCTGGTGCCTGTTTTGAAGGCAGAGCTGAGCACAGCTGATGCCTGGCCTTGGGACGTGTCAGGTTGGAGATAACCCGCACGGTATTAATAAACGGGGAACAATGCTCGCTGTCAAGTTGGTTACAAGGCAGTGGTTCACTGAAGGGGGCCTGACAACGTCAAAAAGCATTAGAGCAGAGCCAGCAAATGCTTTATACGCTGCAGCTGAACCCAGGAGATGAATTGATGCCCTGGATCTGACTTTAAGGCATCTGTCTGCTCTGGAGAGCGCGTGTTTGTGTGAAGAAGCAGCGAAACCAGTCGCTTTTCCCTCCTCCTCCAGCCATCTGCTTACACACAGAAGGCAAGGAGCGAGGCGCGAGAGAACAAATCCCAGCGTGTTGTGGATGGACAGGGACGCCTCACAGACAAAATAAGGCTCAAAGGCAGCAGCACACCCTCGGCAGGGGTATGGAGAGGCTGCTCTGAGCAGCAGGGAGGGCTGGCCTTCCCTGGGTGCTGCTGCTCTGGGCTCCCCTGGCCAGGAGCTTTGCAGTCCTTCAGTGGGAGAGTCAGCAGCGAGAGGAGCCAGTGGGGAGAGGCAGCAGGAGGGAAGGAAACAAGCAGATTAGGAAGTGATGAAAAATAAGGGTATCAGCCTTCTGCTGTGACTTAGGAGAAGGTGTGACCATTTCCTCCACCCCCTCACCTTCATGCCTGCCGACTGAAGAGTACTATTAAAGCAGGTAGTCATAGATTATTAATGACCTGTTAACAGCTTCTTTAATTTACTAATAAGTGCCAACTGCAGCTGCTGTAATTATTCTGCTGGTCCTACAACACGCCCTGTGCCAGGCTGCAAAATATTTTTTTTTTTTTTCTGGCACACATTGTCATGCCTCTTAAAATGTGTGTACAGGGGTAATTTCATACCTAAATAAAATTACATCTTAGGCTGTCAGAGCACCTTGCAGCCATAAAATGTTGGTATCTTCCAGCAAAGTAGGAACGAGGAAGTTCCTATTTTCACATGTGTGAATTGAGACACCCAAAGTTTATGGTTTTAGCCACAGTAATACAGTGAGTCAGTCCCTGAGCTCCTTGTGAAACCTGGGAGCACTGTCTTCTGCTTTGCTTGTGCTGGCATGATAGGAACTGCAAAAGTCAGGGACAAGTTGGAAGTAACAGTAAGGAAGGACTTTTCTATCCAAGCAAAAGTCCCTGGGAGTAACGTCGTCTAAAAGTGATGGCATCTCTTCATCACTCCTCCTAATTCCCACCAAGAGAGACCTGAGTAGTGTGTGCTGGGAAAACAAAACATAAAGAAACAGAAAATATGTGTTTGTTGTGGTCAAAGGCAAAATATTTCCTTGGCTGTCTTCCATTTATGAAGTCTGTGGGCACAGATCCCTACCAGCATCAGCAGCAATTCCCTGCTAGCTGGTCCTTTTTCCTTTTCTGATGGATCCCAGGACATCTGTGTGTCTCATGTGTGCCACATTTGTCAAATCTCATTGTCCTGAGCCCTGGGCAATCTAGCAATTGATCAGCAAACCCCACAAACAAGTATTTGAAGATTACAGAAGCAACAAGGTATGTTTTTAGCAGCCCTGTTTGAAAGCTACTAGTGAGGATGTATCTTGGAAATGCCATAAAGCAGACACTGAATCTTCAAAGGTCCCAGCACTTGTAGCAAACAGTGATCCTGTAAAGGTAGCACTGTTGAGCACACATAAAGCACAGAGGCTTTTGAAAAATCTCAGCCATCAACAGTCTGTAAAGGTGTGAGCTGTGCTTTTGTCCAGCTCTTGGGCTGTCACACCTCCTTGCTGGACAAAGCCCTGTGCTGTAGCTCCATAGGCAAATCTTGTCCCCATACCCCTAAAGGTAGGTTGGGTGTAGGGAACAGCCCTGGAATTGTGCTGAATCTGTCTAGGCTGGCATGTTGTAGCCTAAAAGAGGCCATGGTTTGTGGGCAGGGAGACAGCCCAGGGCTCTTGGAACCAAATGCCTGACCTTGTCATGGGCTTCCTGTGGAGTTGGTTCATGTTTTTCTGCAACATGAAAAAAACAAACCCTGAGTTCTCTAATAGGAGCTACTGAAGGACCAGAGGTTTAGTGAGTAACGCTTAAAACATTAAACAGAGATATTTTTTTTCTCTTCAGATCTTTTCCCACACATATTCTGAGGAGGAAAATATGGATTGCACTCAGCTGTTCCCTGAAATTCCTCTTGCCCTGACTCATTTTTTGTAGGGAGTCTGATTCACATACAACTGTCTTGTGAGCATCCACAGTATGTTTTGCTTTTTCAAGGGTGGAAGGATAAATCAGTAGCTACTGCCCAGATCAAGTCTCAGCTCTGACTCCAGATGCTGCATGTGCAGTGGGACAGGTTCCATCACCTCCTTTGCCCCTTTCCATCTTACATAGCTCTGTGCACAGTTTAACAAGCTGGATCTGTCTGAACAGAAACCTTCCAAGTACTGTGAGAACTTATTTTCTTTCCTTTGTTTTGGGTGGTTCCCATAATAACTTTCCCTCCCCTTTTTGTCTTTCTGAGAATAGAATGTTTCTAGGTCAGAATCCCTGTTGGCCTTGTGCTGTTTTTTGGTCCTCAGTCCTTATTAAAAAGTCAGGTTAGTTTTTCCCCAGATCCTAATTTGTGTTAACAGATTTAGCGGATACTGAACCAATTCTGCTCATATGGGCAAAGACCAACTTCTGGAAATGATCCAGGTGTCCAAGATGTTCGAAAGTAATTAGTTTCCCTCAAAGCCTTAGGCTTTAAGTGTTGATCTAATATATTTAAAAGGGACTTGCCTTTCAGAAGAAGGGTAGGGCCCTTCTTTTCTGAAGGAGGGTCCCTTCTGGGACGGTATAGAGATGGACACTTGAAATAAACTTCTGACATCTGGGGAAAATTAGTGTAGCATTTTTTTTAGGTTTGGTTTTCAGTAGGAAGTTGTGAATAAGAGCAGGGTGTTTGTGAAGTGCCAAAAATAAATATTCTATAATAAAAAGCATTAGATCAGCAAGGTTTTTGGCCACAGGGCTGCAAACCTTCCCAGCTCTGCTGATATTTTAAAAGCTCTGTGAGTTGGGCTCCTTGCTGATCACAGCAGAGCAGTTCCCATCTTTTACCCCCTCATTTCTCGAAGCAGACACATTACAAAGGAGCAAGCATCTTATGATTTACACTGTGTTCCTGCTTTAAACATCTTCTCCCTGTGACTGCCTCCCCTGCCATTCGGTTCCTTTAGGTCACTGTCTGCTGCATGCCTATTTAATGCATGCATGTGCATCACGTTATTGAAGTTAGCGAGACTACAGACAAGCATAAGCCTTAGCAGGACTGGAGTTAGAGACTATAAACTTCCAGGCTGGTCCTAACTTTTAACATAGCCACATACAGTTCTTAGCCCAGTGACATCTGCAGCACTTCTCTGAATATTTGGGACCATTTTCTTTTCTCTTTGCAAGGGAAAGTGTGGCCTGTTAGCCAAGAAGGTCATCACAGACTCCTTGTGTTCCTGGATCTTTTTCCCATGTCTCAGGATTTAGTAAGTTGACTTAAAGCTAGATCAGTCATTGGGTTTTGCTTTGAGATTTTGTCAGTGT
Organism: Margarornis squamiger; assembly: GCA_035222235.1. Lineage (NCBI taxonomy): Eukaryota > Metazoa > Chordata > Aves > Passeriformes > Furnariidae > Margarornis > Margarornis squamiger. The sequence continues at coordinate 51,624,597 of JAWWTY010000077.1, read as the reverse complement.
CTTTGGCGTAGTGAATGCATTGCACATAGATAAATGCCCACAAACTGCCAAGAAAGCCAAGTAGTTACCACTTCATAGAAAGCATTGCAAACTCTTTCATTTTTCCATGAGAAATCCTTTTGTGCTCTTCACTGCTCCCTTACCTCGAAGGTTCAGTGAGCCCGTTCAAGGAAACTATATACAGAAACCCCACCTCACACCAGGAAAACCTCCCTGGCTTTACAGTCCCTTTGTGCCAAGCCCAGAGTGCTATTCCCTCTCATCCTGGCAGCACAGAGGACTGTATTTGCTGTTCCTCTGTGTGCTTGCTTTGTTTCAATGTGCCGCTGTGGGAGCTGGGCTGTGACACGTGCTGCGGGGAGGAGTGGGCACAGCACAGAGTGGGGCTTTTGAACCTCGGGTTGCAGCACTCCACACCTCACTGCCAGCAGTAAGGAGGCCAGGAAGCTGTCCCAGAGCTTTCTCAGGTGAACCACAAGCTGCTGAAACCATACACACCACTGAGCTTTTCTTCTGCCACCTTGGATGCAACTTTTTCATTTACCCTACTTAGGAATTCTTGATCTTCAATCCCCTGCAGTTCACCTCTAAAATATTAAAGGTGAACATTCACACCTTCTTCCCCCCCACCATGGTGTCCCATTACAGAAACATACAATTAGGGATGGTAATGACAGATTATTAGGCATTAACCTATAATGCCATCCTCCAATAACAGCAGAAATGGGTCACACTGTAGCTATAATTATCGTGGTTCTCTAACAACACGCCCCATTCGTGCCCCGTTTCTGTGACATCCCTTGTATTTCAGATCAAAGTAGGGGCAGCTCTGGCTGTCCTTGGGGTGATCTGGGGCAGATTGGTGCTCTGCCTGGCACATGGGCACGGCCTTCAAAAAGCCTGAACAAACCAGGCTGTAGCATCTTTGCAACTCGGAGGAAACCAGTGAAGGCTTTTAGCACCTGCCTTTGCAACCTGCAGTTAGGAAGACAGAGAGAATCCCCATTTCACAGAGGGACAGCAGGAGAAGGCTCCTTGGACAGTGGGAATGGTGGCCCCACTGCTTCTGGGGGGTGGTGCAATAGTCTGCAGGGTAAGAGGGCATGTAAGGTGGGTGGGCAGGAGGAACAGAAATGCTGCACAGGGGAGAATGTGTAGCTTAAGAGCACAAAGGGGAGTAGTCTGTGACAGCAGAGTAGAAGTGCTACTCTATAAATAGAGTAGGAATATGAAAATAAGAGTGCCCAAGAGAGGAGAAAAGTGAAGTGGAACTAAGATGTCTTGGAGGCACCAGGCAGGCTTTGTACTAGCTGAGAAGGCCACCTGCATTGTGGCACGTGCCCCAGGAGAAGTGAAACAACTGCAAGAGTGAGGTTCAGAGTCCTTAATCACTTCATTGAATACTTTCCTTGTGAATTAGCTAGCAGCAAAGGCAGAAAATCTACTTTACACTGGTTTTTGGCTTGCTGGTAGTCCTTCTTGTATGTAGAGTGGTCCTTTCAAAGCGTTTACACCAGGGTAAGCTACACATTTCTAGGAACTGATCCACAAGGACATCCTGGAAGGGACCATTTCAAAGCTGGCTGAACAGGGTGTTTTACCTCCCTAAATGCCAAAATGTGCATTTTCAGTGCATCTGAAGAAGAAGCACTGGGGGGGTGGGGTGGGGAAGAAAGGAAGTATTATTGCTACTTTTGTTTTGACAGTGAATTAAGCAAACTTCCTTCCACTTTCTGAGGTTTTGGTGAAGGCAGTTCATACACGCAAAGCCTTTGGTGGTTCTGAACATGCTGGCAGGGGGCAAAATTTGTGCTGTTATTTCTCAGAAATGAGGTAAATAGGATGTTGAGACCTATTTCTGTGAAAAAGGGGGAAATAACATGCTGAAATCCTGTCAGAACACGTGTGCTGTACTGTCCTGGTTTTGGTGGCAGTTCCGATGATGAAGGTATTTCATAGACAGTGAGTGTCATGAAGCTGTCTCTAAAATGCTCTCCTGGCATGTTGTTAGTATAGAAATTGGCTTACACCCAGATGCCTTATGGATCTCACAAGATCAATGGATGGGCAGGAAAGCAAGAATGTGAAATACAAGTGTGTGCTTGTGGGAGGTTTGCCTGACGTTCCTCTCCTCTCCCATGACTTCCTGGGTGGCTTGCAGAAAAGCTGGACCCAGGGCCAACTCAAATCCCACCAGCCCAGTGGAAGGTTTCATTGCAGAAGGGTCAGGCAGCAGTTCCAGCTTTGAAGTTAGATGCTCAGGTCTATTGATAAATTTTGATTTAAAAGCAGTCTTTTACCACATGGCCCAGATGGAGTTAGCCAGAAGCGATCACACCAAGTTTGCATGGATCGAGTTATGTCTCTCTCATTTCAGAGCAGTATCATTGTCTACTCTTTGGTCTGTGATATGACCCAGAAGCTGGAGATGCTGGTGGAGCTTGGTAATGCCAGGAGGAGAAGGAGGAGGAGAAAATGCCTTCCCCATAGAACCTGCACTCCAGCTCCTTTACTCAGTTCTGAGGAAAATCCACGTTTGAAGCTTGGTGAAAATGCCCTTGCTTCACCATTACCTGCCTGTGGTGGAGGTGCCCGAGACTGACCTGTGCCACACAAATTTCAGAGACCAAACAGAAAATCCGAATTTGCCAAAGTAAGGGAGACTTTCTCAAGCCCAGCCTATTTTTAGAAGATCCTCTGCAGAGAAAACAAAGTCTAATTAGAAACAGACACTATTGTTGCAGCAACCCACCATTTCACATGTGACCCTAGGAGTCTTCCACTTCTCTGGGTTTGTTAAATCTTCTTAACTGCCTGAGTCCCACTTAGCTTCAATGTCAGTCCTGAATATTGCCTTCTCCTCTGTATCTTGCTATCTTCAGGGCACAGAGTGAACCTTCCTGTTCCTAGGATGCTCTGCTCTTTAATAGTTATTTTTTGAGACTGTTACTTAAAATGATTTAATGTTTCTTCCTTTGGTAACTGTAAGTTCAGCGTTTCTGTGTGTGCTAATCTCCAGTTGATCTTTCTCACCACTGCAAATAACGTGGAGGAAAATATGTCTGCAGAACATTGTAGCTTGGAAACTCTGTTTTTTTAATTACTGGCTGTGAAGAAATCTTTTTCCACCCATTGACTTGCATACTTTTTTAGTGGTATAGCAGGTTCTGAGGGGAGATCTCCACCACAGATAGCAATGTGAACTTCCCTCCTTAGGAGGCAATTGCCTGTTGTACCTATAAGAGTCTCCCAAATGCTTTGTCTTACAGTTACTCCTTTGTGGTGAGTGAAGTGGAGGGGGTTTGGTCCTTCCCTTGAAGAGCCTCTACCCTTTGCAAGCTGTAAGGAATTTTCACAAAGGCCCAGGACAGGAGGCACACCTCTGGGCACGTCTCTGCTTCCCTTCCCTAGGGAACCAGCTCCATGGCACTTCAGCAGAGCAGCAAACACAGAAATCCTCGTGGTTAGTCCTTGCACACAACAGATCCTTACTACATTTTGGTCTTCCACAAGCTGACACCGTTAGTATCTCCACTGTCACCATTCAGGAGTGAGCAGCTAGCAGCTGCTGGCCAAAGGTCACTCAAGGATGCAATATCCAAGCATCCATTCCAGCAGGGACCAGGATGGCAGGGAAGGGAAGCAGCAGCTCCACTGTGAGGGCTGCACTGGCCTCCAAGGACATTCCTGTCCTTTGTTTTGGAAATTGATGGGGAATTGTGGGCTCAGTGAGAAGGTTTGCAAAGTCTTGAGAGGCTTGTTAAAACACGATGCTCCAAACCTCTTCCCACAGTGTGCTGTCGTAGGACTGGCTTGGGAGAACAGCTGAGAAACAAGTGGGAGGGGAGCATCAAGGTCTGCCCAGGTGATGGGGTGGTCGAGCCCATGGGCTCCCCACTCTGACCAAAGCCAAGCTGTTACTGCAGCCAGGACCTTGGGCACAGCTCTGCCCTCCCCCTTTCTGCCTCCCCAGGAGCAGCAGCAGAGACATCTGTGGGCAGGGGCAGCACATCAGGAGCAGCCAGGTGCTGCACGGGGCAGCAGTGCTCGCCAGGGGCACCCTTGCCAGATGGCACTGCAGTGCTGGGGCAGAGGTGGTGATGTGAGCACATGGCTCATCCTCACGAGGCTCTCCTTCCTTTCCATGCACCTCCCTTGTTTGGGTGTGAGCAGACCGTGAGACCGAACAAACCTCAAACCCGCTGGCAGCGATTGCAGAGCCTCTGATTTCCGCTGTTTGCTAGGCCAGTCCCCTGAGCCCCAGTCAAAACCTCCTCACGGGTGCAAGAGCTCCATGTCTTCCCAGTCTTGCTCAGCAACCTCTCAGCACCATCCCCCTCCCCCAGACATTTGCATTCAATTACCCTGAATTTCATCACAGAAAGCAAATTTTGCCTGGCCACAACTTTGGAAGGGACAAAACCAAACGCCGCAGGTCACAACCTGTTGTATCTGATCCTCCCTACAGATTTACCATGAGTTTTTTTCCCCCCATGCCTGTTTTGTGGTGTTGGTGTCAGATCCTCTTCCTGGCCAGATGAACCTCACGAGAAACTCGGTTATTAATCAGTTTCTGTAGGGATTTAAGGCAAGCTGCAAGCACAAGCATGCAAAGGCAGAAAGTTCTGTCCTTGGGAAATGACTACCGCTGGCTCTCTGTAAAACCACACTTGGATTTCCTCTGCTGCAACTTCTCATGGCCCTCAACTGAAGAAGAAAACTTGAGAGAGAAACAGATCAGGAGAAAGAGGACTGTACCAATGGCACAATGTGGGCATTTTTGGGGCATAGAATAGACATAGCACCCACATGTCTCTCTGGGTTGCTACCACTGGTAGCCATCCACAAGTTTGAAGTAAATTAAACAGTAAACTTTAAGAATTCTTAAAAGTCAAGGGGACTAGTTAGCAAGGAAAGCATTCACCTGAGGAATAGCATGGTTTATGGTTAAATGCTAGAGCCAACAGTGCAGTAGGTGAAATTTATACATGGGCTGCATTGAGTTTCCCTTAGGCTAGAGCATGCAAGGGACAGCACATGGGCATGCCAGCAGAGTGGTGAGCAGAGGGAGGCTGCCTGTGCCACCCTGGCCTGGCCACGGTGGGAAGGACTGCTGACACTGGTCCCTCCACCCTCTCCAAACCGTGCTTGTCAACTGAACAATACCTGACTAACACATACCTGAGGGATGCAAGGGCTGGTTTTCACAGCAGGACTCAAACAGCCTTGCCTTGCCCAGGTCGCATTTCTGCAGCTGGTTTGGGCCTTGGTTTATTAACCAGCTCTCGCTGAATGTGACACTTGAGTCACAACATCGTGTGACAAGTGTTTGGGATTAGAAATCCCATCCAGCTCCCACAGTTCCTCCTTTTTCTTGACACCTATTGAAAAAGAGCAGCTCTTTGCTAGCATGGGTTTTATTTTTAATTGCTGTCAAAAACATGCCTCCCTCCCACCCCAGCTACAAGAGAAACAAGAGCAGAAGCTGATGCTGAGATGCTCCTTCGAGTCCCATCCTGCCACAGCCTGAAGCAACACGCTGCTCCCCCACTGAGGACTCAGCCCCACTCCCACCAACCTGCTGCAGGCAGGAGCACTAGCTCGGGCTCTTCAGGCCACACAGTCCCCCTCTGACCCAAACTGTGTGAGCAGGTTGACTTTCTCAGACGTGTTTCTTATTCTGCTGGGTCATACTTTCAAATGCCAGAACTGTGACTCACTAACAGGGCAAGTTTGGGCTAGAGGGGGGGTTGCAGGAAGGAAGAAAAATAGCTTGCAAGAGCCTTCCTGTTTATCCACAGCTTGGGAAGAAAAATAAAAAGGCACAACAGAATCCACACACCCTGGCTCCATTCTCTTTGCTGGCACAGCACTGGCTTGGCTCTGTCCCTCTGGCACTCGGGGCCAAAGCCATCCCTGCCTCGAGCGTGTTTGCTTTGGAGGAGTTTACTGGGGACAGAAACCCGGCCCTGAATGCTCAGTGTGCGAGCCAGCGGGCACGGGAGCCCCAGGCCACGCTGGGGAGGTCATTACTGAGGTGGTGGCATCGCTAAAAGGAGCTGAATGAACACATTGAACCCAGCGGGGCTCCCAGTTTGCTCTGTTCTCACCACCCTTCCCTTCTGGGTGCACCGTGGGGCCCCAGCAGGCAAGAGCCCAGTGCCTGTGCCCTGCGCTTCCATTCAAGGCTGCTTGGAAAGGGCTTCCAGGAGAGAGGAGGAGGGGGAGAAGTAACCCTTTGGCTTTCTTCTTTCACAACAAATGTCTTCCCTTTTTCTTTTCAGGGAGGAGAAAATGCCAGCTTCTCTGAAAAAACTGCAGCAAATGGCTGTTTTCATGGGGCTCTTCAGCGGTGGGGGATGCATCGTGATGTATAATCTTATGCAAAGTAAGTCTTGCTGCTGTTAGCAACCTTATTTCTCCTCTACCCCTTTCACTGGCTTTTGTGTAGCGGGGAGAACAGCAGCATGCAAGATGCGAAAGGCAGATGAAGTTAAGGGAAGGGTGGCTGAGCCTCGGGGTTCTGCCTCTGTGGGCTCTGCTTTGTTCATCCCCAGGGCTTTTGCTCTCCCAGGCCCTGCTGGACGCATTTCCAGAGGCAGATCTTGCATAGGGAGCAGGCTGTTGCACTCAGAAGAAAGTCTGGGTTTGGGGGGTTTCCTGAGGGTGAGGGCAAAGTGAAAGCTTAGGCAGTAACACAGGTTTCATTTCTTAACTGGGATTTTATACCAGGGCAGTAAAAGGGGACCATCTGTGAGACGGTATTAACATCTAGCAGTTTGAGCTGTAAATCTCTGTGTGGTGCTGGCCCTTAAACACAACGCATCTGTGAAGTGCTAAGACATCATTAGTTTCTCCTGAATGAGGGACAGGTAAGACCAGTCTGCACTGAGAAGACCAGGGCAAGGAGAGAAAAGCTAGACAGGTGATGTTGCTGTTTTATAGACATCTCTAGTTGCTACGTGTCGTTGGCCAAAAATCCAAATTATTAGTCCAAATGATAGATGTTTTTTTAAAACAGCTCCTAGATATTTAGCATCAGAGCAGAAATAGGCTCTGCCTCTCTCCTGGGGCTGCTGTAGGCCTCTTGGCCCTATGCCTCTCCCTTGCTGGTGCTATCAAAGGCTATTGCTTTTCACCTACCCTTATATCACAGGATGCTGCCAGAAAAGTGTAGCTGAGCCTGTTTCTCAAGCCTTCAGATAAGCTCTGAAACCTCCTCTTCATTTTACACATATTAATAACAAATCAGACAAGGCTGGAAAGCAGACTTTCATTTTAGGCAGCTCATGCCCTCAAGCTCTGGCGTGCATGACAGAAATATGATCCTTACCCTTTAAAATACTGAATCTGGCTTTAACAAGGACATGAACATGTTTCAATTTTCAGCCTCAGCATGGCTATCTAGGAGTCTCATGGGGAAGCTGCCCCTGTGCTGTACAGCAAGTCAAGAGAGCTCATTCCACACATCCCTGAGCTCTGCAGTCAGGTGGCACAGCTACTTCTGCCTCTCTTGCCACATTGGTGGCCACCGAGTGGCTGTCTGATAACTCGGTGGCAAGCCAACCAGGCTGCTGATAGCACACTTTCTGCTGCCCTCTGTGTCTTCCTCTAGCCTCTAACAGCCACAGAAGCCACACTGAGAGCCTTCCTCCCTTGGCCCGTGCCCAGGGCTATCCCAGCTCCTTGTGTCCAGTGCACAGAACTGGTCTGTGCTTGGAGCTGTGGGGAGTAAGTGGTTTCCATAGCAGTGGGAGCAGGGACAGAGGGTTGCTTCCCTTCCTTTGGGCTGAGGGGAAGTGTGTGTGCACTTGGTCTCTGTGCAAGCCTGTACAAACACTCAGATAATCCTAGTTCTACTCACTCTCCTCACCTCCACACCCTTCTCATGGAAGCAGCCTGCTCAGCCTAGTCCAGCATCCTTTCAGCTTTCCTACCAAAGGATGTGGGGACAAATGGATGAGTTGGGTATTTTGTGTCTAATGCACGGAGTGCTCACAAGGCACAGCTGAGAAGGAGCAGCAGGAAACTAGAACCCATTTTCCCTCCAACCTGCAGGATGGATGCAGCATGCTTTTAACATGGTCCGAGGGGCTGTTTGCCGTGGTCTGTAGGCACTGAAGGGCTGGCAACTCCTTTGGCTGGAGTTCCTTAGGATGGGCCAGGGGAGAACCACCTCAGGCTGCAGCCTAGCAAAGCTGTTTCTATGCCAACTGAGTGCTGCCTGCTCACAAGGGATGCCTCCAGTTAGGAGAGGGTGCAGCATCCTTCTGCTTCATGCTTCAAGATTAATACTGACAGGCAAGAAGCCAGGAGACAAACCCAACACCTTGTTCTAGACTCTCTGAAAGGGCAGGGCAAAGTTGCCAGAGTAGGATTTTCACAAATGCACGCTCTACTGGGCTGTTGTGGCTGCCTGACCAGTAACTCTAGTGGTGCTTCTCTGTGCCTCCCCTTTAATGCACCTGTCAGCAGAGCTGTAGCTCCATGGCTGACACTTGGAAAGCTGTATCAAGGCCACAGCAAGAGTTCCACAGCAGCAGCTGCTCCTGTCTCACATCAGTGGCTGCAAAATATTCTCCATTCCTAAAGTATTTTATGTACTTCCTAAAAAACCCCAGTAAGTTGAATTACCACTGAAGCATTTCAGATACTCATCCTTGAGCCATTTCTTTCCTATTTTTCTTCCTTTTAGATAACCCACAAACATGTGAGAAGGGGAGAGACATAGCCATAAGCCCTATACTGTATATCAGTATGGAACAGGCTATATTTAGAGCCCTCTTCACTTAAATGAGCTGAATAACATTTGCTTCTCTGATGTAAGGGCGTGTTTCCTCTTTTAGCCAAATTTCCCCTAATTAGTAGGTTTGGACTGTGTTTCAGGGAGGGCGTGGTAGTCTGGAGAAGAAAAAAAGTCAAAACATAAGCTAAAAAGAAATTAAAAAAAACATTAAGGGAACAGTCTCCTCACTACCCTGTTTCTGTCACCTAGAAAGTTTTGCCAGGACCCAGTATTACCAGCAAGCCTTGGAGCAACTGAACAGCAGCCCTGATGCCCTGGAAGCCCTGGGTGCTCCCCCCCTGAAGGTTCACAACATCCGACTGACAGATGGGAGCAATCGCGTGGACACCGAAAGAGCACAGGTAGCACTGGGGAGGTGGTGCCACAGGGTGCCTTCCAGCATGTCAGGGGACAAGAGATCAGCCAGGGGATTCTGTGACCTGATCAGCAGCTCACAGGTCACTTGAGGACACTGGAAGGCGGTGGGGTGGGATACCAGTTGATTTGGAAGAGGAATGGATTATGGACAGCATAAATCTGCCAGACAAGACACAGCACGAGCAGCAGCATCATGTTGTGCTCTATGGGCACGTCACAGAAGGCCAAGGGACCTCTCAAGCCACAAAATCATTTTCAGATGCAGCTTTAAAATAGCACCTGCCTCCCTTTCCCACCTCCAGATACATCCCATGCTAGTTTTTAAAGCTTTGTTCAGAACAGAGTCTAGCAGCCACTTAGGGCCTATGCTGTGGTACAGCACAAGTGGTGTGGTTTGTAAAAGCACCTGGAAGTTTGTGCCATGGAGAACAAAGAGCTGCTGACCTGAGACTGAGCGTGTGGGTTACGCAGGGCCTGGGAAGTGCTGCACTGGCTGCTCCAGTATTGCACTCCCAGGATACCCCCTGCCTAAATGTTTCCCAAGTTTTCTAGATTCTACCAGGAAATGTATCCAAGGGGAAAAAACATGCAAAACCCCCCAGAATCTCTTCTGCTGACTGAAAGGAAGATAACCTTTCCCACTGGTGTTTTCCTATGTCACTGTTCAAGAATGCTGCTTGCTTGGGTGACTCAGGGTGAAGTCAAACCCTGCCTTCTACTGACCTCACCCAAGACACAAACCACCAACTTTCTTCACTTTTTCATGCTCCTAAGCACTCATGTTCTCATGAAATAAACTGGTTAATCAGCATTATATCATAAGGCAATTTACTGACTCCACAACATTCCCAGCTCCTGGGTCTGTTGGAGAACACCTGGCATTTTCTCTTTGTGCTTGCAACACCACCAGCAAATGCTACATCTGAGACATACTTCTTTTATTCAGGCATTAGACCAAGTGCAATTGGCCACTGTCACTGCTGCAGCTCCAGCTTTCTGTGTTAAACAACTGATTGAATTTGTGACACTGGAAAAAACCCACAGTCACTGAATGTCTCATTGCCTCGGTGTGTGTTCATGGGCTGACCTGCAGAGGATCTCAGCCTGCCAGCTTGTCGTGGTTATGGGAAGCTCTAACAGTGCAGGTCACCTCTGGATGACCATGCACTCTGGTAAGGAAAGGTGTTTGCTCATAAATACTGCAGAGAGCAGGTGGTTTTCCCTGGGGCTTGCAGCTGCAGCACAGTCCATTCCTTCAGCAGAGAGAGGTTAATGCAAGGCAGGACAGACACCTGTGTAGCCACACACGTGTTAGCTGGTGGAATAGCTTAGTCAAACTCTGAAACACGGTGAAAAAATCATTAGAGTCCAAGGCTAAGAGGTGTTGTGTCTCTGTAGAAGGAGTAAATGGCCTTTTTGGTTTTCCATGGGCAGATAAAGTTACCAGTGTCTGGCACAAAGTCTGCGGGATACCTGTACATTGACTCGGAGATGGACCACGCCCGGCGGCGGTGAGTGCTGGGGGAGCAGGGCAGAGCAGAGCAGGATGTTTGCTTTAGTCATCTGTGTTGGGACATCACACACACAGAGTGAGTGGAAACTCCGGGCTGAAGGGCTTGGGAAAGAAAGGTCATTGCCATCCTCGTGACAAAAATGTAAACTAGGTGGGAAATACATTGAATTAATCTGAGTGCCAGTGGAGGAGCAGCGCGAGCCATTCGTTTGAGCTGTGTGTGCTGCAAACTGCAGCTTGATACACATACAAATACACACACTGTGAGCCAAAGCAATGCACTGTCCCTCCCACCCTCCTCCTCACAGAGGTGCAGAGCCTGTTCAACAGCAGTCCTAACTCCACTCTGGACTAAGGGAACTAGTTTTGCAGTAGGGGAATCACATCATATTGGAGGTGTGCAAGGTGAGCTGAAAATGCAGGATTTTTTTTTCATTTCATAAATAAGGTCCTTATGGTTAAAAAAAAAAGTGCTAGAGCAGATTCACTGTAGTAGAAGGATGCTCTGATTCCACATTGTATAGAAGTGGCTTTACAGTTTTGTAGTACTGAAGTCTGAAAAACCTCCTTTGTCAAGGGTAAGCTGGTTTCTACAACTGGGCAAAGAATTGCTATGTGAATTCAAAGTCCATCTTCCATTAAATGCAAACCTCTTGTTAGGTACTTCTGTTAGCTCTATTTAGAAACCAAAAGCTACTAAACTTTTACTCAGCTGCTACCAGCCATATGGTAATGTTTTCTTTTCATAATAAGATGAGCATGACTTACAGGATTTCTCTTCTGAGTAAGTACAGGAAGTAAAGTGCAAAGTGACCCAGGGAAGGCACTAGGCTGGGGCTTGAGAAACTCGGCACCAGGCCTGGCCTCCTCCCCAGTGACCAGAGAGAGCCCCAGAGGTGCCCAGCCACCTTTCTGACACACATCCCTTCTCTGGTGCCTGAGCTCTCATGTCCTCCCTGCTCCTTAGCCCCTAACAGGCCTGGGGAAATGGCAGTCCCCTGTCAGTCACAGATTCTGTGAGGATAACTGAGGACTGCAAGAGATGTTGAACTCCATCAGTGCATACATAATCTCTCAGAGTGTGTTTCCAAGTGAGCTCTCCACACGTTTCTACAAGCTCTACAAGCTTGAGAGAAAAAAAAAAAAACAAAACAGAAAAAACCAAACACAACCCAAAAACCAAACCACATTTTCTTGTAAAAGGATTTATGGCAGATAATCTGTCAGACTCAACCCCATGTGCAGGGTCCTGTCTAGAGCTTCACGTGGGGCTAAGGCACAACTTGATGTCCTTGTCCCCTGCAGTGATCTGGCTGGGAGTAACACACATGTAAGCAGGTCATGCTGGTGGCACTCCCAGGTTTATGCACATGTGCTTTCCCAGTGGAGACTGGGGGGGCAGCCAGACCCCACAAAGCCACAGGACACCAGGAATTGAGTGCTCTGTGCAAGAGCAGCTGAGGCTCCTGAGCCACAGAAATGCACCTCACTCTGAGCGTGCAATCTGTCCCTAGTGGTTTATTTGTTTGTTAAAGACAAGGCAACGGGGAAAAAAAGGGAGATTTGGAGTCTGTGAGCTCGTTAGGACCAGGAGGAAGAGGCATTCACTGAGGCTGAGGCAGTAGAGCAGGGCAGGAGGGTGCCCAGGGGCAAGGGCAGCCGGGGCACCAGTCATGCAAAAGGACACTTGCCTGCCCCACAGTGAAGGGAGAGAAGGGCTGAGAGCCCAGGGCACTGTGTGGGGAGGGAGCAGCTCCTCCTGCAAGCTGGCAAGGGGGAAGCTGCTCCTCCTGGGCTGGGCTGGGAGCAGAGGGCTGCTTTGCAGAGCCCTGCTGCAGACCCAGGAGCAAAGAGCTGGGCCAGCCTCATCACTGCATTGTATGTACTCAGCACTGACTCCAGCAGGAGCAGGGCTTTTGAACAAATCCTGGTTTAGCAGCCCAAAGTAATAGTCCTTTCCAGCTGGAAAAGCAGCATGAGCAGTGTCTCAGGAGTGGGTTTGGAGCAGAGCTGAGAGGGAGGAAAAGGCTCCCCCTCAGTCTCCAACAAATGCACTTCTCCTTCTTGGAGTGAGCACCATCAGGGTTTCAGCAGTCCCATCGAGTGATCACACAGTGTTCAAGCTCCTCCAAGCCAGGATAATTCCGTGGCAACCCCGGCTGGCTCCAAGGCCGGAGGGGAGCGGAGCAAGGAACGCACCCGCAGGATGGAGAGGGGGACAAAGGCACCGGCTGGGGGAGGAATGTCCCGGCTAAGAGGAGCTGGCAGGAGTTTACTGGAGTTGCAGCAAATAGGAACAGGCATGCCAGCCCTTTAAAGCCGGGAGAAGAGCTTTCAGAAGCTGGCATTCAGAACCCAAGCTTTAAAACACTTGAGAGAACTTTAAAGAAGCGATGCTGCATGTGGGGAAGGAGTCGTTTCCCCGTGCCAGCTGTTTCTACACTGACTTTGCTACTGTGCTAAGAGCGATTGCTGCTCGGTAAAGATGTCCTTTGGTTGGTGGCAGCTGGTGCCTGCAGGATGTCACCCTGAAGCTGCGGGATGGGCAGAGCATCCCCGTTTACCGCTCCCCGGCGGAGAGCACTGGAGTGCGGGAAGGCTGAGAACCAGGGCCAGCTGCCTCTCCGCCCCCTGTGAGCCCAAGGAGCCTTTCACCGAGCGTGTAAGAAAAATCTCTTTTGTTCAAGTTAGCTAGGATACAAATATCTGTGAGATAAAAGAGTTCAGCAAAAGGGAAGTTTCTATTTCAGCACGTGCTGGGTGCCCTGGCCACGGAGGTCCAAAAAGGCACATGCCCACTCCAAAAATCATGCTTTTTATGTGCCCCTAGGGTCCTGCCTTGTTAGTACAATGAGAGGAGTGGGCCTCTTCTTCTGAGTGGATTTGGCATGCCCCCTGTGCAGGGAGATGGGGTCTCCTGGTCAGAATGACCACCTTCTTCTGCACACAAAGGACCTGCCACGTGGCAGGGGCCCGTTTCAGCCATATCATTGTCTACTTTCATAATTCCCTATCCCAAACGCAAATTGTCCCTGGCACCGGTTCCAGACAGGACCTGGTACCTTGCAACTCCCATGGTACACCTAAAGAAGATAATTCCTGAGTTAATGAACTATTTGCTTGTAATAAACCCATATTCTTTTATTTCCCACAGAGCACATCCTGCTGGGGCCACGGGTGGGCCCAGTTGGCACAAGTGCCAGTTTCCCTGCACAGGGTGCTCTCGAGACAGTTTGCTCTCTGAGATTGGCCTCATCACTGCTGTAATTGTGATTCCTGTCTCTTGCTGGTTTATTCCTGTGTGCAGCAGGAGCCTGAAATAAATACCTTGCAAAAGACTTGCTGTTGCAGAGAAGTCACTCCTCCCGCCCTGTGTGTGTGCTGGTGTTATGAATTTGAAATAAATAAACAAACTGCCAGGAAACGTAGCTTTGTTTTACGGTTGCAGACCAAAGCCAGGGCAGTTGGGCTGCTCTGTCATGGCCAGAAGACCAAGGCAGCTTCTCAAAGCAATTCCCTCCCTGCTTCAGCTTCCACCCCTTTCTCAACAAGGTGTTACCTCAACCAGGAGCAGCAAAGGTGAAACTCAGCAGCAGCACCCTCCACTCCACATCTCAGGTAGATTTAAGGATTAAAAAGCTTCTGAGATAGCTGAGGCTACTCATTGTAACTTAGGAATTCCAGGAAGAAACTCACTGCTCACACAGAGGGTCACTGGGAAGAAGCCACTACCCAACATGAGTGCAGGAGAGGACATTTACTTGGGGGGAAAACACTCAGGAGGTGCAGAATGGGTAAAACACTGCCCCAGTTCACTCTGACTGCAACAGGAGAGTTTGACAGTGCTTCTGTCCATCAGAGAGAGAATTGCCCATCACCAGCAGTAAGCTGAGGAATAAGCAAAAAAACCCCACGAACCAAACAACAACCCCCATCCCAAACAACCAAAAGAGCCCCCAAATGCACACATTTTCCACCCCCACCCCAAACTGCCCACCCAGACAAAGGCACAGTCTGAGGCACTGAAAAGACACAAGTAACTGTCCTGCCTTCATACCTTAAACTAACACATGAGCCATTAAGAACATTCAGACAGCAGAGTATTTTGGATTGACTCTTAACAGAGATGCTTCACCAAGCTGCAGCTGGGGAAAGCCCAGAGCTCAATCCCCTTTTACTCCCCCTCCATCTCTTCATTCCAATTTGAGTCCTAGAAACCCACCAAGGCACAGGCACTGCAAAGCTTTGCACAGAGAAGGGCAAGCTGGAGCAAAGAATTGTTAAAGAACAGGAGCATTTTCTTGTTCAAGATGACCCAGCAAACTGGGCGAGGTGGCTTTTGAAGACACCTGAAGAGCAAATTCCAGAGTAAAAAGGAGGAGATACTACAGGACCACAGCAAAGGCATCTTGGACAAACAATTCTAGAAAGGAACAATACACTCGTGCTTCAGTTTGAATTTCACAGAGAGCTGTCAGGATAAAGAGCTCTGGTGAGACCTGATCCAACCACATGAAAGCTCAGGACAGCAGGGAGAGGATTAGAATGAATCAAAGAAAGACAGATTGAAATCATTTCTTACTGGTATCACGTAACAAAATACAAAGCATGTGATGTGAAAACATCAGCCTTGCATTGCTGCAGCCCACCTAGCAAGAAGAACACTGAGACATGTGGAGATCTGGTGTCTCAGAGCTTGATCAGCCCTGGCTCTTGGTCACTGAAGAAGTTTGGTGTGGAATCAAAAGTTGACAAGAAAAAGCCAAACCAACCACTTCCCCATCCATCAATAACCACTTCTCTGGCTTCCCAAATCGCTGCAGCACAACCCCCTGCACGGCCTGGCTCCAACCCTGGCTTTTCCAGACCTGGAAGAGGTGTCTCCACCCAAACCTCACCAGCAACACCAGGCATTTTATTGCCTTGCTCGGGGGAAGCAGAGCTTGCAAAGAGATTTCATCTCTCACTTTCCCCCTGTTGACCCAGCAGAGCATCCCTTTGACTTTGAGCACTGCCAGTCATCCAAACCAGCCAACAGGGCCACCAGTGAGAATGGGCAGCACCATCATATCACACCAATGGCTCTCTGAATCAAATCGTTAAACCCAGAGAAGGAAGAGAGCAGTGGGTGGAGCTGAAAGGCAGCAAAGCTTTAGAGTGGGACAAGAGTAAAATCCCAGTCAAATCCCTGCCTTTGCCTCATTACCTAAAAGCCAGCAAACACACAATTTCTTACCTCACGACCTTGAGGAGCCACAGAAGTCACTTCCTCCCCACATTCGAGCTCCTTCAGGATGCACACGTTCAAAAGGAGGAAAAGAGCAGCAGGCTGGCGTGTTCAGTGCCAGGCTCCTTTGGCCATGTGGCTCCCATTAAACACATCCCAGCCCAGGGCTGCTCCCAGGGAGGACACAGGTGCAGCAGCAGCAGCCAAGGGAGCTGCAACATGCCAGGAAAACAGGCAGAGCAGGGGGCTCCAACCCACCAGCAGCTGCTGAAAGCCCAAATAACTTCCAAAGGGCACCTGGGCCCTCTGCATCCTTCTCTTCTAAGGAACACCAGAGCAGATTAAGTTCTGTTGGACTTCTTAATGTCACGACACACTGATTTCGTTTTTATTGAGAAAACAGTCACCTTTTGATGAAAGACCCTGGATCCCAGAGAACAATTAAGGTTGGGAGGAGCCTTGGGACATCACCTGGTCCCTCTGTTTCGCTCCCACCAGGGTCAGCTGGAGCAGATTGCCTGGGACTGTGTCCAGTCAGGCTTTGAGGATCACCGAGGGTGGAGGCTCTGTGACCTCTGGACAAGCTGTACCAGTGTTCAACCCTTCTGACAGTAAAAAAAGCACTTTTTCTTCTGTTTAAACAGAATTTCATGTGTTTCACTGTTTCCCCCTGCCTCTTGGCCTGCCACTGGACACCACTGAACAGAACCTGGCTCCGTTCTCTTCAGTCTTCCCCCCACAGTGATAAAATCCACCCCCTGAGCCTTCTTTTCTCAATTTCCAGGTCCCTCAGCTTTATTAGCAGGTGCTGCCATCCTTTAACCATCTCAATCATGTTCAGTATGTTAAATGATTTCTTTAACTGGCTCGAAAATCTGCACAGCTCCTTTCCCAGTTGTTGGTGTGGTTTAAAACAACCATCACTGTCGTGACCTTGGCATGTTTGTTTCTTATTCCCGAGTTTGATTCTAATTGCTTCTGCCAGGCAGCCAGCACCCTCAAGGAAACTATCAAGGTGGCAGACTGGTCAGGGCAAGGCCTTAATTTACAGCTGAGGACCAAAGATACTGCTCAGCAGACTCTTACAGTGCCTGCACCTATTTGAGCTGGACCTGACTAGCACCTGGGGGCTGTGTGAAACCAGGTGTTTTAAAAGCACTACCTTCACAAAGGCTGACATGTTCCCTTATGAAGATATTTCTCCAAGGAGTAACAGGGCTTTGTCCAACTCATGGGCCACTCAGTTCATTTCCTAGCTTGGGCAGGTGTCTTGCCCAGGGAAAACAAGACATTTGGAGTCATCTCTCATTTAGAAATGGGAATGCATCCAGTTGTTCCCTGCCGTTTGCTGCATCTTTCCTGCTTGTCAAAGAAAAATCATTTTCCTGCATGATTTTTGCCAAATTTGGAAGTTCCCTGTGGCAGGGCCCAGGCAATCCTGTAACACCAGGAGCAATGGTGTTATTTAGGAAGACACATCACACGGGTCCAAATGCCTTTGGTTCCTTTGAAGGAGCACCAATTGTACAAGGATGCTAGAAAAATGTAATTTCTTAAGCAATCTAGTGCCATTTCCGTGAGTTTGCTCTCCCAGAGGATTTAGGAGCAAGCATCTTTGTTCAGTAAGTGGCTTCTGAGAGAGTCTTTGCCTCTCTGCTTGGACTTCCATGCAGCAGCCAGAGCAGCTGGGTCTCCGAGGGGCTGCTGGAAGATGGCAGAGGGTAAGGTGACAGCCCAGCAGCTCAGGAGAGTTCCCCAGGAGGATTAGTTCAAAGGCACCTGTGTAATTCAGTCTGCACACTGGCACTACAGATTAATTGAAGAGATGGGGTGCACTGATTTCACAGCTTAGCTGTGCTTCTGATTGCCCAAGCAAGCGAAGATTCAATGGAATTAAGGTCTCTGTGTTTACAGGAAAAAGGATAATCCCTTCAAGTAGGTCCCTTTCCTCTCCTGATTTTGCAGTAATTTGGTCCTGATGTTCTGCTTCACTTCGACAAATCCTGACCTTTTCTTAATTAAGAGATATTTTTTTTATCACTCCCATATGGACTTAAATTTTGTTTCTGTTTTATAAAGCTTCGAGGTTGTATTTTTATGGAACCAAAATATTTTACGTTAACAAAGCTTCCCAGTTGTCAGCTGCCTTATAAGAGGAACAATTAATGAAATTAAGCAGTGCTAGAGGAGGAAATGCCTTTCCACAGCAGAGGAAATGGTTTTCTCACCCAGGATCTAGTTTATGCTCTGACTTTCCCCACGGGAAGTCACATCAGGCAAATAACAGAGCACACTTTGGAAGGGATAGTAAAAGTTCCCTGCTCAGGAGCAGAACATCACAGCAAGGTTGGTTAAACCTGCATTAATGCTGATTTCTATCTGCTCCACCCCGTCCTGGGTACAGCTGTCCTACATTGCACACAGTGCTTGGCATTTAAATGCCATTCTTCCAACCTCACATCCTCAGGCAGGTCATTTCCCACTTGTCCAACATCTGAACTAGCAATCCGAAATGTAATGGAAATGTATTTCTAGGTCTAGTACACACCAAGAAAACTTTCCCCAGGAACATTTATATGGATAATGTGACTGTATTTGTCAATCCCAGTGCCAGCTTCATTCACCATCTGTAAATGCTGTGTTGTGAAGAGCTCCACAGTGGAAATGCATTGCTTTAGAGTGGTGCATTTTAGTGCTGCACCAAGTGTTTCCCAGAGCATGAAGAACAAAAGACCCATCGGCCGTTCAGAAAACGAAATTTCCTTTATTGTGAAGCTCCTGCAGCAGCAAACACCGTATCAGAAGTACAATGGACTGGCACTATTTCTTTCAAATGGTGAACTCTCTTCCAGGAACAGCAGCTGAAATATTCCAGAGAGATCTTCACTTGCTGCAAGGCCCATCTCCCTCCCCATTCCCTGGGAATTCCACCAGTGGAGAGCAGGCGATGTCTAAAAAGGAATTTTTATTTGCATTTGTGACTTAACAGCTCTCCAGAGTCACCTGGTAGATCATAAGCTGGGCCAAGCTTATATTTAGGGGCCCACAAATTAAAAGTGTGACAAATGAGGCAAATCCCAATACAAATTCAGCTTTGGGCAAAAAGGAAAATATTATTTTGCAGACCTCCATAAAATCTATAGGCTCTTCCTTAAAGAGGTGATCAGAGCAACAAGAGGAGCCCAGGCCGTGCTTTCAGTGAGGTGTTTGCTGTTCATTCCAAGCACTGCAAGGGAGGCCTCAGCCTGCACCTTCCCCTGCTGCTGATACAGTTCATGGGTCTCACGTGAGGACCACAGACATGACAGCTCTCCAGGAACACCTGCCCCTCCTTCCCTTCCTCAGCATCCTGCATCTGAGCAAACATCCGTGCCCCAGCAGGTGCCCAGCCTGGAGAGCAGGTTCTGGGAGAGCACTGCCCACAAGGTCTTCTCCACACCCTGCCCCTTCCCTTCCCCACCAGCACAGGCAGCTTTTCCCAGATGGCTCCATGTGCACACACAGCCCTCTGTATGCAGAGCTGTGGGAAAGCAGCTCTTCCACACTAGCTGGCCATTTGTTCCCAGCCTCACTGCTGTGTTGCTTCCCCAGCAAGAGCCCCTCAGGCACAGGCACTGCAATAGCCCCTTCCTGCAGTGTGGGGGGAGAACAGCTCGTTGGCAGCTGTGCCCACACTCACAGCGGAACAGAACAGTGTCACGTGTGTGGGACTGGCTGAGAGCCCTGCAGTTACATGGTATGGAGAATCTTCCCTGTTAGAGGGTGGATCTGAGGTGCCTCCTTTATAACTGACACTATTGAGCTTTCACAACTTTATACAAACCCTTAATGATGCTAAAAAACACTGTATAAACCCTCCTTAAGGCACAGGTAGTTAAAGAGAAATGCAGCCTGCTGGAAATCTCAGAGCAGCCAATTCAAGAGAAGCTAGCCTTGTGCTAAGTACATAGTTCCTGTATACATGTTAAGCTTCACTGTCATACATTAAAACTGGTATATATAGGATGAAATGTATGCTGCTCTGCACCTACGCTTTTCCAGGAGTACCGGTCTCCATGTGAGACATGATCTGTGGCTACAAAGAGGAACTGAAGCAGGCACACGTCCCTCAAATGATTTGCTGTGGGCAACCATGAGTTATTAAAGATGTACGTATGCAGCTATGGCAGGGTTGTTCTGCAGGGGTGGGCTGTGAGCACACTTCAGCCTCACTGCCTTGCTCAGCTTTGTGAAGTAAGGACGTAAGGATGTAGGGGAAATAAAACGTCCAAACGGCAGTGATGGAAGCTGGGAGAAGTTGTAATCTTGCACAGAAGAATTTCATTGGTCAGTGTCCCCTCACCCAAGCAAACTGCCTCCAGAAACACCCAGAGTTGCTCCAAGGTCCATGCTGAGCTCCTGCTGGTGGCCAGCCAGAGCCATCCAGCCACTGCCTCACTTCTCCAGAGCATGAAAGGCATCTCTGCATTACAGCATAGAAACATCCAGACTCAGTTCTGAGGACTGCTGGCTGTTTGCTTACGTGAAGGCCTTCAAGGAGTGAGAAGCTGCCCTACCTGTGTGAATGCTCAGGATGCAATTCCATAGGGGAAGAAGCCTGAGAGAACAGTGCAATTTTTCTGATGTGGCTTGAACTGAAGGCAGCCTGACCTCTGGCAATGAAGCCTCATGGAAAAACACTCCTTGTCCCACTCAGTGTCACACTGGGTTTGGTACACCTTTCTTCTGGAGTAGAGCTTTTCCTTTTCCCCCCACCTTTCCAGCCACACCAGTCTTACTAGTCTTATTAATTTAACTCTTAACTCTCTTAGCACAGAGCCTTGAACTCCTGCCCACTAAATAGGGAAAGACCATTTGAAATTAGGAAAGTCTGTAGCAACATGGAAAAAAGGGAAAAACTACCTTAAGAGTTTCTAGTCATTGTTTTATAGCAAGAAAACTTTTGTCAGAGTTTATTATAAAGGAACAGCGCAAGGAAACCAAATAAATAGTAGAATAGTTAACAGTATGCAATATAATAGCACTAAACTTCAATTACATAAAAATTAAACTTTGGAACGGCATCAATATGAAAGATTTCTTAGAAAACTAGGACTCAGTCCAAGGTCCTCAGATCTGTACATTGCAAAACCCACTCAGTTTTGATGCCCAGTTGGTCCCAGCTTTGTCCTGTGAGGGACTGCGTCCACTGAGAACTCTGACCCATCTGTGCTGCTCCCTGATCCCCCCTGCCCCACCACACACCAGGCTGCTTTGCCAGGGGTCCAAGGGGGGGATCAGCAAGCAGGAGCCATGAGCTGTGCTTTGTTGTTTCAGAAGAAGTGGTATCTTCCTCATCTGATAGCTATATTGAACACCGGAACGTGGTAATGCAATTTAGCCTAAGGATGCTTCTTTCTTCCTTAAAGCAGCAGTTAGAGGAACAGAAAGAAGGCAGGAATGACCTCATGCTCCCAGTAAAAGCCCAGCCAGGTTGTGGGGCAGGTGGAATCAAGGGCTAATTAGCTGAACAGACTGTCTAATCTAACACGGTGAAGTCAGTGGAGACAACTTGAGTCACTTCAGGGGAGCTACATCAGACCCTGGTGGTCGTTCCTCCTCTCACCAGCACTGTGCAGCCACACTGAGCAGGGTTCTGCTGGCACAGGAGGGGAAGGGATCCACCTCTGCTGCCTCAGGAGTGACTGACTTAACCAAAGCCATCACCCTCAGGGGCAGCATTTCCCTGTGCTCCCAGAGAAGGAGGGATCTCCAACACAGACTTCTTTACCTGTGAGACACCTGCATCTCTTCCCAGAGAAGAGCAGCCCACTGTCTGGCTACCCATCAGATGAGTCTGGGTCTGTGTTTACATCTCCCTCATGCAACCAACAAACATACAGATTTCAAACTCGTATGTGTGTGTGTCGATCAAATTCTCCTCTCACACCAGTTTTAGATCAGCAGAGAGTTCCACTAAAGTCAGGAGTGCCAAGAGGCGTTTGAGGAAAACCCAGCATTAGATATTTGCATTAAAGGCCACAACATATCCTAAAATACTCCTCTTGACATCTGTCACTGACACACTTCCAGTGTCAACTTCTCGAGAACACTGGAGCAATTAACAAAAACGCTGTTATCAAGCAACAACAACAAAACCCCCCCAGAAATAAAAATTACAAACAAAAATAAGCTTATAATCTTGTTAAACTCCTTGCAGCCACTTGAAATCTTGTTTATCTGCTCCATGAAAATACGAACTTGGCACATTCTCCTTGCATGCCATTTATCAACACTTTCTTTTATCTAGAACATTTATTGCATATCAGAAATTGACTTGCCTAGGATATTTTTGTTTAGTAGAAAACGCTGCCTTGCCTTCCAGTTACAGCTAGGAAGCTCCACACAGTTCAGTAAATGAATTCTCCTGGTATTTCCTGCAGTAATGGTTCCTCAAATTTAAATCGTTTGGAAATGGCTTTCTGCTCAGTTACTTTTTCTTTTTCTGACTGCCTACATTGTCCCAGTGTGTAAGAAGCCACTACAATTAGTTCTTCTGTCACTATTGATTCTTCCTCTTCGGCCTTCTCAGCATCCACTGATTTTTCAGAGGCAGGGTCTGAATCTTTCTGGGTAGCATCACTTGGCTCCCCTCCTGTACTCTTATTCCAGGCCCTGCAAGCAGGATCATCACTTTGTTCCAGCCATGGATGCTGAAGACATTCTTCTGCAGTTGCCCGGTCCCTGCAGAGGAAAGGAAGCATGAAAATAAATGTCCAAATGAATGCAAAATCCAGCCCCTTGCAGAAGAGATCCCTGCAGATTATTCCTAGGATATGACTGTATGAAATGCAGACTGATAGAATGGGGGAAAAAGTTGTCTTTTACCAAAAGACACCAACAGTAGCCCAAGAAGATGAGCTGCTAGCTTTTAAAATAAAGGAGTTCTTGGGTCCCTAAAATAAAGGAGTTCTTGGGTCCCTAAAATAAAGGAGTTCTTGGATCCCTAAACAGAAGGGGTGAAGCTGCACAGAAAACACCTCTTCTGCTCAGAGACCTGGAATTTCCAACTTGCTGCCCATTGAGAAAAGTGTCCAAATGGACCAGAAAAGAGCAAGGAACTCCACCAACGAAAATTAGGGACTCAAAGCACAGTTCATTTCAAAGACTTCAGCCAAGCACCTGCAAGAAGAATCAGTGTGCTGTATGTACCACACGCTACAATTCACACAGTTTTCTGAAACTAATGGGAGTTTGAGTTCCTAACACTCAGACACGTTCAAAATATACAAGCCTGGAGGGAAATGGAGGAATTCTCTTTTCATATGCATAAAAAGTAACAGTACAATGACATCAAAATTCCCTTACACTCAAAAGAAAACACTAGCACTTACTCCACTTGCAATTAATTCAGCCTGACATATTAGCATACACAGCTGTGTATTTTACTTACTCGGGTTTCTTAACCAGCAGAGTTTTGATGAAATCCACAGCAGACTCTGAGATGAGGTCAAAGTCCTCTCCAGAGTAACTTACGTTCATCTGAGATATATTTAAGAATGTTTCTTGTTTATCATCCCCTAAGAAGGGCGATATCCCTGTGAGCATAACATATGCCAGTACTCCAATGCTCCTAAATTTCAGGTAGAAAACAGAAAGGCAGTTTTTTAGTTTGCCTTTTTAATAAAAAGCCCAAAGCACAACCCTTTTCAATAACGTTACGATGACCATTAATTTGTTCAACTTACCACATGTCAGTTGCTGTACTGATTGGGTCATAACTCAGAATTTCAGGAGCTGTTGAGGAAAAGTGGTTTTGTCATATGCAGGCTTTATAATTATATAATGCAGTAACAGGCATGAGGTCAAATTTAAGGTAAGCTATTTGAACCATGACAGTCTTTTGAAACTCAGATATTTCTGTTCAAGTTAAGTGATTCTTATCATTCACTCTTTTTAAATATAAAACATGTTTTCCTTTTACTGTCTCTTCAGAAGCCAGGCCAGTCTCCTTCCCAGTTAAGGAATCTGTACAAACATTTCTTACAGAAGAAACAGAAATACCCAACATTCCACATTCCAGCCCCATAACCATGAAGATATACCACACCACTTCAGGATATTTTTACTTTCAAGACCTGGAAGGGTTTGGGCTTTTTAAAAAAGCAATAAAGTGGATACAAACCTCCACAGGCTAAAACATTACATTCAGAGGCTGAATATGTGAATTTAAACTTTTAAGCCAAGTAATAGTTATTATCACTGCTGGTAAGGATCCTCTGAAGTGTGCATACAAGCACAAAATCATTGTTCCTTTGACTGGCAAGACTTTGCCCTTTTCCAGCAGCACCATGTCCAGCTGGTAACCTGCTCTTGTGACAGGTAACTCCACAGCCAGGCTGGCATCTTCAGTGGAGGTTCTTCCTCTTTCCCCTGCCCAGGAGCCTGGGCTGGACACCACTCCTGCAGTAACCACTTACCTACGTATTCTGGGGTTCCCATAATTTCTCTTAGTTCCTCACTGCTCTTCATTATTCTGGAAAGGCCGAAATCCACTATCTTAATGTCTCCCAGAGGGGACTTACTGGTTAGCAGAATATTTTGGGGCTGAAAAGTAAAAGGAGGAGACTTTCAGGATCACCTAGATCTAATGTCTATGGCCTCATATTGCATCATTATTTCAGATCATGAGTAGCACAATGCCTTCCACAGCAAGCACCATAGCCAGGATCATTTCTGTATTTCCCCCAAGGTGATCTTGAAGAGACACGTAGGCTAAAAGGAGTGGCAGGATTCTCTGTTTGGAACTGAGGATCCACCTTTATTAGCTTAGAACACACACAAAATACATGCCAGTAGCTGTCATTTAACAGCTCATAAGCACCTCCACATTTGTACCTTCAGTCCTTTGCATCACCTTTTTAAATCCCCTTCCCTCCTTACTTTCTTCCAACAGGTGGTGGAAAATACCTCTCATTGAAGGGTGTCCAAAAACACCCAATCATTTTAAAAACCCTGAACACACAAAACTATTTTGACTGCACCTGTTTAAAGAAGGTCTGTTGCAACCAGCCTCAATCCTGTTCAAAGGACAAACAACTGTATTACAGAACACTAACTGAAGAACAGTTTAAAAAAATATAGCAGCCTGAAAAACAGGTTTTTAAGAGCATCACCTTTGGATAAACTTGTTTGTGCTGACGTCACTAGATCTTGGCTGTCTTCCTTCCAAGCACCTTTGTGGTCATGAAGAAGTTCCCTGCTATTTTAAATTCTAGCTCAATTAAAGAAATAATCTGAAAACTAACTTTAGACAACAGGTCTTAGATTTTGTGCAACTGAAGCATATCCTTGCTTAAAAGAACCCAAACCCAACCAAAAGCCAAAGCAGAAAGCAAGCGGTGTGCCCTTCCCTGCCCCCAGGCTGGTGATCAGGCCGGGTTTATCATTAACCTCTCCAAATGGTAACACAAACAATTGCCAGGGCAGTCAGGGCTCCGATGAGCACAAGCTCCCTGCAAGGGAAGAAGCCTTTCCTGGGAGCCTGGATCGTCTTGCACCGCCAGGGGGGCTGAGAAGGGAGTCAGGACAGCAGAGCAGCCGCTGGCTGATAACTCAGCGGATAACTGATAACACCAACACTCTCACTTCTTCCCTTATCACAGAGCTGTTCTCTCCTGCAGACCAGAAGTCCCTCGGGAAGGCACATGGACAGCCTTGCTTTGGAACACAGAAAGAAACCTGGGCAAGAAGATTTTAAAAAACCTGGCCCAGCTCTCCTCGCTGCAAGACCTGAGTTAAGTCAAGTTCTTTGATTCCCCCAGTTAACCCGGGGTATTTCAAACTAACTCCATGATGTTGTCAATCTATCTGCTGTTTGTAAACCTACATATTAAAAACAGCTCTTTGTTTTTTCTTTACAAACTGGGATCTGGTGGCCATACAAAGGCTTTAGGAGCTGCACACCATAATGTGCTTTATAGTTCACATTTGTTATTCTCTCTTTGTATTAGAAAAGCAAACATCCAAAAAAGCTGACCATGCCTCCCTCATTACCCTCCCAGATGTTCTTCCCAGTGAGAAATTTAGTCACATTCTGAAGAGGCAAATTAAAAGCATGAGAAAAGTATTTGTTCTCCACACTGAAATGAGGCAAGGTTTTTAATGGAAAAGTTTTGCGAAACCCTTCAGCCTGGTATTTTAATATTTTAGTAGATAAAGTAGCTGCCAGAAGTAGTTTTTATTGTCTTAAAAAAATAATAAACTTATGAATCCAGTCATAACTCTAAATCAATTCATAATGAGACACCAATAGTTCTCTTATTTTAAGGAATCATTGTGGGTTCCATGTGAAAGCAAGAAACCTTAAAGAGGCCATAGCTTTGAACTTACCATAGTTTCCAGCTGGCCACCATTGCTCTAGAACTTTCAGAAAAGGAAGATCATTTCCCCACATCTGTACTGCTCTTTCTTTCTTGTTTTCCCTCTGCTAGAGTGTCTCCAGGTTTGCCCAATGCCAGTCAGCTCACAGAGGCAAGAGAGATGTAGGCTGGAGGCTCTCCTGGTGGGCATTCTAAGAGGGCCTTTCACTCTTACCTCAAGAACTTAATGAAATGGCTGATGAAAACCAGCAAGTGTCAACAGTTAAAAACCTCCCCATCCACTGCAGTAAGGCTTCAATGTTCCAATATAGATCCTCTAGTTTCTTGTTGCTTTAGTTTGGCCTCAAGAAGATACATAAGGACTGAGGACACATAATAAAGGTCAGGTTTTTAAACTAATCAATGCCTCACCTTTACCTAACTTCAGTAATGTTGCAAGACACCTAATTTTATAATACTCTAAAAATCACATCCCTAGAAGAAAAGACAGGAATTACCCAAGAAAAAAATGAGCAGAAACAGCAAAGACAGACTAGCTGAGATACCCCAACTACATATAACAGCTTTGCTCTAACTGCTGTAAAAGTACGAACTTCAAATTAGTGGGGTTTTTTTTTTTTTGCTTTGAAAATGTACTATTTCCATTTTTTAACTCTTGCCTTAGTTTACTGGATGTTCCTTTAGTCAAGGAATAACTACACATCTATGAATACTACACTTCAGTGTAATAAGCATTTCACCTTAATCCACCTGGAAAACTGAGCTGAGAGAATGAGTCAGTGTTGTTAGTCCTACAGGCCCCTTTCATAATTGCAGCACTTTGCTCCCTCAGTATCGGTGTAACATGACAGCCAGACCGATTTGAAAGGGTGATTTTGAGTTGTCATGTCTGGATACAGTGCAGAAGAAGGAAGGGAGAAGCTCCTGTTGGATGGGCAGAGTGGTGCTTGGAGCAGCCATTCCCCTGGACCCAGGGCTCTGAGCCTGTCTCTGCCAGGGACAAGAGGCAGCAAGTCCTTCCTCAGCCTCCACGCCGCCCAAAATTCCCTTCCATTCCCAAGTGCTTTCAGCTTTTACCCAACACCAACTCAAGAGCAAGTCAAACAGCAAGTGAGAGCACCGAGAAAGGAGTCTTCCCTTACTCTGCAGCTTGGATGTGCCATTAAGAGGAGATGAAAGACTCCTGACTACAATCTATGCACACCCTGCAAATTAAGTGGCATTAACACAATACTGACAAGTGGTACTTAATTTGCACTCGGGAGAATTATATTTGCTCTCTCTCCAAGTCAAAACTGGACTACATAATTATATTTTGCTGTTAAAACCAAACCATATTTCAACCATCTTTCAGTAAAGTCATGCTTTTGGAAGGAAATGATCAGGTGGCAAGGTATAACAATCAACCAGTCTTCCCAAGTCATGGGTTTTAATGCTACAGTGCCCATCATCTTTATTTGGCAGCACTCTGGAGACTTCCCGAAACCTCATTTGCAAAAGACCGATACTTGTATTTATCAGGAAAGGCATCACACTGCAATGAGGACTCCTGTTAAGCTCCACTTCTAGAACCACACTGCAGTGATGTACAAACATGTTAACCTCCATCACCAGACAATTTGCCCTGCTAATGAACTTCTGTAAGGCAGCAAACAGTGATGGGTCTGTTGGAGAAAGCTGCAGATGCTCCATTTTATAGCACAAGCTTTCTGATCAGCTGGACAGTCCCTAAGTGAGCTTTTCAGAACTTTGAAGGAGATACCTGTTCAAAAGCTGTAATCAACACCCCAAGTCTACCTTTGCCAGTAAGCTGTGTGGTCATTACAAACACATTTCCTGTTACAGATATGCAGTTGGTGGCACTAAGGAACACCACAGCTTTAACTACAAACACGTATGAATATACACTGTCCACAAAAGAGGTTTGAAACCCTTTGCTTCAAGAAAATTCAATGGCCAATCATTTAGAGACACTGAGTCTTTTGTTTAAGCACACTAGAACTTTAAGGAATTCTAATTACTCATTTTTAGTCTTTCCAAGCACACTCACACCACTTGCTAAAAATCTTCCATCAATTATTTCAATACAGTTATTATTATTCTGTGTGTATGACTCAAAGTTTTAAAGGATTCAGCACATAATTGGAATAAATGGTTGGAAAACAAGGCAGGTGACATATCTGTGTGCAAATATGACTCATCCTCTGCTTTGGCTGATGAATGGTGGATGAGGTGCTAAGATATGCATTAAGTATGTACAGCTTGATACTGGAATCTACTGGTAGCTTTGTGATACTGCCAAAATCCAACCAGGCAGGGATCTCAGTAACAGAACAGACAGCAGCTTACAGCATAAATATGAGAATGGCACATGAAAAAAAAAATTAATGCAAGTTACTTTTTATACAGCCTTGCTTGGTAATAAACTAGTTGGCCCTCAGAGTGAGATAAAGGTGCATCTTCCATAGGAGTGGATGGAGGGAAGCTGGGGAAAATTACCTGCAGCTTGATGCCAGTCAGAGAGGAGAGTTCTCTGAGTCCCTGTTACAACTCCCTTCCTGACCATGAGTGATACTCTGGATTTTGTGTGATGGCAACTGTACTTTCCTCTTGATTTGGGTCAAAACTGTTTTTCAGTATGAAAAGCTATTTACTCCACTAAATAATGGCAATTTTTATACCAGGAGGGGTGTTGGCCAACTGTCTGGCAGTAAAGGATAAACACTTAAGTTTCACAGTTTTATTGGGGAAGAGAAAAAAAAAAAAAAAGGAAGTGCTATAAATGTATTTAATGTATTTAATACATTAATTTACCAGTCTTGTGTGACCATTTCATTCTGGAACATTACACTTGATACTACCAGTGTCTCTGCCACCCTTCTGCTTTATTAAAACTCAAGTCAATACAAAAACCCAAACCTGTTTTTCAATGGCCATATAATACCCATTTTTACTGCCCTTTAAAAATGAGTCAGGTCTTACCCCAAGCACTCACTTGTAATTTAAGGTGCAAGGCAAATTCACCTTTGAATTCATTACATTTCACTTAATCAAATAAAGTTTGTATTTGACATAATCATAGAAACTCTCCAAAAGGCTTGCAGAGCCCAAGGCTGAATTTTTTCATTCTGTCCCAAAGGCTGAATTTTATCATGCAAGGTATAATCAGATAAAAATTGTGTTAATTATAAATTAGCATTATCCTGACAGATGACCAGCAAGAAAGGTCAGCAGCTCAGAAATCAATGAGGAAAATAGAGCAACAATCTTACCTTCAAGTCAAGATGAACAACGTTGTTTCTGTGCAAGAATGAAACCCCTTCCAGTATCTGCCTCATAAGTCGTTTAACATCTTTTTCTTTGAAGGCTTCCTCTCTCTCAGCCACACACTGGTCAAAAATTTCACCTCCAGCAGCACTGTGGAACAGAATGAATATTATTAGTTCAAAGACTAAGTTACAGCACCCATTTTGCTCTACTTGCAGCATTTATTTCATGTAGGCAAGATCAGCAAGCAGCAGCACCCAGCAGTGGTATCTTCAGTTATTTGACATTTGCCAAGGTTTTCCAGCCTCAGAAATGTTCTCTGCATTATGGCAGCTTTGGGGAGAGGCAAAGATTTTAGCCATTTGGGTTAGAGAGTATCAATGCTCCAGAAATGTTGGGGACTACTTTGGAAACACTAGTGACTGTTCTTTCAGAGGAATGCCACATTTGTTTAGGGACAGTGTTTTCATAAAAACACTTCTGCCATTCCTGTGAAACCCCATGGACATCTGGCCAAGGTAAGGCTTTGTAAACACAAAGCAAAGCAGCCCCATGTCCCACCCTCCCCAAAACCCTCTGTGCGTACTCCAAAGACTCGGTGGAAAGTCTGGAAAGGAATTGTTTAGGAAGGCTCTGGTATACAGCCTTGGATTAAGTTTCTAAACATCTGTCATCTACAAATACTCCTGGAAAGTTTAGCTCTCTGCTTGCTTCCTCTTTTGTTTAGATATGTTTAAATAAAGCACAAGGTAACAAAAATATAAAAATAACTAGATGTGAATGAATGTTTTTAGAGCACTCAGAAGCCAAACTGTATTTCCCAGGCAATCCAGATATAACAGCAAGTGAGAGTTCTGCAAAAAATGGGGCATTTAGACTGTGCCCCCCCAGAAAAAGAACCCCCAGAAGCCTCACGGTTTTAAAAACTTTTTGTTTTCCCATACATCCTCACTACAGTTATTTTACATTTTCCCTGTGGATTGTCTTATCAAAGAAAAAAAGAAAAAAGAAGGTTAAATCTTAACCTTTTCTAAAGAGTTTTATACTTCTATATGTTAACTGGTACAGTAGTACAATTTGATTTGTTAAACTAAGATTTTCTTTCTAAAAACACTATTTTTCTTCCTTCTGTATCAGAGATGATGGAGCTCAAGAATAAAATGAGCTTTCAAAGGGATGTTAATACTTTAATTCCTTTTGAAAAATTGCACAAGCCTGACACTGAGGCATCTTTCTTCAGTCCATTTATATTTAATGCATGGAAGTAGTAATATTTCAGCCCTGAACAGGATTCAGATATTAATGGCATTTTTAAAATGGAGATGAGTTAGTGTGTTCTAATATTCTAAACCAAATTCTTTGCAAAACCACCATCAATTGGATCTTCCAGATAGGGATAGCACAACATCTACTGCAATCCATAAATTAAACTTTCTACTTGAAGAATGCCCTAATATGTTACTTGGAAGAGTGGTTTCATTCCTTTTAGCAGTGAATTATAATGACACAGTGATAAGATCTATTACAAAATTGCTAACACTATGTGTTTTATAGCAACAACCCTGGGATTTTGCTGGTATAGCTCTGCCACTTCAAATAAGGGAAAAATACTTCTGCATTAATTTACTTAATATTTAATTCTGGGGAATAGGATTTATATGCAAAACTTGCTGTTGTCAACCACTTGAGTTTTAATAGACCCAGCTGGAAAACCAGTGGGTTTTGAGGGTGTGGGGGCCTTATAAAGCCCTGTTTGCTGCAAGTCTGCTTGGTAGGCATCTGCTACACTTTGTTTACTAGTGTCACTTAATTAAAGCTCAAGTAGGCACCAAGCTAAAATGTAAGCTACCTAGAAATGTAATACTACACTGCCAGAACTCTGAATTATGTGTTCAAAGTCAAGGCACTAAAAGCTGAAGCAACGTCCCATCACTGAAACCAAGACACGGGGCTACCACGTGAGAGCAGGAACCCCTTGATCCAGAAAACTTGATTTTAAAAAAAGGTATTTAAGTACCTCCCAGTAGGTCTGAGTTCCTCAGCATTTTTAAGAGTGAGACATGCAAATACAGCCCTTACACATGCATGACTTCCCAGCTACCACGGCCACTTGGCTTTACAAAAGAGGTGAACAGTGGCTTCACGTGCAGTATTTCATTTTTGGATCTCAGCTTTGCTGTTTAGGATGCAAAGAGAACAGCTTCCTCTGGACAATTGCCTCCATGCCAAAATTACCCCTCTCTAACAAGTAAGCAGCAACCCTTTACAAGAACACGTGGAAGTTTGATACTGCAAGACTGTTCTGTGTAGTGCTGCTGTGGAGTGAGCTTCATTGACTCCCTGAAGCAAACCAGTCAGCTAGCTGTGAGCCAACACTGCAAGTACAGTGCCAAAGGGAACTCTGAAAGGACTGTCCTGCACATCTGTGGCAAGTTTTGCCAAGCTCCTTAACAACACTTTCAACCCAATTATTTCGTAGTCCCCTGCTAGATTTTGGGAAAAAAAAAAAATTAATCTAACCATAGAAGGGATTAAAATACCTGCTAGGAAAGTATCGTGGGCATGTCACTGCTGTGATTTCTGTATGAAGGCAGAGCAGGAGTTCTCTGGTGGTAATAACATTTACCCATTTGTCCTCTAAGAGCACATCTTCCATTAAACTGTAGTTTTTCTAATTGTCATTATGAAATAACTTTGCAAATGACTGGGCACCCCCACCCACCTAGACAGAAAATGTTCCCAGGGGATAAAAGCAAAGAATTATCCTTAGGACTGCAAAGTCTTTAAGAAAACCAGCCATTGTAATCTGAGAAAAAAGCATCGGAAAAGGAAATATTTAATAGCACAACATTTTGAAACACAGTATTATTTAGGAAGCATTATTTCTCTAGTATGTGCTCCCCTAGCTAGGTGTATGAAAAAAATAAGAAGTCTTTCCAAACTTGAAAGCCATGGCAACCATAATTCTTTAGCTATTTCAATGTATTTCTGACAGTACTGTTGTGCTATTAACTTCTCTAGTTTCAAGTGAAATCCAACTGCTCTTCATCAGTGAAAAGCCTGCTAACATTTTCTTACTGCTTATCAGCACAAATGAACTCAAAGTCATTTGGAAGTCTGGAGCACCACTCTTTGTTACAATTATGTTGACTTTAGATTAAAGGGAGACTATTTTTCTTCCTTGAAATGTACCTTAACGATGCAGTGCATGAAATTCAACATCAAACTTCTTTCAAGTGCCCTTATGATACACTAACAGGGTCATTTAACCTATCACTTGAAAAAGACTGAACAAATCTATTTCAGTGCATCTGAAAAAAATACCAGCTACCAATATTAGTATCTGGATGCCTTATGTTGTAGACACGGCTCTTTTCAGTGCTTGGTTCTCAGACAAATGCTTTTTTTTTGCCCTAGCCTTTCCAACCAGGCAGCGTAAGAGGTGAATGAAATGCAAACAGAAGGGAACTAACACCATTGGAGAAGTTTTCCCCTAAAGCTTTTTGAAGAGCTGTGGTCTTGGTTTGAGACTGCCACCCAGAACAACTTTGCCAATTACTCTAATGGATGCAAACATTGGGGTACCACGGTTATGTCTGATTGCAGTGGTTTTGCTTCAAGTTCTATCTGCTGAATCCCATGTCAAATGAATCGTTTCCTGCCAGCAGACTTTGAGCAGTCACACCTTCAGCAAGTAGGACAATAAATGATGTCCCAGACAACACAAGTGATAACATTATGCAGGTCCAAAAAACTACAGGTGAAAAAGACACTTCATCCAGCACATCAGATAAACAGACTGTGTCTTCAACCAGATAAAGACAACTTTTCCCTTTTCTTAAAAGCAAGCATAACAAAAGTCTACTGTATTTACACAAGACCCTGGCAGGTAATTGCTCAGTTCAGAAGCTCCTCACAGCTTAATGCCTTAGATTTTGGAAGTTGCACTTACAGGTGTCTGTAACATCTGACCCACTAATATTATCTATCCTTTCCACAGATGTGTAAAAATATGTAAAAACACTTAGAGAAACACCAGTTCTTAAGCACCAGATGATCTACTGCTCTTCCTTTCAAAAGACAGTGGAAAAAGCCAGGTAGGTTGTATACATCTGTCAAGTCCCAAAGTTATCAGATTTGCTTTTTTTAAACTTTTATATTTGATGTGTCAAGTTTCCCAGATGGTATCTCTACCTTTGCAGTAAAATTCCAGGGTTTTTTTGTTCATTCCATTTTGCCTGAAACGTGATTGACCCACAGATTAATTGCAGACTTTACCTGTTGCCCCTTCAGGCTCACTTAGCCCTTCAACTCCTACTTAAATAGCCTGACTGAGGTCCTAGGGCAGAGACTGTTGTCGGGGTGGATGCAGAGACCCCTGATTTGCTGTGCTGCAGCTGAAGCCAGCACTGTAATGCCAGCACTGTAATGCCTCATTGCTTCCTATTGCTCAACACTTAATGTTTAACAGTCGGTGGCCAATCTCAAGTTTGTTTTCTGTCAAAAATTGATACCACTTGAAAGACAACCCTCCATGTAACATTCCTATTTCTCTTGCTGAAGGCAAAACACTCGGTGTTCCGCTCTGCCCTTATGAGAGATTCAGCATCAAGACAAGAAACTTGAAAAACCTTAGCAGATAAAGTCAGTGGCCAACAATTATTTGTTTTACTCCTTCACCAGATAAAGATCTGCCACACAGACCATCAAGCTTAATAGAAACTGAAATGCCTAGAGAGGCTCACAGTCTGGGTCTGTTCTTTAATCCTCTGCCTAGAGAATGTCAGAAATTCATTCACATTCATACCTGCTTTGTTGCAACACGTCTCTGAAACATGTTGACATTAAAGAAGCATCCAGACATAGTTGCTGAAGTCAGGGAAAGACTGTTTTTGTAATTTACAACTCTGACACGCAGCTATTTCTCTGAAACAAGGTATGACTGTTTGATGCATATAAACCCAATAATTTTGCTAATTACTGAACAACCTAGTTAATGCCGTGGATTAAAAAAGTTTTGCAACTGTAAGAGAATCGAGATCTAAAAGAAAACTAGCAATTTTGCATTGAGACGGTCACAAAACTCATTGCTCATTTGGATCCCACGGATCATACTAAATCCCTATGGGAACCAGACATTTAAACTGTATTCTAGTTTAAATTTCTGTTAGTGTTTAAAGCAGGTATTTATGAGTCTCCACTAACAGCAGTGAAAACTCCAGAAGCTCTGTCACACCTTTGCATTATAGCAGATACTTCAATATGTCATATATAATGAAATCCATAAGGGCACGATGAAGTTTAAAAATGTATTCCAGAAGGAATTTTGCCTTGACAGACACCATCTCACTCCATTTCACTGAATTTAGAGCTACAGTTTCTTTTGACTTTTAAACAAAATGGGTTGGGACACAAGAGTTCTAACCATTTCTTTTTGCTATCAAGTAAGAAAAGAGCTGCACAAACTAGATTTATCTTAGCAGACAGGTTAAGTCACTTCTGAACTACTGAGCCTCACTTTTCTCCTAATTATTTAAAATCCACAGAGCTTGAACAGGAACTTAGCAACAAGTATTAGGCTGCATCTGGGAACTTATCTGTCAAGTATCTAAGCATATCAGATGAACAGTCAGAGCAGCTGCAGAAATACCCACCTGGACACACTCAAGTGGAGAAAACCACACAGACAAATGCAGAGTCTTAAGTGCCCTTTGAAAGAAACTATTCTAGGTCTCAACCCTCCTCCTTCCCCCGCCCGCCACTCCCCAAAAAAAAAGATAATGTTTTAGAGAGCTTTTCATTCTAGGCGTTTTTGATAGTTTCTTTTTAACAATGATGTTGTTTTCAATCCCTTTTTCAGAACTTATCACAGATTCTTATACAGAATGTGCTGAGTTGGAGGGGACACACAAGGATCATCAAGTCCAGCTCTTTTTTACCTGTACGGGAATCAACCCTGGAACCTTGGTGTTTTAGCACTGTGCTCCAACCAACTGAGCTAATCTCACTGCTAAAAAAACCATCACACATTTCACCCATCTTTGTCACTGTCAATGAAATCAACTTCAGTTCTTGGACAGATACTCACTGCTTCTGCCTCTTTTACAAGTAGGGAGTGTACACAGTTCATATGGCATTCAAGATTTTTTTAACTACATAAATTATAGTTCACCTTTGACTGATCCTACATAATTAGAGACATTTATTATCATCTGCAGCAATTAGGAGACTACATAACTTCTTGTAATTGTGATTTTCTTAGCAATTCTTCTCGAAGTTAAGCAAGCGTGACAGGCGAGCAATAAAACCTTTCATGTTGATACACCGTATTTTTACATTGTTAGTTTTAAGCAAATACCACAGAAGGGTTTTCAGGAATGATTACTAATACTTACTATTCCAGGACTAAAATCATCTCTGTCGCAGTTTCATAAACTTCATGCAAGTTAATGACCCACAGGTTGCATTGGGCCAGCTCCAGGACTGCAATTTCGTGGATTATCTCCATCCGACAGTCTTGGCCCTTTCTTCTTTTTCTCATGAATTTTGCTGCAAACTCTCTTTCAGTGTCTTTCTGGATACATTTCTTCACCACTGCAAATTTTCCCCTGAAATGAAATAAGAATTTAATTTTAAGTGCTTTAGTGACAGTTTTAGTATTGCTTTTATAACTTAACATTTCAGGAAACTTGAACCAAGTAACTATTAGAGGGTATATTTAAAATTTATTCTAAATTTAGAAAGATGCCTTGCTGAGTGATGATCCCTGTGCTTAAAAGTTAGGAGCACCAAAACCTAGAATGTAATATAACCTCCATGAAAAATAAGGAATTTAAAAAATCTCTCTAGTTCAAAGAACCCAAATAAACAAGCTGTGCTGGTTCCCAAGATTAAGTTATGCTCAAAACTTTAATTAAAAAAGCTGGCAAACCCAAAAAGTACAAATTTAGGCAAATTGAAGGCAATTAATGCTTTCTCTGACTACCTCACAATAAGCCAGTTAGTGTTTTCTCAAGTATCCCACCACATCCGAGGGCAGAGCAACCAGCACTGCCACTGCCCCTGCTCCATCTGCCACACAATATCCTGCTCTACCCTGCATCTTCAAAGATGGCCCTTTGTATTTTCACCATGATAGGAGCCAGAGTTCTTTGATGGTTTAACCCCTTGGTCTTCATCTCAGTGTGTAAGTAAGGAACATGGGTGATGGAAATAAAATCAAGCAGCTCGACTAACATCAAGCTTATCGTGGGGTTGCCAAAACCAAAACAATAGTCTTCATCTGTTTTGGAATACAATCACAATGGGTTTGGCCTCTCCCATCTCCGAGCTGAAGGTCACAGAATTAACTAATTCAGCTCCTGCCAAAGTCTTCACTCTCACATCTCCTGACCTGTTGGCAGGAGACGTGAAATGGAACTGCTAGACCACGTTGTGGTCAGCTTGCTTTTAATGGGCCTTTGTTTCCAAATCACACACTCTAAATTCATCAAGTCAAATAAGCACCCACAAAGTGGGTATTTGCTGGGCAATCTCAGTAAAATAATTGGACTTGTAACCACTGATATGGCCACAGTTATTCCTTTAGGAATAATATTTTGCATAGCCACACATTATCTACAGTAGCACAATGTGCATTAAGGCTATATCACAGCCCAGCCCAGATGCCTGGTGAAGGTACACACACAGTAAGAATATGCTTTCAATGTCTTGAGTTAAATTTTTTGGGGAGAAAGTTCTTAATTACTAATGTATACATGAAGACAATATTACGGAGCTTTGCAAATGCATGAAAATAATATTACAAGATTCTGTGGCACAAAATTCATGTACAATATAAAGCTATGCATTCAGCAAAAGTGTTAAAATACTTGAAGTTCTTAGCACCTAAAGCATCATAAAAACCCCAAAACAACTGGTGACCACACTGATAAGAAAAAAACCCCAACAGTTAAAAATAAATTGAGAAACTAATAGCGTTTAACACCAAGTTATTTTAATAGCTGCTAGATACTAAGCCCTTACACCAAAATATCCAGGCCCCTGAGTGGGTTCAGCATTCCCTCATTTCCTCCAATAGGCTCCGAACACACTGCTCCTTTTGGCTGAACATTGCCCTAGTGCAGTGGAAAGCTGCTAGCTCCAGCACCAGGGCAAAACCTCGAGAGAGCAGCTTAGACGAGTCTGAAATCTCTGGAAAACAGCTTTCAAGCACTGCACTCGTTTGAAGGACACCCAAAACCTATCTGCAAGCAAGGTAATTAGCCTAATGAGTGCCAGTGCTGCCCATTCAGGGCGCATTAGTCACTGTGGAAACAGAAGAGTGCTCATGGAGCACCAAGGGACAGCAAGAGCCTCCCCGGTGTGTGTGGCCACACATGTCCTGTTTGGCTGAGCTGGCCAGAAGCCTGAGAGGTGACGTCATTGAAAGGACAGGTTACACGGGAGTGCAGTCGGCTGACAAATAGTAATAATTCTTAGTTGTTGGGGACCAAGAATGCTGCCCGGATTCTTTAAGGTTATACCTATAATTAGAGCTATTTAACCACTGCCTGTTAGAACTCATCGTTTCGGAATACAATCCCCAAAAAGATCACACTTGACAAACCTGATGTTTATAACTAGTACAACTATTCTTTGTGCAGTGATCTAGATCCATGTGTGAGAAAATTTCAGAGGATGATCCAAAGAAAGCATCCACTGTCTGGTTAAGCCCAAGATAAATTTTAAAGAATTTCTTTTTGATTAAGAAAGAATAGCAAATAGACAGCTATAAAGAAGCCTTCTTACACAGTATACATTGCATACACTTCATTGTTGCTTTGCTTGAAATCCTGCTTTTCAAGCTCCTTATAAAAAAATATATCAAATAGTGAAAGGAGTGTTAGATCACATCGTTGCTGGGTCAGTGTATTGAGAAGAGCTGGCAGCAAGAACACTGCACGGAAGGAAGAACAATTTGGAGATGAAAAATGGAATTCACATTTCCCAAGCTGAAAACAGACTACCAGTCATCCCAACACAAACACAAATGCTTTGGAGGGAGACAAGAATAGAAATGAGGAGTAGTTCTCAGTCCTCACAAGAGTCTCATTCAAGAATTATGACTTAAGATAAATCGCATCTGATTCCAAAGAAGCTCAATGTCACCTTTTCAGATTGCCAACAGAATTTGCATTGTTTCGTCAGGCACGCATTATAGCTTAAAGGAAAAGTGTCAAATCACAAATAAAATGTCAGCTCAGATAAGCAGGATCATTTATGTCACACCAATTAATTCTGCTTGTCCCAGGTTCAGGACAACAAAGAACTAACCTTACATTAATCGTTACTTTTAAACTGACTTATAAAACACTGTCACTGCAACAAATGCAAGAATAGCAATAATTCCTGTGAAGATATTTATTTTTTATACAGTTCAGAAAACTTTTCTGAGATCCACAATACTACATGCAATTTATTAAATAATATCTTTTTTCTGAAGTGTGGGCTTTTTCCTGACAATTGTGGATTTTCAAACCGCAAAGCGCAAGGATTGAATTCCTGATGTCCGTGAAGAGTTTACTCACATCAATTTACTCTCAAATGGTGAAACCAACTACTTGCAATTCTTCATGTTCACCTCTTTTTCACTTTCACTTAGTCCCACAACTATTTCCCCCAAGCTGTGCCACAGCAGAGAGCAGCTGAGGACAGAAGTGTCATAGCAGGCACATGCTCACTGAGGCACAGAATTGTACAAGGGTCATGCACGTTACCAAGAGCTACCCGAGAAATAAGGAAGTTCATGCCAGAGTTGGCTTCTTTAGGGAGGGGGAAAAAGGAGATTTAAGACATGCACTGCCTGCACATGAAACTACATATAAAGAATATTTCAGTCTCCTCAGATGATTACAAGATTTCTTATTCTGAGGACTGGATGGAGAATGAGCTTGTCTGCTCTCACAAAAAACTGGGAATGAGGAATGAATTGCACTGGACACGTTTACATGTGTGCACTGTCCTCATTTCGCTAGAAGAGTGTTTATTTATTTTTTTTATTTTGGATCAATCATTTAAGGTGTCTGTTACCTTCCAGAAAACAGACACACCAGTCACTTATGCCTTCCTCCAACCCAGCTCTACCATCAGGAATATTATTTTCTGCACACAAATGATGACTTCCAATACATACATAACTTGTTTCACATTAAAAAAAAAAAAAAAAAGAAAAGTGCAATACTCCATCAACAAGCCAAAGAATTAATACTCTAGTAATATTTTGTGAGTAATTAGGAGGCTTTTTGTTGGGAAAAATGAGCAAGGCAACCCAATGTAATTATGCTAGACTCTTTAAGGAAGGTCTGGGTAGTAGAAAAGGTATTGTTCCCCATTTTACAGTACAATTATGGCTTAAGCACAGATGGTAAGGGGAAGAGTTAAGCAATTGGTGTCTTGTCCTCTGCAAAGGTTACACTACTTCAAACTAACCTAACTCAAGCTAGCACTGTCTGAAATCATTTAAGTGTCAGGGAGCTGATGAGAAGAGGCACCCTTAAAACATTCATCAGAGCTAAGTTTGATTTCAAACCTCATGCAAGTGCAGGTTTGTGTGAGACCACTCTGATTTTGAGGACAGTAAAATTATTAAAGATATGAAGACTGGACCAAAATTTCATGTATTACATAGTTTAATTTAATTTAAAAAATGCTACTTTCTTGTCATCCTAAGCAACTTAAAATAATTTGCTTTCCAGAGTGGCCATTATAACCAAGTTTTTGATATTTCCCCCAAATTAACCAACCTGGCTTTCCTAAGAGCTGTATCTCAGTAGACTTGCTCAATAGACCTGTTCATCTTCTGACTGAGGCCGCAGCCTTTTGGAGCACACAAGCTTTACACTCTCAGAGCAGTTTTTGCCCCCATGAGCAGAACCAATGAAGCCTGACTTCCTAGGGGTTTGCACCCAAGTCCCTGTTGGTGACACTGTGATCGGGTTCCTCCAGGCTCACGGGTGACTTCCAGAAATGCTCCCCCAGGACTTTGGCTTTCTAAGGTGCCACCAGGGGCCTGAGCCCCAGCACGCCCCTTCCCTGCACTGCTAGAACTACAACACCTCAATATTTTCCCATGTTCTCCCTTCTTCCCACCTCCTCCACACACAGGTGACAAGGGAGCAGAGAACAGAGACTCCAAGTGCCATGGCAAGTTCAACATGGATGTGTCAATGGACAGAAGTGGAGGCCCAAGAGCACACAACCCTGCTGAGCTCACACAGCAGCCCTGATCTCAGCAAAGGGGATAAATCTATGTTTTTATCCCCCACTGTCAGTTTTAAATACAATTCATATGAATGCTGTTATTATCCAACCTACCTAAAGTTCAGCTTTCAAATTGTTTCCCTAAGTCTGGGAAATGGGATGGACAAACACAGAGTACATAAACTTTTTTGCTAGCAAATTCAGCTCCCAAATTAGAATTATGAGAGATGATGTTGTGTGCACAAGGACTGCTTTTCATCCTGGACAAAAGCCTGTCGTGCCTGGGAGCTAATTTGCCCAAGTCCTTTGTAAAGGTAAACTCTACCCATAAGTAGAGAATTACACACTTTATGAACATATAAAAGTGAAACTATTTGTGCTAACACATTATCAATAAAATGACAGTTACAGGTGGCAGGAAGACTTTCCACACACGCTTTGCCACAGAGTTGGCAAGAAACTGTCTCTAACGGGAGTACTTGAGCTGAAGTATCCACTTTTTAAAAAGGAAAATGTAGTAAAGAAGCATTCAAAATTGTTGAATAAAAAAACCAAGCACATAAGCTCAAATGTATAGTTTTATATATTCTAAGAGAGAAGATAATGAAAATATTTGTAAAGCTGAGAAAAAGGTAGTCTGAACCCAAATATGTCCAACTGCTGCACAAAAACACTTAGAACCCTCACTTAACTCATTTTAACAAAACTACAGGTGCAAAATCACAACCTTCATGCAAAGGACATCTTTAACTATGGTTCTGGTCAAAAAATATTCCACCAAAAAAAAGCCATGCTGACATTTTCTGGTTTAAACTGAACTCTTGCTGCAGTACTTAATTCTTGCTCACAGTGAAAAGCTAATCATCTCAGCTGTACTTCTGTGTGCCAGAAGGAACCTTCATCTGTTCCACATTCTGCTTAGGCCAATGACTATCACTTGGCTCTAAGGGAAACCCTCATTCCACAGCAGAACTGCAAAATATTTTCTGTAAACTCACCTGAACTTCAAAGGAAACAGAAGAGCAGAAGTGATACCAGGACATCCTGTGCTACACTGCTCCTACGCCTTCTCCACTGTTTCTCAGAATTTAGGTTGATTTGTAGCCTGCATTTAGTCAGCTTCAGTTTCCAGGCCTTGGACAATGTTGTCACAACA
The DNA here is from genome assembly GCA_035222235.1 of Margarornis squamiger. Classification (NCBI taxonomy): domain Eukaryota; kingdom Metazoa; phylum Chordata; class Aves; order Passeriformes; family Furnariidae; genus Margarornis; species Margarornis squamiger. The sequence continues at coordinate 51,582,669 of JAWWTY010000077.1, read as the reverse complement.
TGCTAAAAAAAGCTTGCTCACTCTATGGGCTGTTTCTCCCACCTGCTTCCCATGGGAACGCTTCAAACAGGTATTATTCTATTAATACATCAGACTTACTAAGTGAGCATTAAACTAACACCTAGGCAACCTAAAAGTTGGTTGGAGATACTCACTGCAGCTACCTTTGCTTTGAAACTCCTCTTTAGCTCCAAAGGGGTGAGTTTTGCTGCTGTATAAACTGAGTTACACAGCAAGCATGACTTGTGAAGAAAGAACATACACTGAGGAAGGTCTCTTGTCATACATCCTGTACTATTCCATCTAATCTTTTTATCTGAATACTCCTTAGAAGAAGCACATGAGATTCCAGGCACAGTGTTACTCTTTTTGCAAGAAGTGACAGAATCTCAGACAAAAATAGTGCTTCAGTGGTGCTGAAATTCCATATATATATTTAGTTCCCAAGATGGAAAAACCTTTCAATGAGAATTTTTCCTACAAACCTTGTTTTTTTCTATCAGCCAGGTGCTGAAATTACACACAGATTAAACCTTGCACGTGTAATCACTTCCAAACCCAAGCTTTTCACCAGCTTTTTAACTCTTTGAGAAGTTCCACCCTAAGCTCATTCTAAAGCATATGGTGCCCCAACGAGCCTAGTTTTCCCACATGCCACAGGTTACAAAGCCCAAGGAGAAGGGGACAATAAAAAAGGAAAAATAAAAGAAAAAAAGGGGGCAGGTTTCCCTCTCCAATAGCAATCTACAGCAATACCCACTGCTCCACACCGCCTTCCAGGAACACCACCACATCTTCCCAGCCAGACTGGCACGGCTTGGGGAGAAGGGGCATTGATTGTCCAGCAGCAGGAGGGGCACGAACATGGGCTGACTGACCCACCACCTCACGGGTGGGACCCCACAAGGGCAGGGGGATCCCACAAGGGCAGGGGGACCCCAGGGGTGCGACTTCATAAGGGCAGGGGAACCTCATAAGGGCAGGAGGATCTCACAGGTGGGTGCCCATAAGGGCAGGGATCCCATAGGGGCAGGGGGACCCCATAAGGGCAGGGAGATCCCATAAGGGCAGGGGGATCTCACAGGTGGGTGCCCATAAGGGCAGGGATCCCATAAGGGCAGGGGGACCCCACAGGTGGGATTCCATAAAGACGGGCACCCCATCAGGACAGGGACCTCTCACGGGTGGGTTCCCATAAGGACAGGACCCCACAAGGATGGGACCCACAAGGACAGGACCCCATAAGGACAAGACCCACAGGGTCAGGTCCCCACAAGGGCAGGTCCCCCAGGGTCAGTCCCCACAGGGACAGATCCCACACGGTCAGTCCCACAGGGTCAGTCCCACAGGGTCAGTCCCACACGGTCAGTCCCCACACGGTCAGTCCCCACACGGTCAGTCCCACAGGGTCAGTCCCCACAGGGACAGATCCCACACGGTCAGTCCCACAGGGTCAGTCCCACACGGTCAGTCCCCACAGGGTCAGTCCCCACAGGGACAGATCCCACAGGGTCAGTCCCCACAGGGACAGATCCCACAGGGTCAGTCCCCACAGGGTCAGTCCCCACAGGGTAAGTCCCCCCAAGGACAGCCCCCCAAGGGCAGGTCCCCCAGCACAGCCCACCTGCCGAGCTCCCTGCCGGGGCTGAGGCTGTATCGCTCCGTGAAGGGCTCCGTGCGGATCGGCGTGCGGATCTCGGCCAGGAACCCCCCGCGCCGGCGGGACCGCCCGGCCGCGGGCTGGGGATGGGGCTGGGGATGGGGATGGGGCTGGGAATGGGGATGG
>JAWWTY010000077.1:51552110-51580873 GCA_035222235.1 Margarornis squamiger | reverse complement strand
GGGCCCCCCGGGCGGGGGGGGGGGGGGGGGGGGGGGGGGGGGTTGGGGGCGGGGTTGGGGGATGGTATTGGGGTTGGGGCTGGGTATGGGAATGGGGTTGGGAAGGGGGATTGGGCGGGGGATGGGAATGGGGATGGGAATGGGGACTGGGCTGGGGATGGGGATGGGAATGGGAATGGGGATTGGGCTGGGGCTGGGGCTGCGGCTGCGGCTGTGCCCGGTCACCGCGGGACCGGCCGGGGGGCGGCTTCTCCTCGGGGCTCATCGCGCGGGGCTCGTCCCTCAGCAGGGGCACTCCTTCTCCTCCCGGTGCCGCTCCCGATCCCGGTGCCGATCCCGCTCCCGATCCCGGTGCCGGCTCCCGCGGTCTCGCGCCGGCCGGGGGGGCGGGGCCGCGCGCGCCCCTCCCCTGCCCTGCCCTGCCCTGCCCTGCCCTGCCCTCCCCGCAGCGCCAGCGCCCCCTGCCGGCCGCACCCCAACCCCAACCCCAACCCCAACCCTGAGGGAGCCCGGGCCTCGGGAGACGTGAAAAATAAACACCAAACCCCTCAAAGCCGGCCGCGGGGTTGGGGCTGGGGCTGGGGTCGGTCAGCACACAGCGTGTGGCCGTGCATGAGGGAGCTGGCCCTGCCCCCGGCGGCTGAGGGTGCCGTGTCCCGGTGCGGGCCCCTCAGGGGTGACGGGGTGGGACACGGCGGGAGGCTGTGGGGGCTGGAAAAGGGAAGGCTGAGGGGGGGTCTCGGTGCTGGGACACGGGGAGAGGCTGTGGGGGCTGGAAAAGGGAAGGCTGAGGGGGGGTCTCGGTGCTGGGACACGGGGAGAGGCTGTGGGGGCCGGGGCTGGACAGGGCAAGGCTGAGGGGGGATCTCATTAATGCATATAAATGCCGTAAAGTCAGGAGCCAGGAGGACAGTGGCGGGATCTCCCCGGCGGTGCCCAGAGGAGCAATGGCCATGAAGTCAAACACAGGGAGTTTCAGCGCAGCAGGAGGAGGGAATTCCTTCACCAGCAGGAGGGTGGCCGGGCACTGGCACCGCTGCCCGGGGCCGTGGTGCCTCCCTGGGGACGCTCGGGGCACACCCGGCCGTGTCCCCGTGTCCCCATATCCCCGTGTCCCCATATCCCCATATCCCTGTGTCCCCATATCCTGTGTCCCCATATCCCTATATCCCCACATCCCCGTGTCCCTATATCCCCACATCCCCGTGTCCCCATATCCCCGTGTCCCCTGCCCCAGGTGGCCCCGCTGGCAGCGCGGCTGGGCTGGCCGAGCCCCACAGCTCCCCTCCGCCCCAACAATTCGGGGACATGCCTGTCCCAGGGCCTCTCTGTGCCACGGGGCAGTGTGAGGCCCGAGCAGCGGGTGGTGAAGGGCACGGCCAGGCGGGGAATCCTTGGGTTTTGCCCCGGGAGAGGGACCGAAGGTTGAGGAGAAACGAGGGGCAGCAGCTCTGCAGGGCCACATACACCTGAGGAAGCCTTGGCCCCTGTGGTGTCTGAGGCACAAACATGAATTAAACCTCTCCCACAGCTGAGCATCTCTGCCCGGTGCACGCCTGAGATCCAGGTGTCTCTGTGAGGTGTGCAGGAATTGCCTCCAGTCACCCCTTTGTGCCAGCTGCTGGCAATGATCGCCTCGTGGGTTTGCCATGAGCCTGGCTGGAAAGGGCTGGGGAAAAAGGGTGTGCTCTGCTCGTTCCCAAGCCCTTCGCCATCTGGCTCACTCACCATACAACACATCCAGGGACCTGCTCTGTGTGGCTGGCATTTACTGAGGCACTGCTGTGGCATTTGTCTCTGTTAAGGGTATGGAATCTCCTGCCAGCATCCAGAGCACCAAGGAGAAAAGACTAGCGAGGAAACAGGCCACCATACGGGAAAGGATTCAGGCCAAACCTGGCTCATGGATCAGGGATGGGAGTACAATCACTGACAAAGTGTTTTGCTGGAATTCCCTCATTCATTTACCACCAAATCTGATTGCCAGAAAAAAGCAGAATCATAGAATGGTTTGGGATGGAAGGGGCCTTAAAAATCATCTAGTTCCAACCCTTTCTCTAGCCCAGGTTGCTCAGAGCTCCATCCAGCCTGACCTTGGACACTTCCAGGGAGGGGACCCCCATAACTTCTCTGGGCAACCTGTGCCAGGGCCTCACCACCCTCACAGTGGAGAACGTATTTCTTCCTAATATCTAATGTAAACCTGCTCTGTTTCAGTTTGAAGCCATTCCCACTTTTCTCGTCCCTACATGTGCTTTTAAAAGGTCTCTCTCTAGCTTTCTTGTAGCTGCCTTCAGGTACTGGAAAGGTGCAGTGATGCCACCCCAAAGCCTCCCCTTTTCCAGACCAAACAATCCCAATTCTCTTAGCCTTTCCTCATAGGTGACGTGATCCATCGTTCTAATCAGCTATACTTTAGCAATAAATTCCAGAACCAGTATATAGAGTAATGGACAGTTCAAGACTTATAGAATCAATGTGCTACCCATTCAAAAAGTCACTAAAGTTGTAGCAGGCTGTTAGTACTGAACAATAAAACGTGGGTTAAACAGAGGTTATGGAATTGTTACATCTGAAAGTCCATATAAGTGACATTTACTACAGAGAAGAGGTTGTGGCCTGACACATATGTTGGATCTTAAAGGTATGTGAGTCCTAAATGAAGGTTTCAATACTTCATTCCTGTGATATTTTCTACTTCTTTACTTTCAAAATCATGTTTTTCTGGGGAGGGGACTCTGCAAAAAATTTATGCAAATGAGTGTAATTACTGACTCTGAAACACAAACAGACCTTCCTCAAAATGTGAACAGACGTTCCTCAAAATACTTCAGGGTATTTAAGTTTCCGTGGCTGTATTTTAAAATTAATTGTAAGTTTTAGATTATTAAATGCCTTTAAAAATATCTAGCAAGTTGTGGTGTTGGACTTGGGAAGACAGATTTATTTTAACACACTGAAAAAGAATTATCCACAGAATCCAAGCAGTCCAAACTCCCTGCAATAAGCAGGGACATCTTCAACTATATCAGGTTGCTCAGAACCCCATTCAATCTGATCTTGAATGTTTCCAGGGATGGGGAATCTACCACCTCTCTGGGCACCATGTGCCACTGTTTTCCCACCCTCACTGTAAAAAACTTCCTTACCTTTATTCTAACTCGACCTTCCTTCAGTTTAAAGCCATTACACCTCCTCCTATCACAACAGGCCCTGATAAATTGTTTGTCCCCATCTTTCCTGTGGGCCCCCTTCAAGCATTGAAAGGCTGCAACAAGGTCTCCCCAGTGCCTTCTCTTCTCCAGGCTGAACAACCCCAACTCTACCAGCCTTACTTCGTAGAAGAGGTGCTCCAGCTCTCTGAACATCTCTGTGGCCTCCTCTGGACTTGCTCCAACAGGTCCGTGTTGGGGCTCCCAGAGCTGGATCCAAGTGGAGTCTCACCAGGGCAGAGCAGAGGACCAGAATCCCCTCACTCTCTGCTGGCCATACTGCTTTTGGTGCAGCCCAGGATACATTTGGCTTTCAGGGCTGCAATCACACCTTGCCAGCTCACGTCCAGCCTCTCACCCACCAGCAGCCCCAAGCCCTTCTCAGCAGGGCTGCTCTCAGTTCCCTCATCACCCAGCCTGGATTGATACCTGGGGGTGCCCTGACCCACGTGCAGGACTTTCCACTCAGCCTTGTTAAACCTCATGAGGTTCCCAAGGGCCCACTTCTCAAGCTTGTCCAGGTCCCTCTGGATGGCATCCTGTCCTTCAGGTGTGTCAGCCTCACCCTCAGCTTGGTGTCATCTGCACATTTGCTGAGGGTGCACTCAGTTCCTTTGTCTGTGTTGCTAATGAAGATATTAAATAACACCGGTCCCAGTACAGACCCTTGAGGGACACCACTTGTCACTGATGTCCATTGTGACTCTGAGCCATTGACCACTACCTTCTGGATATGACCATCAAACCACTTTCTTATCCATCTAACAGTGCACCTACTGAATCCATTTCTCTTCAGCCTGGAGAGAAGGATCCTGTGAGGGACCTTGTCAAAGCCTTTACAGCAGTCCAGATAAATGACATCTGTAGCCCTTCCCCTGTCCACTGCTGTAGTCAGCCCACCAGAGAAGGCAGGGTCAGGCAGGACTTGCCCTTGGCTCTCTCAAACCTTCTCCCACTTCACTGTGCACTAGCCATAGAACAGTGTTTTGCCTAGCTTAACCAGAATATTGTGGGGCTGATGATTTCAGTTTTCCCTCTAGAAAGGATAAACATGAGTGATGATTTGCTGTAGTTTCACCTGTGCACTAAAACAGCACTGATCTTAGTCTTAAACACTGCAACATAAGGTTATATGTCCTACCCACACAGGGAGAAATATGTGTGGATATGAACAATGCTTGCATTATTTAGACATAAGCTAACAGACATATCTAGGCTGGTTACTCTCACATGTAACCTGCTAGTAAAATGTATATGCTTTTTCTCTGTTGTTTGGATATTTGGCTTCAATCACTGAAATATTATTAGCAGCTGTCTGCTCAATTGCACTCAGATGGCATAGCAAACATCAATTCCTGCTGGTACAGGTAACATTAACTGTTTTGCACTTTAATGTACTTTTTTTTCTTTTCTGGCAGTAGCATCCAAGGAATTCATTCTCATGAGGTGTGTTTGGCCTGCAAGCCAAGAAGCAGATGAGGGGGGAAACACCACCACAGGTATTCTGTTTAAAACAATGTCCCTTTCAATTTGTGTCTGCATGCACTGGAGTCAAAGATTTCTGTTCTGCACTGAAGAGGTGGATCAAAAGTGTTGCATAGGGACATAAGCTTTGTTCAGTTGTATCAGTCTGACTCCAGCTTGATCATCACATGACATTTAGCTTCTCAATATGAATGTATTCAAGCACCTTGTACATCATGGAGAAGTTACCCAAAACAATAATCATCCTCATCGTGGTCCATTTATAACAGAAATCTGAAATCTTACCATCTGTAGCTCGGCACACATAACTTAAGATTGCTTTTCAGGGGCTAAATTCATCCTTCCCACTTCTGTAATGGCAGAAAAACATGATCTTCTGTGGCTGGAATTTCTGCAGGCTGCTGGAGCTCCATTATGAAGTTAGTTATTTTGCACTGAAGCTACTTATTTCTTGCCCTGGTGGTTTTATCTGTGAGGCAACAGGAAGGGTACACATTCCTCAGCTGAGGTGTTTTGCTCCTGTGTTCCTCGAATACCTCCTCTCCTCACGTAAAAGCACTTACACAAGAACTCTGAGTACCCAGCACACTTTTGTACCAATGGAGGTCTCTTGCCAGCTGCAACGAAGGAAGTGTTCCTAATCTACTCTTTTCTCATTTAAGGAAGGAAAGCACAGCTCCACTAAGTGGCAGCAGTAGGCATTATTACTGCCAGCTTCACCGAGTTATTTTTGTACTTGTGAGAGATTTAATATAAACTGGTATTCACACCACAATAATACTTATTCCTCTTTTTTACTCATAGGGTTTGACTTCATCATTTGCAAGACAGATAAATAACTTGTGCTTAGGGAGTCTAAGAGTAACCTTTCCAAATACCCTGAAGGGTTCATATTTTGCAGAAATGCTCATTTGAATATGAATTTTACATATATTAATTTACCAGTTGGAAAACACATTATAGGGGTCCCCATGCATTATATTGGTGCTTCTCAGATCAGTCTCACAGCTTCTCTGCAGTGCCCAGGCAGTCCCAAACACTCATCCACCTTTCACAAATTAGGTAGAGTATATTTTATCAAATCCAGGATGCATCACTACTTACTTTATGGCTTTGTCCGGGGCACAGACATAAACTGTTTCAGTTTGTCCATTAGGAGGACTAAAACATGTAGTTGAAGCACAGTGATGATGTTCAGGAGTCATCTTGTAGGCTTGACACACCACAGAAGTTGGGGCTCAACTCTGAGGTCCCAGTTCTGTTAATCAATGCATTGATCACTAGAGCTGTTAACTTACATGCTTAAAGCAGAGAAGTTTATATTCAATTGCCAAAGATACCAAAGCTGCCAGCAAACATACCCTCACACATTGCAAGTATAATCTTATATAGTAATCTCCATTACTAATTTCAGTCATTCTGAAAAAGTCACTGATTGGGCTGAGCAACTAAGACATACCTAAGAGGTACTGAAGTCAAATCACAGCTTGTAACAAAGTTCCTAAAGGGATTCCAGTGCTGCCCCAGCTGCATTCCTGAAAAGCTGTTAGCTAAACAAGGTGAATCCATGTGGCATGCTGGTTAGGAACCTGGGCTGCTTTGTCTACAGACCGAACCATACTAAGGGCTGCAAACAGAAAAACAGGAGCATGTGGAATTTATTTTTGTATGCTGCTTTGATTTTGGAAAACCAGTGTTAGGAAATCACAGCCAACACCACTTTTTCAATTGCTGTCTGGTCACTTTCAAAACTGACTGAACCCATTTTCAGTGTCACACCACAGAGTATTTACAGCGTTTTTTTTTTCTTACAACTGATTTATTTCGTAAGTGGGAAAAAAGGAGAACCCAAACCAGTCCTCTCTTTTCATACTGAAAAATGGAAAAAGTAAAGTGTCCCTGAAGTGTGTCACTCTTCACAGAAGGGAAGGCAAGTGGCCTCAGTGTTACTATTGCTTATCATTGACACAGAAAACTCTCCCATGCAGCTCCACTATCTTCTTGTACCACAGGAGTTAATAAATCATCTGAAATCCTACATGACAGCAATTCAGGAAAAAAATTCATTAGTTACACTTTTTGTGCTTTCCAGTGACTTCTGTTCTATTCAACCTCCAAAAGCTGTAACATGGCACTGTGGGGATGAGCTTCATTTACACTAGTGTCAAAACAATATAAACCTGCTTTACGTTAAAGCCTAATATAAATAAGAACCCAGGCTTCTATTTCAGGCAGAATAATGTATTGTTTTTTGGGTTTTTTCCCAAAATTTAGTTCCAAGAGGGTAGGAACTAAACAAACAAAGCCACACACACTTCATCTTGATAAATCCATGAAAGGTATTCTCAGTCAAAATTGATTTTTCAAGTTTACCAGAATTAAATTAAAGAATATTAAGAGTGTGGCTTTGCAGCTCAGGGAGGATTTATGATTAGAGGAGACTCAGCAGATCCTCTGTGCCTTTGTTCTCCAGATGTGACAGCTATTGTCCGGTCTGGCCTCTTGTACAAGAATGAACATCAGGCTGCAAGTGGATTTATTGTCTGTTGTAGGAAAAACTATGACACTGCTAGCACAGGGTGGGAAGGGATTATTATTGCTTTGTAATATCCTATAGGATTATGGAGTTTTGTTAGCACGCCAGGGCAGACATCTGATGTACACATGGAGACTTCAGGTGGACTGCTGCTTTATTTGAAAAGAAATTCAGTAATTACCATGGAATGGGTTCTGCTCAAAGGCATAGTTCCAGCCACATACATGGATCACCACTGCAGAAACCCACACCTCTGATGCACCCTAATGATCAGCAGCTCATCTCACTGCCTTCTTAGTAAATAGTGATTTTCCCTTCCTTTATATGTGAACAATTCAGAGAAATCCAGCTTAGTGTCACAAATGGCCTCTCCCTCACTTCTTCCTCACACACATTCACCATCACCCAAGCAGGAGTTCTCGGTGTCACACAGTCCTCTGCAAGACATGCTTGCCCTTTCTGTTGGAGTGTCTTCCATGGATTTATAGTTTTTCTTATAAAAACTGTGGCTCCTGTTTAAGCTTTCCCCTGCTTCCCATTGTTCCACGATCCCTCATGGGGTGCCCTTTATGTAAGAAAACAGGTATGGTCAGCAAGGTGTCTGCTGACGGTGTATCTGGGGCGTGTTCGTCTCTCCTGGAATGTGTTAATGAAACATGCCTGAGACGTGACAGTGACGAGCAGGAGAGAAAGAAATGGGTGTGACACACTGAGATGCCAGAGCATCTTGCTGTGTATGTGCTGTCCTCACTTAGTGCAGACCCAGCACATGCTATTAAGAAATCACCTCTGCACTTGCCTTTCATACCTGTAATGCCATAATTACACCTAGAAGCAAGCTCTGCGTAAGCAGCACATACATTTCTTTTGTCCCTCTCTTCCACCAGGCATTTTCCATAGTGAGAAATAAGCTCAAGGCAGGGCGCTCAAGGCAGGGCTGGCCTTAGGGCAGTCTAGGAGAGGATGGAGGCTCTGGTTATGCACACTTATGTGGAGAACCTCAAGTTTTAGACATATGCCCTGAGAAACTGAATAAAAGCAGTGGAAGGGCCTGAATGCAATGGTCAGAAAGGATACAACCCTGGAAGTGCAGGTCCTGAAATTAGTGGACTTTGACCAATGCCAGTTTCCACCCACTGTAAGATACCTCCTCTATGAAATAATTTCTTTGTAATAGACAGTCCACACAATGCCATAACAAAGAGATTTTATTGACATTCCTCTATAGTGATATGGTTGAATAGAAAGCACAGCCTGAGTATCATGTGACATTTTTCTGTCAATAGAAGCAAAATCAGTCCAATAATGAGGACCTTTCCTGCCATTGACTTTATGTAGTCTTTAACAAAACCCATAACAGACATTTCTGTTAGATAAATTGGAAGCTGCAGGGAGTTTGGCTAATGGTACCATATTTACTCTACCTAGTAACTACTACCTACAGGCATCTGTTTTTCTACTGAAACAAAGGAACTACATGACTCACTAGAGAGGAAGTAACAATCCAATCTTTTGGACCTTGTGATAACTGGAAAACCTATCCCAGATTTCGTATATTGCAATAATTTTATCTTTTAATAATGAACACTGAGGTACAGCAAGAATAATAAAAAAGCACCGCATTTGTCGTACAAAGATCTGTTGGTCTGCATTTGACTGAAAGTGTTTAGTCTTGACAGGGAAGCCCTATTAATATTACTATGGAGACAGGGCAAATACTATTTCAACAGAAATTAAATAAATCTCCACTCAGATCTTTCCTTCTGAAATTCCATAGGCTGTCACAGGATTAATAGTGATGGATGAGTTTAACTCATCCCCTGTGCGTTTGTATTTTAGCTTATTTCAGATTTGATTTTCAGGTTCAAATTCAGCATCCTATTGTTTTCAACTAGAGGTATGTCAACTATTTGTTACAGTGAGACTAGAACAACAAAACACAAACCCAGCAAACACCCCCCTCCCCACAGGCTGTCTCTCAGACTAGACTATGAACTCAAACCTCAGCTACAGTCCATTGAAAAGCTCACAGGCACTCGAGCAAACTGGGTGAAAAAAGTCCCCTGTGCCAGACCTGTACAAAACTCATGATTTCTCCATCAGATGTAGACTGGACCACTCACTTCTTGCCTTGTGATAGCCATGGGTCTCCCTGGAACATAAAAGCCAAGTTTGGAATATGCACAGCTGCATGACTGAAACGGAAAGCTCGTGTAATGCACTGCAGGCTGAAGTGCCAGCATTTGGTAATGCTGCTCACAGTAAGGTGCAGTTGTTTGTTCTGCATCAAATCCTGCATAGCTTCTGTGCCTGACCAGCCAGTGAGACTACCTCGAGGTGGAAGACCTCCTGGTGATTTCAAATACCTATTTTGGTTCTCTTATCTTCAGATTGATGCTAGTAGGGCAACAGGATTTCATAAACATCCCCTTCCCTCCCTGCCCCATTAATACCATAATGACAATCACTTTGAGAAACATATGGACCCTCTGAAACTGTACAAGTTATCTATATTCATTGCTCCAACCAAAACTTAGAATTCACAAAAGCTGTCAGATTGCATCTTCCTTTTTTCACTTGCATCTTAAAACTCTATTGGTGCTGATGTCATACCTTAATCCAGCCACCACCAGGTTTAAAGGGAACTGAGGTTTAAAGAGCTGAACAGATTATTTCACTGTAAATCTGCCCTATGGAGCATCTTCTTGTCCTTCCTGTGTGCAAACAAGGAAACCAGAAGTTCTGTAACCAACAGTCGGTGTTTGACAAAAGGAAAGGCAGACCTGGGGAGTGAGTAATAGCATTTGAATCAAAGGATGAACAAGGAAAGGTGTATGTCTTGCATATCCATAACAACAACAAAGTCAGTTAATTGCATAATGGGAAGGTTAAATAAGAGGCCAAGGGAGGCAGGCTCCCCCCTCTCTCCTGTTAGCACCATCCAGTGCCTCACTCCAACACCACGATGCCACTTTGACGCACAGCTTCCCCTGCACTCCAGGCTGGGAGTGGATTCTGCCCATGGCATGATGCAAGGGACGGAGAAGCATCGATCTGGATACCCTAGAGATGATGTCAGAGTTTGAAAACCTCTTGGGGTGGGGCATTTGGGAAGAGAGAGGGATAGGACTGGAATGGCAGAATAGCAGAAACGCTGACTGTGGCATTTTCTTTCTCTTTGTGTTATGAAAACAGCCGATCGTCTCTACTCCTGGCTTTGGATCAAAAAAATCTGCAAGGCATTCTTGCACGACCTTGTCAGCTTAGGAAGCAACCTCTTTTAAAATATCCGTCTGTGTGCTTGAAAGACAGCTTGGATCAAGGATTTTGATGGGAAGTGGCTGGCTCTGCTGTGTGTTTCTCAGAGCAGCAACACACAAGGTGCTCGAGATGGCATCTGCCAAACATAATCTAGCTTACTATGCAGCAGGTGCCAGAACATGTCACGAAGAAGAATTTCAGGAGAAAGCCTTCCATATTTCAGTCAGTGGGGTTTGGTGCTGTCTCTGAAATACAAACATCTTCTATTATGCTACAAAAAATAGTTTTACTTTTCCTTAATAAAATATAGTTTTAAAATACTTTAAAAAAATTTAACTATACAGCATTGTAAAGATTGGATTACTATTTTTTTTCTTTTTTTTTTTTTACTTTTTTACTATACTAATGAGACAGCTCTTGATTTTCCCTGGCCAAACATGGACCAACCAGTTGGAAGCTTCTCTTTCTTTTCTTCTAATGTTGGAAGACATCCAACATTTGACATAGTGCAGATAACTTTGTAACGTCACCAGGACTAAATTAAGACCCACACAGGAATCACTGGATTTTGGGGCCCAGAGGTGAAGAAGCAGAAATGACCCACAGTGGAAGATCTCACATTCAGTCTTTGCTGGTGTCACTCTCTCTGACTGAACTCATGTGCACATGGCAGATGCTCTCAGAAAAATGTGAAGGTTTCCATCTCCCCTGTGCAGTGGGGTTGGTCGTGTGGAAGAGATGCCTGAGAGCTCGTGTATGAAAATACTAACCATGATTTTTGGTGGGTGGTACAATGAAGCTGGCCTGTTGCTACAGCCTCCCTCTGCAGCTGTAATACCATTACTCAATGAGGATCATAACAACATGCTATAAAGTAGATTGCTAAATTGATAAATTGGTATAAAAGTGGCTGAAATGTCACGCAAGTTGAATGAATGGGGCAATTTAAATATTCCAGATTTTTTAGGTATCATTAACAAAAGCTACTACTTCTGCTTAGAAACATTTTTTGTGGGGTCCGTCGCCTTTCAAATACCTGTTGATCTACGAATAAAAGCAGAATGATCTAAACCTCTCAGAATGCAGTTTTTCAAGTGTGATGAGATTCTCTACAGCCACCATAAAAATATGCGAGAAAGCAGCGTCCAATTTCTTTTTCTCTGGAGAGAAAACTTAGATGTGTTAACCTTCAACTAATCTGCTGATTTGACAGTGTTCTGAAGCACAGCTAACACAAAACTACCAGTGACAAGCCCCCAGGGGGTGTGGTGTTTCATGTGAGCTGCTGGACACTACGAGGTTACCTTCTCACTTACCTTGCAAGTCTCTCACTTCGCATTTCACGCATCCTTTAACATATTTAGTGCCAGAAGATGCTTTGTATTTCCTTTTCCCAGTCAAGACAAACACTTTCAATCTGAGATTAGTCTTGGAAAACAAGGGCAGCAAAGATTAATAAAGAGAAAATAATCAGAGCAGTGAGGTCAGCCCGTAACAGCCTCAGCAGAATCCATCCGAGGACAATCCTCCTGCTGTTTTCCTTTTGTTGCCTGGATTCAGAGGTGGGAAGCAAAAGACACCAAACTGAAGGGAGTTATGTCTGCAGTAACAAGAGCTAGATCTTTAGTTCAGTGGTACGTGCATGACTGGAGGGACTTGGGCTTCCTTCAGGAGGAAGTCTTGACCAACCAAGTCTTAACCCACAGAAAGTTATAGTCCCCTTCATCCCTGACAAACACCCTCTTTAAAGGCAGCTTCTCATCTGACAGACCCTACACGAGAGCATTTTGTCTACAACCAACCATTCCTGAGGATATGGAGAATTCTACTGAACAGGAAAAGAAAAAGGACAGAACCAAAAACCATTCCCAGCAACGAGGGATCAGCCCAACCTGACAGAAAATAAGTGGCTTCTGACAGGGAAGAGATTGTCAAGTCTTTGCATTTGGAAAGGAGCATTTTGAACACCAGAAAACAAAGACCTGGTAAACAGAACCCAAGGGTAGTCATAAGAGAACATTCTTCTTCTTACTTCCCCTTTTCCTTGTCATACACAATACTAAGGTAAGGGAGCCTTGTCCTTTATGCTACATAATAAAAACATCCTTCTTGAGTATGCACAACGTTGTGCTTCTTGTGTGGTAAACATTACAATGGAGATGCCCCTCCCAAGAACTCTGAAGTGCAAGTTCTCTCCAGCACTGGCAAGCAACCATCATAACAATCGCTGTTATGCTTTGCATTGCATTACAGGTTGGGGTTTTTTAGTTTTTAAAGGTCTTATCTGCACCATGTTATCTGGGCCAGTTCCAGCTGATGCAACTGATGTGGATCATGAGTTCATATATAAAAATTTCAGTTTTGCTCACAGGTGTCTCTCAGATGGACAATACACACAGGGAAGAAAAGGATGGATGAAGATATATTTGACCAGCTCCTAGGACTGGATTCAAGGGTTAAGAAGTAAGATGGGCTGTAAATTGATTTAGAAGATGTGGGTATATAAAAGCTTGGAATGCTTGATGAGGTTTTTTTTTATTTTTTAATCAACGTAGGTGGAAGTAAACATTTATTAACATTTGGTCAAGTGTAGTGTAACTTGCATTTGTATTTTCATTGTTATTAATGGAGGTATGTAGAGATATACAGAAACCTTGAGACAGTTGTTTTTCTATTGCATACAGACTAGCAGTCCATTGGAAACAGAGGATGAAAGCATGAAGGTTAGATCGTAGAGGGTGGCAGTTCTTCATGCACAGCTTTTGTTAATCTTGACTTTCTTTTTTGTTTTGTTTTGTTTTCCAAAATAAAAACATGGGAAACTGAGATCAAATGATGGTGGACAGGAAAGGTGACATCATCAGCCATAAAAACACCAGAAGTGCCTGAACCCCCTCATTCAAGTCCAAAGGTGCTAGTTTCTTCAACAGCTGTCAGCAGCTTTTCATAGAGCACAGAATAGGAGGGGTAAGGTGGAAGATCCAAACGGTTGAAACACGTGTGTGCCCTGCAAAAGGAAAACACCTACATGTTAAGCTTGATCTAAAAAACTTGTGAAAATAAGAACCGAGAAAACTTGATCCTGCCGAGACTCATGAAATTCAAGTTCACTCAGAAGAGAGAAAAATAAATTCTAACTGTTAAACTCTTGAATTCCACCAAAATATGAGGTAGTGAAACGTATGTGCACATACACATGAATATTTCATAAACAAGACACAAGCTAGGCATCAACACAACATCATTCTCTGCTATTCCTGCTTTAGATGCTGCAGGGATCTTGTGGGGATCTTGATGGAGAACGCTGGAGGTCACCAGGGAGCTGGGGGGTAGGCCCTGACAGGGAGAAAACTTCACTACTGTAACTTTGCTTGCTTTGAGATTTTTTTAAAAAATGGAACTCAACTGTACGTGCAACATGAGCAGCCAGTAAGCTTTGCAAGGATGATGTGATGGACTGTGCTGACAGAACGGGCTCAGCATGTGCCTGCAGCGAGGCAGGGCTGACTGGTAAAAGACCATTCAGGGATCTGCTGACTGAAGAAGGAAGGCTGCTGAAAATGTTCCTGCAACTCAGCTGCTGGCCATCTGCTGCAAGTCTGGCCTTTAGACGGTATTGATTTGTGGTAGCCAAGACAAAAGCAAAATATTTTGTGCAGCCCAAGCTGCAAACTTGGTGACCACCTCTCCCCCTGGTTTTACCATTATATTTACCCCCCATCACTGGCAGCACCTTCAAAGGAAGGCGAGGAATGGTGTCCATGAACGCCTCCACCTTGCTGCAGCTTTATGGCAGCAGCAATTAGACCCAGAGGCAGCTTGCACTTCACTGTGGGAGGTGTTACACAAATGTGGAGGAAAGAACCAGGCCCTGCCCCAACAGCTCAGCCACTTCCACTGACTGAAAAACTGTAGGGCTCATTCAACAAAGGGCATGGAGGAACACATTTTCATTAAAATAGTTCCATGCTTTTTCAGTCAACTCAGAGTTTTACATGATGCTAGCAGTCTTTCTGTTTCCTCTTCCTCCCTCTGAGAATTGTGGACTGATAAAACTGTGCACAAGGAAATGTAGCCTCAATTGCTAATGATGTCTAAGCCCTGAGTATTTTACTTCCAGCTTTCCTATCTCCTATTTTCAAAACTGAAGTAGCAGTTTTCATGTAGTTTTTCATGTAGTTTTCTTGTAGAAAACTACAGGAAACCAATGCTAGTCATCTCTTAGGCCACCCACCAAGTGGGAAAAACATAATCCTAGTAGATGGGTTGGCCTGAGACTTGTAGGTTCAGAGGGAGAGTTTTATCAAGCACCAATTGTGAATCATTAAAAGCAATCAGGCAACTGAAATAGCCAGAGGCACGTAATCTTCACTGCATCACAGAACTTCAATTAGGAAAGCTTTTACCATCCTTTCTCCCCTTCTGAATGAAGATTTGTTAGCTGGTCGCTCTCAGAGAGAGTACAGTAAACACAGAATTTGTGGAAACGAGCTGGGAACACTTGAATTAGTGAAAAAGGAACATTAATAAAGCCATTATTGAATTCATCTCTTGAAATGAAACATGGCAGCTCATGTGTATTACCCATGAGTAGCCCTGCACTGTTTATTGTTTATCTCAGCAATCTTTGGCAGCAGAAGTTGTTTCCACAATCTATTGCCAATGCATGTCAACCACTGGGAGTTAATTAAGTGAAGGATTCTTGTAGTCCATTCAGAACATGTTTATCACAGGCAAGACAGCACCATGCAGAGACAGCCACTCTTGAGGGGCTCAGCTGCCTGGCTCCAGACCTGGAAGCAGCACAGCCGTGGTGGCTCAGCTGTGGATTCTGCTAATGGAACTTTCCAGAACCTGAAGGAAGACCTCTGTATGGTACTTAACCGTGGCACATTTAACTGTTTGAGACAAGAGCATCTCCACAGCCACTGACTCTGATGTTTCCTGTCTTGCAGACATTCCTCTTGACTGATCGTTACCCATTTCATTTCACACTGGTTAGGAAACAACCTTGCAATGCCATTGTCTCTTAGTTATCCTTGACCTAGTCAAACTCAGAGAAAAGATCAGCTCCTTTTCTTACTATGAGGTTTGCAGAAGTGGGCTCTTCTATAGAAGGTCTCAAGGAATTTATCGTGGGGAGAAACTATTACAAAGAATGGGAAAAAAATGTGTCTAGAAACACCGAAGCATTTTACCAATCAACACTTGTGTTCTCTGGTTCAAAAACTTCACAGAAAAAAATCAATCCTTTCACTCCAAAAAATATCATCAAATTAATAAAAGAAAACTGATTTTCTGGAGTACTATTCAGTCTAGGTTTACACTTCTACCTACTTCTGATGCAAGCCACAATATTCTGCTAAGACCAAAGCCTGAGTTCAAATTCTGGTTTGTGGTACTAATATGGATCTACTGCAGCTCCAGCGATGCCTGTGAAGCCCATCCCATCTTATAAAAATATAATTATGTGCAAAGCTGTCTGTTTTACTTTTAGCAATGGGCCTGATTGCTTCTTTGCTGCAAAGGTTGTACCTGCTTGTGTAACTGCACAATATACTCTGCTTCACCTGAAATAAGAGAGGAGGTTGGCTGGCACTCCTTGTCCTTCATTCACTCCTCAGTGTTGCTGTGCACAGAGCCTTTGCCTCGTGCAACTGAAAGCCAAACCCTTTATTTTCCAAACTGGACTAAAGCCAAATTGCTCAGTCTGTAGTATGTTATATCATATGCTGTGGGATAAGGCAGTACACAGGGCAATTAAGAGTCAGCAATATTTCCCATAATATCCACTGTTGCCCAACTGTGCCCTGTCCTCCAAAGGGGTAAATCCCTCCTGAACCATGTTGTCCTTCTGCTCATCCCAGTGAGAGTGTCTGCAGGAAGCATAATCCAGGGGACATTTGCTGCACATACTGGGGTGAAAATATTACATCAGGAGTGCAAGCAAAGTCATAGGAATGAGAAAATATTTCTTCCCTTCATTCAGGCTCCTACCACATAAGCCAGGTGACATTTGAGAGGGTGTTCAGGGAGTGAGAGGTCTGGAATAAGAATTAGATTGGTAAGAGCTGTTATGGGAAGGATTCTGGTTTCTTGAGAAGAAAATGCAAGATAAAGTCATGTAAGCCAACTCTGACCCTCATATGCCCTCGTTCTCCAGTAAGTACAGCAGTAAATGGACCACTTAAAATTTCATTTCTTCTGGCAGACTGTCTTTATTGGTTCAAGCAGTGTTGGTGGGTTTGAACCTCTAATCTTGCTTGCTGTTCACAGTACTATGCTGTTTCTTTTCTTCTAAGAATTCGCTCTAAAAATGACAAGCTTTTAAGATTTTTGCATTCTTCTTTTCTTTGTCACTTCCTTTATTGCCCATAAAGATGAGAGTCCAAAGGCAGGAAGAGTGGGCACAGAACCCCCTCCTATGTTGATTAGAGGTTGAACCTATCAACTGAAATAAGACTTGCATTCTAACATAAACATGCCTGTCGGGCAGCAACTGGGCAGTTCTCCTTTTCACCTTGCTTTCTTTGGATGCACCCACAAGCCTCCCTGATCAACCTCAGGACCCACAGGGAGCAACTTCTGTTCCTTTTGTCTGTAAGAAGGAACACTTAGATGCTGTGCTTCATAGATGAATGTAGATTTGCAGCTGATAATTCTGTTGTACGTGAGAAAGGAGGAAAGAGCAGAGGGGTGGGAGATAAGGACAGTTAAAGACAGCAAAGCCCATACACTCAGTCCATTGGGAAAGAAGGAAATTATGAGAATAAAGCTCTTTTTAGTCACACACAATCTTTGTAAGTGGGAACCTGTGGTGATTAAATACTTGAATATCTAATAGAGAGGGACAGAATTCTCTTACAGAAGATCAGATATTTTCTAGCCCTCGTAATCTGTGTCCTGCATAACACATGCTACTCTGCTCAGTGAGGATCTCTTCTGATAAAAGGGTAGTTGCAGCTCAGCAGTGCTGGGAAAAGCGACCTCATTGCGTCAAATGTGATCACTCGAATCACTGGGATAAATTCTGAGGTCCTTCCTTAATTGATACTCAAACAGACATAACCTTGGAGCTGACAGGAGTTTTTGCCAGGTGAGGAGCACAACCAGAAGATGAGACAGTGGCATTTGCAGGCACTGAACACTTTTTCTGGCTTGAGAATTGAAAAAGAGGGAACTGTTTCCTCCTATCCCTATAGTAAAAAGCACTGCCAGTTCTTTGCACAGGTTTGTTTTGGGCCAGAAGCTCCAACCCCATGATATCAGATGAAGCTGTGTTATCCCAGCTGGAAAACCAGTGGGTGTTCATTAGTGTTTGGTGGGGGAACAAACAATCAGTTCTTGCAGAATGACTGCTAACCT
Organism: Margarornis squamiger; assembly: GCA_035222235.1. NCBI lineage: Eukaryota > Metazoa > Chordata > Aves > Passeriformes > Furnariidae > Margarornis > Margarornis squamiger. Next base: position 51,563,014 of record JAWWTY010000077.1, on the reverse strand, counting down.
GGTTCACTTGAAAATACCTGCATGAGCCAGGAAAGGTGAAGAGAGGCTTCCTGCTTCAGAAGAGGCTACAGCTGGAAGAATTCTCCAACTCAGGCAACCAGTTACAAGAGGGAAAACGTGTAACTCCCTTATTTTGGGGCAAAACTTTGCATATTACATAGGGACAGTAAATCTCAACCTTGATGAACACATGATTGAACCTGTTATTTCATCTGACAAGCTGCACCAGTTTGGAAGAAACCCTGCAGCAGATTTACAGACTGACTGCTGGCAGCCCCCCTGGGACCTGCTTCAGGGTCATTGTCTAGAGGTTTGGGACCAGAGCAGCATCTCTGAGCTTGTGGTGCCTCAACTTTCTAACATGTGTGGTCTCCAAAGTAAATATAGATAGGAATAATGTGTCTAGCACACATGCACACTCCAGAAATAAAGTACAAGTGTCACCTCACTCCTAGAAGAACACATTACACCACAATTACCCTGTTCATGGCAGGGGAACAGCTACTGATGAACAAACTCACCAATTCAGAATTAATTCTCAACCTTCCTGAAAAAGTCTTTCTTACCCTCAGTGCTTTCAAGAAGCACTCTAAAAGCCACGTATTAGTGGTTATTCCTTGAAAAGTGTTGCATTTTAGAAATTTGCCCCATGTTGCACTCTTTTTCTGCGAGGGCCCTGTTGCTGCAAGTGCAAAAGCATAGGTGGTTTAGGTTTTATCCCATCTCTGCTCACCATAAGCAAATGGCAAGTTGCATGCTCCATTGCCAAAGTGTAAGGACTTCAGTGTAAGGGAGATTCACCCAACTGCTTCAGCCAGCTGAGCAGAAGCAGGGAATGCAGAAAGAGTCCTGGACTCTCCTCATGGAGCTAGAAGTTCTCAGTACTTCCTAATGCAGTTGAAAACTGAAAGGCCAGACTAACCTATTTCCAGAAAGCCAAAGAGATCAGCTTCCATTAGAAGTTCCAAAACATTGCATTTATTGGGTCACAACCTAAGAACTAAAGCCACTCATTAAGAGGTGCATAAGCACATAAGCCACTAAATCTGATGATTTCTAAGGCACGAGAAAGCTGGTGGGTTTTTTCCCCTAGGATGTCGAAACCATGGAGCAACTCTCACTGTGAAATTGCAGGAATTGTTGGAGTGAGAAGGGAATTTGTTGTGGTTCATTGTAAATAGCTAAAGTTAGTTACACTCACATCACAGGGGCCAAAAGCCCTACAGGGTATGACACAGGACTGCTTTTTAGCCTCTAAGTAAGTACATAAATAAATCTAAGTATACATGAGCAAACCATAATCAGGCATTTAAAAAAAGGTTTAAATAATACTCTTTTAGTTGCTTAACTAAGGATTTAGGGAACCTCCAGGTTTAGCCTCTGTGCTTAATGTTATTTCTTAACATTGTGTATACTTGGCAGCAGCTCATAATTTTATAAAAATGCAGGCAATAATTCACAGTGATCAAGCTGTGTTTATTCCCCATGAGCAAGTGTTGCTTCTTCTTCCTCTGGCTGAAATGAATGCAGAGCTCCAAGAGTTCTCAAAGTTGCTACCACCTTTCACCTGGAAAAGGGGCCTCTTTGAGGCAGTTTGGTGAACAGGAGACAAACATAAAATCATTAACGTGAATGTCTCGGGGCTAGCTGAATCCAGGGCATAAGTAATGCCCAGGTTCACAAAGAAAGTTCAGCAGAGCAGAAAGAGGCCAATTACCTTTCCAGAACTCGATGGGTCAGCCCAGGGCATTTTCTGTGCATGTGCCAAGGTCCACCCTCCCCTCTCACCCCTTTCCACCCCAGAAGGAGTGGAAAGACAGTTCTGCAGAAAGGCTGCACAGGTCTGTGAGTGCTGGCTGCTGACTGCCTGCAGGCAGGAATGCCCTCAGTAAGCTCTGCAGCCCTTACACAGAGCCAGACCACACTGATTCTGCAAAGGGAGGATCCAGACTATGCATGCAAACTGTGGCTCTCAGGCTTTCTTTCCACGTTGCTGGCTGAAGCTCAGAGGGCAGGAGTCATCTCACTGTGACCTTACATGCTTTCATCTGTTTTTAAATCTCAGTGCCCTCATCTAGCTTTCATGTAGGCTCTAGTTCTCCATACTGTCTCTGTAGAGTCTTTGTGGCAGATGGACATAAATCAGAGTGTACCAGGTGTGACTCAGCTGAACTATTTTAAAAATCTGTGTTCAGGTGGGTTGAATTGTTCCTTAAAAACGCTTACTTTAGAGGGTGTTCACATAAGAAGTCAGCTCTGAATGTCTGCTGATATAGTGCCCTGATCCAGTTCCTGCATCTCCCCACTGAATAAACGTGGGCTTGAGGGTGATCAGATCTGGATTTCCCTCTCTAGAGGACTCCAGAGGTTTGCTCAAGTCCCTGTCTTATAGTATGTTTCTGGGTAAACAACATGGACAGCAAAGTCATGAGAAAACTGGACCAGACCCTTTGTTAATTGATTGTCTGAATATATTTGCAAGGTCTGTGAGAAGAGATTGTTGCTCTGTGATGTGAAAGGAACTCCTTTGAACTGCAGCTGAAAGCAAATGATAAGAGCAGTGAGAAAGCATCCTTTGGAGGGCAAATGGGATGTAAAAAGGCCACGTAGCAAAGTACCTCAGAGGTGCTGAAATGCTGTGTAATGTCAGTGGGAAAGAGCCTCAGGCAACTGTGAGGACAGTCAAGAAAAGGTGACTCACTCCAGTGAGGAAGGATGAGTGCTGCTCACCCATAAAGTGGTGAGTGTATCACTGGCTGTGCCAGGGCTCTCTTGGGTGGCCTTAGGCAAGTCAAGTGACCCCTCTGTGCCCCTGTCCCTTTGTTCTGCAAAGGAAGATGACCCCTCCTTTGGGAAGCACTGCCAAGTCTGTTACTCTGTATGACATGATAGCTCATTTGCTCCTAGCTGGCTGACTGAACTAGATGTAACAAATTGGATATTATCACCCCATGGTCTGAAGTCTCATCGCTAAGATTCCTCGTTATGAAAAAGTGGAACCATCAGAGCAAATGAAGGGATTACACTCTGGTCTCCAGCCAAAACTCAGAGATACATTCTGGCTTTCATGTCTCTCTAAATTCACAAGTATTTTGACTAGTACTCTGCAAATACAGGGAATGGAATCAGTGCACAGGCTCCTGCTGGTCTGATCTGTTCTAGCAGCAAAATAAGAGAACTAGGTTTGGATCTGTGGAAATCTTTATCTTAACCATGTTTGAGGATTCCAACAGAGCCTGCTAATCCAAAAGGCGGCTAAAGAAAACACTTTCCTCAGAATGTAGTTCCAGAACAAACTGACAATTGTTTCTTTGTTGAGTTTTTTTAAGGTGTCCTTACTGCACTTGCTGTCTTTCACTGGCAGAGGGATGCAACAGAGCACCAGGGCTGTCTTCCTGGCAGCAATGCTGGCCCAGGGCCGTCTGTGGGGCATACCTGGGCAGGGAGGTGATCTTCCCCCACTTCTCGATGCAGAAGCGCCGCAGCCCGTTGCTCCCGCGGAGCGCGGCAAAGCCCTCGTAGGGCACACTCGACGTGCCCGTCACGAACTGCAGCAGCCGCAGCCTCTGCTCGTTGTTGAACCTCTCCACGGCCGCCCAGAACCACCGTATCACTATGTGCCCGTCGTGGTAACCTGCACCAGGGGCAAACAGAAGGCGTGAGAATCACCCCCTTCAAGTGGGAAGGGCAACACTGAAATACGTTCCTACTGGCGCGGGTCAGGAGATCTACCCAAAGCATCCTGACCTGGCAATACGTCTTGTTCTTCTTGAGCAGTAGGTCCCAGCTTCCATTTCGTCCTGGCTGTGGATACTATAATATGACTGACTCGTTTCAAAGCCTGAAACTCAAATATATATTTGAGTTTGGCCTCTCCCAAATCCCTTGGCAAGAGCTGGTGTTACATGCAGGAGATATTAAAGACCAACTGCAATATGCCACACAGTGTGAGTCTTAAAAGACTTAACAACTTCTGTTTCCCAAAGAAATTCTCTTTTGGATCACAATAGTGTTCAACATATGGAGGAGAGTTTGCTGCCACAAGCCCTTCCCTGGCCAACTTGCCACCTGCAGGGTTCTGTGCCTTGGTTTGTGCTAGTAAAAGCCAGCATAAACCCAGGCTGAGTCTGTTGCAGTGGCTAAACAGAAAGAAGTAGGAGGAGAATAACTTTGGGGACCAGATGTGCTTGTGGTAAGCTGTGTATTTCAAGGTAACACAAAGGCTGGGCAGTGACCAGCAAGGACTGAAACCTTGTATTTCAGGGCAGAGTATGTGAACCTCAGAGACTTTCCATTGGCGGTGCAGAACTGGTGGATTTCACATTTATCCACCATGCAAGACAGCCTGGATAAATCATACTCAGTGTTTAAAGCAAAACCAGGCCAAGCAGTAGAGAACTGACATAGTTTAGGCTGAGTGGGGACAGTTAAACAAGATCTGGACTTGCTGAAGTGTTATTGGGAACTATGAAATTCAGCTCTTGATTTCAGCTCCCTACTGAAGCCAAAAGGACTTGTGAAACTCCTTTCAGTGAAACCAGGAGTTCATTCAGAGTCATCTAAGTAACTTTTAGACCTAATACTGCAGATCTCTTTCAGTCCTTAATAGTCAAAACTCCTGCTAAGTCTGTAGGAATTGGATGGATAAAATCTGGATAGAAGAAGCAATTTCAGTACTATTACAGCTGTTGATCCAAACACGAGACCTTACTTATTTTATTTCATTACTCTTCACAATAACACCTTGAACAAAAGAGGGGTGTTTCCCTTAGGAAAGACAGAAGGAAAAGATGGACCAAGTCTTCCATGTTTTAGGCTGAAACAGTCAAGATCTCAGTAAATAGGAGCAGGCAGTTTACCTCCACGATATTCCGTGTTGTTCCGCCAGTCATTGAGATCTATTTCTGCAGTGCCAGCTATAACCAGCTCCAGTTCCCTGGCATCAAAAACAGAGACGAGCCTGGAGTCTACAACCTGCAACAAAAACCACTTGTAAGCACAGTTTCACACTGGAAATAAAGCAGATTCAAGGTGTCAGGAACCCCTGGCTCTGATGGTCTTTATTCTGACAAAGTCTGCAAGCTGACAGATAACTTCCACTCCTCTGCTGATAAAGCTGTGCCCTTCTTCAGGGAGTCTGCTGATGTTATGAGCTGCAAAGAACCATGACACGTGAGACTTGGCCAGAATGAAACCATACAAGTGACAGGATGTGATCTGTGCAGAACATCCTTCATTGTTACATTCATTCTGACAAGTGATTTTCATAAACAAAGCCTGGATTTGTAATATGGACAATTTGTTTTGTAGCTGAGGTTCACTTCCTTCACTCTGTGAAACCAAAAGCTTTAACAGCCTGCAACACTCACAGGGAGACAAAGGTAGCAAACTCTATGGACGTGTTGTAAACTGCATGGAATCATTCAGCCAGCCCCTTCCCACAGAAAAGGGCTGACCAAGACTTCCATCCCCAGCAAATGTCAGTGCATGAGTGCTTAGAGCCATTATGGTATTATTCTATGTGTCCAGCATCTGCTGTTTCATTTTCCAGGACTGTCATTCTTCCAGTTTGTTTCCCTCTTTGAGACAGACCTCAACTTCTACATGTATTACAGAGCTGCCAGGACAAGATACACGTTTGCATATGATTAGTGAGGGGCAAGAATAGGTGACTACAGAGGTTGGTCAGCAAAGCCACAGGTTTTCACCCAGTCCTTGTAGCAGCTCTGCCAGAAGGATGTTCTCAGATCCGGGTCTTCAGCAAAGATAAATTAGCAACTTTCCCAGCAACAAATCCAGGGCCAACAAAGGAGCAGCATCCATGAATACCAGCCAGATGATAGCTTGGACTGCACTCAAGGACCAACGTTATGGGAATGAATCCCTAAGGGTACAGTGTGTTTCACCAGCTTCTCATCAAAGTGTACAATTCTTCACAACCTTCCTTTGTGTCACAAGAGGGTAGAACAAAAGTTGCAAATGCCTAATTCTCTTGCTATGTGAATGGAAAGCAGTGTTCTTCTTACCTCTTGATCAAAACACTTTATCATGTTCTGAGTACACATTTCCTTCCTTTCCCCCTTAATGCTAAACGTGCCATATCCAAGGTCCCGTCCCTACAGAGTCAGGAACTCCTTGCTCTTTGTGTCTGTTTAGCCATGCCCTAGGGCCCTGCTGAAGCACAGTTTAGCCACGGGGGTAATCTCATTGAGAGGAGGGATGGGAGACCGTGGGAGCATCGCTTCATTACTTACTTCGTAGAAGCCACGGACCAGGGCCTCTGTTTGCTGGACCACTCCTCGCTCCACTCGCCACTTCACCATTCTCTCGATGTACTCCTTTTTGTTCTTTTCTGTCACTGCTGTGTTTGCCCCTCCAGACTTCAGCTCTCTCTCCGTCACCTACGGAACAAAGACAAACAGTGGTGGAGCAATGTGTGGATCCCATTGTGTTTTAAACTCAAGACTACCCAAAGTACAGGAAATGACAGGCAAGGATGGAGAGGCAATCACAGTACTGGAATAGGCAGCCTGCTCTGCCAGCTGGAAGGGGTATCTCCTTGTCTCTTAGGCAACAAGTGTTACCCTTCCCCAAGTGCTGGCAAAAGTGTTTATTCAGAATGCCAATAGCCAAAGAAATGATCCTAAAATGAATGCTCCCAATACACTCCCTAAAACAAGACCTGTACTGCAATCTCACACAGATAACAAATAGACCCTGTGGGATTCAGATTTTTCTAAATCAAGAGCTATAGCATTTCATTGCATTATTAATGGTTAATTTAGTTGGCTTGGATTACTAGGGCTTGAGATTGGGAAGGGATTTAAGGAATCAGTCTGGATTCTACCCAGCAAGCATATACTCCTCCCATGTGACAGAAAATAATATTTCTCTTGCAATTATTTTCACTTTCAATTTAGTGGATTTAAAAGGAAGAATGCTTTGCTCTCCTCTTCAGTTTCCTGCTGCTCTAACAATGATGTCTAGCACAGAAAGTGAACGAGCTGCACAAACACATATTCATTATTAGTATTATTTATATTATTATCTGTTTATTAGCCCCATCACAGCACATAGCATAGACAGTATTTAGGTCACTCTACTTGAGGGACCTTTTGTAATATTATGAATTAGGGAAACATTGAATGAGTCATCTAATCTGTAGCTTTGTTGAGAAACAGCAAGAAGAAGTAAGGTTGGATGGAATGAGGTAGGAATTCCTAGCTGGTTCAGGTTAAATTCCAAAAATCACTGCATCACCATTAAACAAGCAATGCTGCATCGTCCAAAGGGTCAGGCTCTGGCCCAGCTGCCATGTTACATTCTTCAAGGCTGTGTGCCATTAAGATACATCTGTGAAACCACAGACTAAGTGTTGTCTAGCTCTAAGCACAACTGTAATTCCAGATGTTCTAAGTCTCCTGCAAGACTTCCCACAAACACCTAGACAAGCTCCAGCTTCTCATTATCCATGTAAATTCCAATACAAGGAGTTATCTCGAATTGGAGGCCTGCAATCAATAGCAATGTGGCCTTATTTTTTCATTCTTCTTGCGAGCTAGAATTCAGAATCAGGATTCAGAGTGGCAAGGAGACATTTCAAACAATCTAGCTCATTCCTTTTACGTGACTGGAGCAATTGCCAGGGCTCAGAATCAGGTTGCATCCACACAGAGAGCTCAGACACAGGCCTGGAAGAACACTTTCTACTGGGTAAAACCATGAGAAGCTACTTTGGGTCACAAGTGACTGACAGCCCTCTCTGTGTTGTGAGTGAAATTCTCAAAGTGGCATTCAGTCCCCACCAGCAAAGATGTGTAATGCTCAATTTGATTTCACATCTTTGCCATTACAGGAGTGCTCTGGGTTCCAGTCTGCAAGAAGATTAGAATTCATTCAAATTAGGAAAGTACCAAGAAAGAGGATTTGGCCTGAAAGGCTTAAAAGCTCAACACACATCAGAGACAAGAAAGCAGTGGCTGGTCCACAGTAAAGTCATGGTGGAAGCAGACAAAAGGCCTGTGACCCATCTACCATACAGCTTCTCAAAGAGTCAGAATTTCTTCTTTCCCTTCCCCAGCCCTTGAAATCCCAAATATTAGCAGAGCTCCCACTGGGATGCACACTAGCACGTGTATCCAGCAAAGCAATGCTCATAAGGCATTTAAGTGCTCAGATTTTCTTGGCATGTGAGAATTTCCAACTGGGATCCATCTGTGAGCATAAAATGTGACTGAGATTTCTTTGTTATTTTGCTGTCAGCACTTAGCAAATTTTAGAAGGGGGAAATTCTCACTTTCACTTTGGACTCTTGGATTCTGACAGTTGTCATTCACAGTGAGAAGCATTTTCCCCCCATCATTCCTCTAGCAAGTTAGTGTCTAGTACCTATGAAATAAAGTCCTAGACAACATGTGAAGTAGCACCAAAATCTGGCTTCTAGTGTTCTTTTCCTTTCATACCACAGTATCTACAACAGATTGTGATTTTTTCTATGCTCTTTGGAGCCACCTCTTATCTTCCACAACAGACTCCTATCTAATTGTCTAGCTCTTTCCTTTGGGGGCAGTATAACAAGTGATTAGTGTGCCAAATGTTACCTGCAGATGCATCAGGGCAACTCAGGCTGAGATTCTCATTCAACTTTGTAGTCTTCCAATGTAAATACAAACTTGTCTCATGTGCCTTTGTATGTCTGTATGTTTCTGTCTGTCTTTGTGTATTAGTCTTATACAGCCATACCTTCCAGGGAAACCGCTGTACTGTCAGTTCAATGACATGTGAGCTCTCAGCTCCAAGCCCGTGAAAAGGCCCTGCATTTGAGTCTGGAAGAACAGTGTTATCATTCCTACTTCCTACCTCAGTTCTTCTACCCTATCCCTTTCATTTCATCTACCCTTAACTCTGCTCATCCTTCATGACCTTGTACTGTATGCAGACTAAATGCAGTTTTGAATACACCCCTTCATGCCTTGTTTGCTTTCTGTTATGTTCAAGCTTCTGGCTGAGCCATCCTTTAACTTGCAGGGCCAGATTCCCTCCCCTCAGAAACCAGTCTAACTGTCCCTGAGCTCACAGAACTACTCTAGCTTTGTGCAAACTCCTCCTGGCAACTTTATTTTCAAGTGCAAAGAGCCATTCTCTGTATGTTCCACATGATCTCTCTGCTCCCTTTTTTGTGTGTCTGCTCCTTACCCAAGTGAACTCCATCCCTTGAGCTTCTGCAGTGCTTGGTGGGCTTGGTTCTTCAGCCTCCCTAGTTTTCAGGATCACCTTGGAGATCCTTAATCTTGCTCTGAATGTTGCTTTGGGTCCCCTGAAGGCTTTCCAGAGACTAGAGCTATAATCTAGCATGGGTTGCAACAGCCAAGAGCACCAGGGCCTCAGTGCAAGCCAAAGAATCCCACGGGAGACACTTACTCTGGTTGCCAGACTGCACTTAAGGCAGTGTTGCACCCTATTTAAGGCACCCAGATCAGCCAGGTTACAGAGAATTGTGTGGCTGAGGGAGAGCTGTGCAGCAGAAAGCATAAACAGACGTACATACCAAGTTGTTAAGCGGGTGCAAGGTAAGTAAGAGAGACAGAATCTAACAAAACCCTGGTGAGAGCTGCCAGGTCCTGCACCACCTGTCTAATGTTCTTCTTCCCTCCTCACCCCATCCTTTCAGTGGCAGCAGCTCTAAGTTACATTGCTTGCATTCACTGAATGCCACATCTGTGGGAACTACACCCTGGACAGAAGAGCTGCACTCCAGAGAATTCCTCATGCCCATCAGCGTGTGGCTCAATAGGCCTGTAAGGGGGCTGGTATTTTATATCAGACACCCTGAGAATAAACATCTGCCTTGGAACAGGTGGCTTGAAAGAAACAGAAGGCAGGAGAAGAAAATGTTATTGAAAGGCTAAAGGATTTGTTCTGACAGAAAGATGTTCATCATGCTCAACTTTGTCAGCTTCAGATTTGCTTTTCAGATGTTTTCCATAGCTGTGCTCACCTGTCCAAACACCTCCTCGTTCACTGTGAAGGTTAGATCCAGGATATCTGTGATGTTGTTATCCTTCATCCACTGCAAGCTCTGATGGAACTCTTCATCCAGGTACTCTAAGTCACTTAAATCACAAGGCCTGATTGTGAGACAAGAAAAGAAGATACGACCCCATGACTACTGGCAGGATGACTTCCTACTAAGCATGTGAACAAATTCATGCTGGAGATCCGACATAGGGCTGCTGTTCACTTGGTTTGTCAACATCAAAGCCTGTTCCGAGAGCCTCTTGAAGCAGTTCTGCAACTGTCTGCTTTGCATAGCTGGGCTCAAGGCCAAATCTGTTGGCTGCCTGTGCTGTTTGCTGTCAGAAGACACCCCTGGGGCTTGATTTGATGTGACTCTTCAGGATGCCCTGCACTACAGAGCACATGCTCACCTCCAGCCCCACCACACTGTGCCTGGCTGCCCCCACCTACCTACCCTCCTCACAGCCCTGACATGAGGCAGAGAGGCAGCCTCAATTCCTGCTGATAAGGAGCAGTCCTTGTTTGCTGAAGGGACAGGAGGGTGGTAGGACCAGCCTGGATTCAAACTCCCTGAAAGGGCAATGAGCATGCATGGAGCACTCCAGGCTTCAGGCTATTCCCAGACTAGACCAGGTACAACTGAGGTATGAGCGTTTGGATCCCAGCAATACTCACTGCTAAAAAAATCCAACACAACAAACCCCAACATGATAAAGAACTCAAAGGACTGTTAAGATGTATCTTTGCTGATTTGGAATCATCTTAAGTGATAAACTATTTCAGCTAAGCTTTATGCTGCTTTTTGTCATTTAATTGCAGTACTGACATAACACTTATGGCTTTTCTTATTGCTGCAAATTTTATGTATCTTGTCTTTGGTTTACTAA
>JAWWTY010000077.1:51539786-51552010 GCA_035222235.1 Margarornis squamiger | reverse complement strand
TAATTGCAGTACTGACATAACACTTATGGCTTTTCTTATTGCTGCAAATTTTATGTATCTTGTCTTTGGTTTACTAATTAAAGAGCGACAGATTGTCAATCAAAGTTAACCTTATGAACTTGCAATTGAAAGTGATGTATTACTGGTAGCTTCTGTCTTAAAAGAGACAGTAGAAGACCAAAAGGAAACATACACAGTTTATATCTACATTAGGATTCCCAATTACCCTGAGGTGTGTTTTAGAATGAAAACCTACTCCACCAGTGAGACATGACAGATTATGTGTTTTTTCTTAATATGACCATCCTCCTTTTTTTTGGTTATTTTATTTCATTCCACCAAAGATGCTTTTCAGTCTTCCACACCGTTGAAGTTTCATGACTTTTCATCAGTAAGTTCAGGAATTATGGGTCAGTACTTTCAACTGCGTGTTCCTAAATGCCATACTTATTATTTGTTTTTTGTCAATGTAGTATTTATGACTGGCAAATTGTGGGAGAAAGAAAAATTAAAATGTGTTCATTTTCCACCACGGATCAACCAACCAAGAGCAGAAAGAATGTGAAGGTCAGGGTGCTCGAAGCAACTCCCCAAGGGTGTGTGTCTGTGTGGGATCACTGTGGGATCACTGTTTGTGCATGGCTGCACACTTATACTTACAGCCTTAGAAGTGCTTTGTAGAACGGCCTCGTGAAGAAAGCATCAAGCAGGTACTGATGAATGAGAGCAAGGCCAAGAATACGACCACTGAACCTGAACCTGTGAGACAGAAATGCAGAGTGAGTGAAGTGCAACTCAAGACACTCAGTACAGAAACTTACACTGGTAGTAAATGTGGGGGTTTTTTAATTACTGAGTTAGTTTTTCACATTTATTCATTGACTTTTTTTTTTCTGGGCAGATACTTAATACCATCCCTCCCATATGTGATCAGTAATGGATCTCTTATTGATCCACCTCCTACAGTGCCCATACCTGCAGCTGGCATGTTATGTGCTCTCCTGTGCCAAACCAACCAACACTCACCCTCTGTGATCTCGAGCTGAATGCTCTGAAACAGATTGACTCCATCAAACACAGTATTTAGCCAGTGAAATACTGTCATGCTCCATCTCACCACAAAACTTACTATTTCAAAAGAGCTGCAAAGGAGATTTGGAGAATCAGGATATCCAGTTTCTGACTAAGTTACAACCCTGTCCAAGGTGGGGTTTGAAAGTACTTAAAAAAGGTAGTGAGTTGACTTTCTAGAGGAAAACTGAAGTTCAAGCAACCTAACTGTTGTGACCAAGGACACATTAAAATCAGTACCGAAAGCTCAGGCACGCTGTCCCCAGAATATTTTCTTAATGCTGATGCTCAGCTGTCTTCAGCATTTACACATTCCTGTGTTTGCTTCTGTTTTCTATGAAAAATACCTCTTAGTCCCACTAAAAAGTACACTGAAATAGTGCCCTGCAACTTGTGATGATAAGCTGTTAAATTTTTCTTCCTATGATTTCTTCTATGACTTATTAGATATTTCCCAACAAATCTACTTTTAAATTGATAACATCAGTTGGAAAAATATAGAATTGGCGTGAATCCAAGTGTAAAAATGACCCCCAGCACCCATTCAAAACTTGTTTATTTTGAAATGAGGAACAGACAAAAAATCCAACATCCCCAATGTGAGCACTCAAAGCGTGAGCTGACTGACATCACAGTAAAGTTTTATTGCACAAAAGATGAGAAACAGATCTAATATCCACAAAACCATTCCTTCCACTACAGGAACCAGTGCAATGACCTCTCCTGCATATGAATGAAACATGAGGCTCATTGTAATAAAAGTGGCACAAAATACCTGTTCACTCAACTTTATGCTCACGGGACAGAACAAGTGCTCAGTATGTCAGACGGGGCACCAAACAGCATTGCTGTGAGCCCAATTAGCATCTGCATCACCACAGGAGCTGCCTCTGGGTCCCCTGCAGCCAAAAAGGTGCTTGTGATACGCAGCTGAGCAGCAACAGAAGAGCGATTATATTGCCCCCATACAGCTGTTGGGTCTAGCTGGGCCCTGCTTCGCTTCACTTGTGCTCCAGTGCAGTGTTTCCAGCAAGGAGCCAGGAGAAGAGGGGGAGCTGACACAATGAAAGCACAGTGGAAGCCCGACAGCCCAAACCCCAGAAAGGCCGAGCCCATAATCCATCAGTTTTATAGCACCTTCAGGATCCATAACCAAGCCCGTTTGTCCTAAATAATGCATGTCGGCTTCTTTTGGGTTGTTCTTTGCCTCCGTCCATCGCTGCATTTTGAAAGCGAACAGGGAATGAAAATACTGGGAGCACTGGGGGTGTTCCTCGCCACAGTGCCCACCCCATGGCCACTCAGCTGGGCAGGATGGGGCAGGAGCCATCTGGAGTAAAGGGAAGCTGGAAGTAAGCTTTGGGAAGATCTGGGAACGCTGCACTGCTCCAAGTGCATGAACAGCATCCCTTCCCTCCCTGCTGGTTGTATCACTCCTGCACCCCGGCACGGCTTTGAGGGCATTCTTGCCCAGCTGGCACGAAGGGGCAGTGCTCCAAGGGCAAGGGGTTTACAACCACACCTTACAGTGCCATTAATGGTGACCCCACTCTGAGTCAGTGCCTGCTGGCAGAACGGTATCGAAGCATCCCAACGCCATGGGCAGCGTTTCTGTGCGAAAGGACCGCGACTGGTGGGTCAGCCTAAGCAAACGTGGGCAGAACAGCTCTGGGCTGTGTGGCTCATCAGTCTGGCCTTGCACTTTGAGCCCTCAGGGACACACCAGAGGTTACTCAAACAGGGTTACTCCACAGTCCCAGCCCTTGCAATGGAACTCTGTAGGAAAACAAGGCCAATACCAACTGATCTGGGTATGGGAGATGAAATAATTAACAAGACATTGCCACTCCTGGTGCCTATCAATACAATGGATAAAAGAGCTGTGTTGCAGCCTGTATTCCTTGGCACTCCATGTCACCCCAGCAGACACAGTGCTTCATGTCCAAAGTGTGTGAGCTCTCCAACCCACAAAGCTCTGGTATCTTCACAGAGACTTGCTATACTTCACTCTCTGATCTGAAGAGTGGTGCATAAGAAGGTCCTCTGGCCCCTTGTCCAGGTTAGGGGCCTGGGACCAGAGGTGACACTTCTGTGGTCCAGCAGTGCACTGAGAAACATGGACAATGGTAAGTCCATGGATACCTGAGAAATGTGGACAATGGTAAGTCACTGGATACCTGAGACACATGGACCATGGTGAGCCAGTGGATATCTGTCAAAAGGGAGGCATTTGCTGCTGTTCTCAGAGAACAAACTAAGCAGTCTATCTGCATGTATGTCCACACGGTCCATCAAGCTGCCACTGCAATCAGCCGAGCAGAACAGTCCCACTTAAAATATATCAGAACTGACAAAGAAGCAAGAAGAAACAAATTGCCCTCCTTACAAAAGCCAGGTGAAACAAAACCAGACTCCTGTGTTTACTTCTTCCTGAAGGATTTAGAGCACGGGTGAGATTTAGAGGTAGGCAAGGCAGTCCCTTCAGAGCAAAACAAGTTTTCTTGACAGAATAAGCAGCACAAAGGTAAATCCTGGCTGGAGGGCACATACCTTCTGTAAACCTGACCTGCATTTATCTTTCCAAGGAAATGTAAAATGCTTGCTTGGGTTTTTTTCTATCAGCAAAGGCAGTTTGGGAGAGCTGGGGAATGCAAGGTCTTGCTCTGGCCTTTTCTTTCAACACCCTTCCCTTTGGGAGACAATGATTGAGCCTGAGTAATGTGCTCTGGCAGAGAGGAGAAATGCAGGAAGGAGTTAATGAACAGCAAATGGTGGAAGGAGAGACAGAATTAATGAGCAGCAGAGCTGCTCTGGTTTGCCTGCCTCTTGACGGGGCTCCTCCACTCAAAAAGGACATTGTGTGCACCTGTTTTCTGGCTTTTAACAGCACTACTCTTTGACCCATTTGCAGAAGTTTCCACAGCACCCAGCTCACTCCTTTTCCCTGCGAGGCTTCAGGTGCCCCCGAAACACCCTGTGCCCACAACAGCCTGCTGCAAAATAGCAGGCTCATTCCCCTCCCTGGGGCTCTGCAGATCTGTACACTCATGGACAGACAAATCCATGTGCTGGAGCAACAAACTTCCCTCCAAGTGCACCTGAGTCACAGCAGTTTAGTTTCCTCCAGGCCTTATCATGTAGCACCAGAGCAAGGCAGGACCCACAACGACACTTTGTTAGAGGGCTCTCCCCTAACTGGTTGGATGAAGGCAGCCCTACTTTATATGACAGTTTTTCCTTGGATTCAGATGGATAATGATGTACCTTGAGAAACTTGTAATCCGTGTGTAAAGAGGAAGAATGGCTTTTATCATTCCATTGGGGATGCTTTGGGAACCACCCTTTGGGGGCTAAATTGGGTATGGTAGGAGAACTTTAAATCCTAACTAGAGGAAGCACCTGATGGGATTAAAAAGATTGAAAATCTTGCAAACCTTATCTCACTCAAACACATTAGCTGTGTTTAAGGGTGCCCTTCTTGATGCAATAGCTTGTGAAAAAATATTCAAAAGAAGGGCTCAAGAGAGATAAATACAACATGGTTCACATCAAATTTGAAAATGTCAGTTTTCATAAGACTACTGAAAACTTGCTTTCATCTCTAAGGCAAGTTTACACATTCTGTTGCACCAGTTTTAAAGGTTTTGAGTGTTTAATCGTGCAGATGAACTTGTGGTCACCTGAAAGACCATGTGAACAAACGAGGCTGCAC
The DNA here is from genome assembly GCA_035222235.1 of Margarornis squamiger. NCBI lineage: Eukaryota > Metazoa > Chordata > Aves > Passeriformes > Furnariidae > Margarornis > Margarornis squamiger. Next base: position 51,547,227 of record JAWWTY010000077.1, on the reverse strand, counting down.
TGTGGTGCAGGGTGTCTGTCCTTGGTGGCTGCTCTGGGGAAGAATGGTGTTTGGTGGGTGGATGCAGCCAGACAGCCTACTAGTCCTTTCACAGTGGGAGAGACTGGACCCAATCTCAATCATTATTAGATACCAGAGAATCTAGCCAGAGGAAAACGTTCAGACAGGCACAGTCATGGGAAAGACTTCACTCTGAACATGCATCTTTAAATTAGACAGTGGAGAATTCAGTCATGAAACAGGAATCTGTAGGAAACCAGGCATCATGGATTCAAGAGGTAGTGGTGCAGCCTCTTTTGAAAGGACAGTCAAACCCACCACTGTTATGAACAACCTGAAGGCCAGAAACTGCTCATTAAAGGAACTAAAAATCCATTCTTAGAGCCTAAAATTCTGTGGTTTGCAATCTTGTGATACGAAGGGGGAGGACACGTGCAGAGGAAAATGTACTGATTCTGTGATCTCCCAATTTTGGTGTTATCACCAGCATTAACACTTTATAAAGGAAGAAATTGTAGTTTTTTTCTTTTTTTTAATGCAAGAAAAGTTCTAAGAAAGTGTATTTTGCAAAAAAAGCTGGCCAGATGGTTCCATCCACTCTGCCTGGACTCGTACACAATGAATTTTAAGCTAAGCTGGCAGTGTGTCAGGCATAGGCACCAGAGGACTGTGTCCCTGTGCTGATGGTTCATATCCCTCTGCTGGCTCAGTGCAGGACACGACCAACACGTGCTGCACCAGAGAAATAACCCAGCAGCAGATCAGACCATCTTCACCAAGCCTTGGCAGCAGGTCAAACCCACACCTCTATGGGCCTCCATTAGCAAATGCCTTTCTTTAATTTGGGGTGCATGCTTAACCCCCACCCACACAAAGGACAGAAGGTTTGGGCAGAGCCATGTGATGACACACAGGAGTTCTGCTGTCAGGAGGTTCTGGCTGGACCAGCAGATGCTGCTCTGTTCTGTTCTATCTCCCTTGCATCTGCAAACTGTGCAGGCCACCCCTCTCTGGCACCGTGTCATCTGGCTTTGTGTCACTTTGCTCTGCCTGTCTGCAGGCTCAGAGGTGGATGCCCTGGCATTCCTGCACAATGCCTCTTCAGCTCAGGAATCTGATGAGCTCATGGGTCATTCATATGAAAGGAATGGCTCAGGAGACAAAAGTCCCTGAAGTCTCAGCACATTAAAAAGAAAAGGTAGAATGATTCCAAAATTAGTCATGGAGGAGAATTCCAATACAAGGAGTAAGAAGACTCATTTTCTTCTTATACCTCTCTCTAATAGGAAGAATTCTCAGAGAGACCAAGATAACACTGTTGGGTCACTCATGCATGGCATCTTCCAATGTAGTACTGAGAACTTATCCCCTCTTCTGGTATCTAACCACACTGATGTACCACCTGAGAGCCCACCCTACATCCCCACACACTTCTTTTGAAGGTATGGTAACAATCAGCTCTTGGGTTTACCCCCTATGAGTTATGCTCTAAATACCAAAATACTTATTGCATGTCTGGTCAAAATGCATCACAGGTTTTCAGACAGCTGCAGAGTTTTTAAGGGGAGTCTCCATTCTTCCTCACTATGTTTATTGCTAGTTTGTGCATGAAGTTGCTACTGCAAAGGCCAGTTACAATAGTGACACTCCTGTAAGTGCCTGTCCTACTTTTATTTTCTGGATCTATCAGCAAGTGCAACACAACACACATTTCTGTTTCTCAGTACTAAGGAGTAACCACATGAAAAAGAGCTATTGCTTGTATGGGATGGAAATGTGAACTATCCATGTCCTTCTAAATCTCTGGAGCTCATGCACCCTAAATTAGCAACTAAACCTCAAACCATTCCTGGAGCTTAATCTACCAGCAACTGAAAAGTAAAGAGATAATGCAAACCTTATTGCTTCTTTATTTAACCTAATCAGATCCTTCAAGTCTTTTCCTTGTCTCTACCCCAGCTATGTTGCATGTTCACTCAAAAGATCTTTTCATCTTCCTTATATCCTGGCTATGTAAAACCAAGATGGTCTCTCTCTGTAATAAGAAATCTGGGCTATTTGTAAAATGTGTCATTTTACCTGTAACAGAGAAGTGCCACAAATGCAGTGCCAATATTTCATTTGAGAAATGAGAAAGCTTAAGTACAAAAGTAAAATTACTTATCTGAAGTTATCCAGAAAAAAAAGTGCTGGAGACAACAATGGAATCACAGTCCTTTGATTCCCTGCTCCACTTTAGTTGTTTAGTCTATTTGACATTTTTTGCTTTCTCCTCTTCTATAAAACAATAAGTAATTTTGTCAATCAGTTCCAGCTTATGATCAGCTCCTTATGGACCACTCAAGCCTGATGCATATGAGTTATTTTTTTCAAGCCAGCAAAAAAGCATTTTCATAAAGAGACTTTGATTTCTCAGTCAAATATTTTGGAAAGGTTGGTGGCTGGCACTTTTCAATCCTATGAACTGGTGAAGCTTTATACATTGCATGACTTATGTTTGCTATCCATAGCTTTGCCTTGTGTTGAAACAAACTAGTGGAGCTACAGGGGGAACTCCAGAGATTTAGTCATCTGCCAGACAAGAGGGCCATGAAAGCACGAGCTGAATGGCTGCACATTTTCCTTCCATGGCTAACTGTGAACACTGAAGCACAGAGGGTGGTCAGGTCAAGATTTTTCTCATCCTCCATTTATTTATTGAGATTTTGAAAAATATTCCAGTCTCAAGTTGGGGCAAACTGACAAATTCAACATTGCCTTTCTCCCTTTAAAAACATACAGATCAGCTCAAATTAAATAGTCCCTTTTCCTGGCATTTAATACAACACCAAGGTAACATACGGAAATGGAAAATAATTTTCAATGGACAAATGAAACGTTTAACTTTCAAAACATCCCAGGGAGAGACCTACACAAAGAGAGATGCCTCTTCTCCTCAAGAATACCCAAAATTAGTTTGAGTGATTTACTGAAAGCAATATTGCTCTGCAAGCAGTCTTTCTTTTGATGTATGAATTGTGTTGTTAATAAAAAAGGTTAGCTTGGGAATTTCTGCACCTGCTCCAGCTGACTGTTCTTTACCTTACCAAAGCCTGAATAAAACGTAGTGAGAAATAAGGAGGGGCAATGATGACTGAGCAATACACCCCAGTGACAGCTCAGCCTTGCCATTCCAGTGTGGCTGGAATGGGAGATATTGAGGACATTCATCACTCCCTGGGAGTTTTTTGCCACTACAAACACACACACACAGTCACTGCCCATCCTGATGCTTCCCTGCAGGCCACATGTGAGGTGGAGACACTACAGAGATTCTCCCATGAAGCCTCCCATCTATGGGCAAATTTAATCTGCAACATTGCAGAAGACTAAATGGCCCCAAGCAAGGGAAAAAACCCCATAAATATGACTTTTGTAAAACCAGAAGAAAACAGAACACCCGCCTTTCCCTCAAACCAAACTCCAGTTATGGAAGTAATGCTGGAGAGACTGTGAGATTCAGGGGGGAGACTGAGAGAGACATCTCTCATTTCATATAGGGACCATTCAGACCCTCCAAAGAACTTGGAAAAAAATTCTCTACTAAGAGACAGAAAGTCAAGAATAAGGTAAATATAAAGCAGAACCTTTTCTTAAAAAAAAAAAAAATAAAAAAAAAAGGTTGCTGTACAAGCTCAGTGAGGGAGAATGTTTTTCTTCTTTCAGTTTTGGTTTGCCTTTAATCTTCCAATTCCTCCTGACCCTTAATAAATAATTAACCAGCTGTTGAGGTAGGCTCTGTGTGATATAGTCATACATCAAACTTGATAGGGAAATCAAAGTTTACTTAAGTACAGAGGGCATTGAGAGAGATCACAATACAGCAGCAAGAAGGCATTTCAGTAACATACCCATTTCACACAGTGAAAAGGTCTTATAGAATTATTTTAGCTGCACATTTATTTTAATATGATTTTCGTCCAGAAGATTCACAATAGTGCTTGAAAACTTCTCATCCAAACATAATTTATTTAAAATAAGATATTGCTAGTAATTAAAATTTATAGAGCAACATCACATTAAATCCTTTGGTTTTCTATGGTGCCTTTCATCTGAGAATTTCAAAGCAGTTTAGAGCATTAGTGTGCATCAAATGGCTTTCAAGTTGATTACACTCTAGGAAAACTCTTCAGATGGAAACTGAGGCAAAGAGGCAATCATCTAATTTCAAAAACAACTGCATGTAGCTGGATGCCCCACTCTGGGGTGCTGTATCTGATCCAATTTTTAAGGGGATGCTTTTTCAGTGTTTAACATAAACAGTCCCTTTTAAGACAGCTGCAAAATTGGTCTTTTAAATTTATTCCTCCCCCAAATGTAGACCCACACAACTGGCCCTTCTGAGCCCAACCCCAAACTCAGCGTTTCTGAGTCCCTGACTCAGACAGGTATTGGGCCATATGTAGGCTGACTGCCACAAGAGTTGAAAAATTAGAGAGATTAATGAGTAACTCTCACCAGCCATTCCCCAGAGCTACTTTCAGTCAGTGGAGAGGAGTGATGGCAGCTTGCAGACCTCCTGCTTACATTCTGACTACATTTCTCCACTGTTCCTATAAAGAGCCACCAAACGTGCCTAAATCCATCCTAGGAGCTGGTCAGCATCTGAATACGAGCCATTAGGTCATGAGGCAATATGTCACTTTCTTTAGAAACACTTTAATTGAAGTAAGTCATCCTGTGCGTGGCAGGATTGATGGAGCTTTGTTTCCTGTAGGTCTGTCTCTGATGGCCCCACACTGCCACAGCCACAGTCCCTCCTGCACATCTCTGCTAGCACTTCCCACCCTTTGGAGCGTCTCCAGGTTCTCCCTTCTGCCTCCCCTGAGTTTGCACAGCTCTCCCCCACATGCACAAGCTACTGAGCAAGATGACATAGCTGGCTCACGGCCCGTGCCTGTGATGGACCTGTCAGCCCCCTCCTGCTGCCTGGCCAGCTGAGAGGACAGAACACATCCCTGGGGGGCTCACCAGCCCACCTCACTCTTCTGCAGCCCCATCCTTTACCCAGACACAGGTTTCATAAAGCTTTTAGGAAATTACTATCTTTGAGACGTTTGCCTTCCTGCCAGACAGGTCTCAAGCTGATCAGGAATCTGTCTGAGGGCCATTGCACAGGGCACCACACATGAGGAAATCGGGTTAAGGAAACCAAGCAAGCTCTCTAAGGAGAAAGGACAGCTGAGGCTGCAACACCCTGGGCTCTTCTTGGGTTTATTGCAACGGAAAACGGGAAAAACAACACCCTGCACTCAGTGATGGTTGTGTGGTGTCTTGTTTCCCCGGAACAAACAGAAGGGCTGCTCAGAGTTTGGCTGGGGTACCCCCCAGCACGGTGCAGGCAAAGGGAGCTCGCTCTGCCCCCGTGCCAAGCCTGGCAGAGCACGCCAAAGCCATCCAGGCGGTGCCAGGCCTGAAGTGCCGAGCCCTGGTGGGGCACAGCGTGGATTTTCTCAGCTCAGGGCTGCCATACCCATGTCAGCTGGCCTGGAGCACAGGGAAGGCAAGTCCATGTCTGCATGGAGAGTGGGCACGCCAGGCTGTGGGAGGAAATGCATGCAAGTCTTCTGCGTGGCTCTGCTCAGCAGCACGGAGTGCAGTATGAGGAGGGGTACTGGAGAGCAGAAAGAGGGGTTAACTATGGGGGCTGAACGAAGAAAGTGCTGCCCCAAAGCAGCTCTAAATGAGCAGTCACTCACTGGAGTTCATTAGGGCACTGCAGCCAGGGAACCCCCGACAGCTCGTGGGGACCCGGGCCACTGGTGTTGACTAAATCACTGTCTTTGTGGTCTGCAGTAGGTTCTGCACAAAAACACTTTACTCATAGGTCTTCAACCTTCTAATAAGGTTCTGCTAAATAAATGTATTAATTTTCATCTACTGAAACCCGAACAAAATGCAACAGGACTTTTCTGAGAGGGGCACACACAGACTGCTGAGTATGATTAGCAAGCTGTAAATGCCTCTAAGATAACTAACACTGGGGTGCTGCTCTCTGGCTGCACCAATGTCCCAGCAAGGTCCACAAATATTACAAAACCCCATGCTGTCACTAATTTACTATGAAAACACAGAAAAAGATGTTTCAAGTTAAGATCCCTCAGATCTCCAACCGAATGTCTGTGAATGATTTTTTTCTGTCTAGGCCATTTGGCCTTTCATGCAGAGGCTGGTCTTCTTTTCATGTTTCTGGCTTTGCTTCTACATTTGAAAACACGCAATGGACCAAAAATTCAGAAGGAGACAATGTGGAGTAAGTCAGATAAAAGGACAGGCAAGTGATCTGGTGACAAAAAGCCATGACACGGGTACAGTGCTGTCTCCTGAAGAAGGGGGCATTAAATTATCCTGCTGCAATGCTCCTTGGGGCAGGATTGCTGTGAGGAAAACACTGGCCACCAAAAGAAGACATGAAAAAGAGAGACTGCCTTTCCACCTGGCTGCAGAGCATGAACACAATGTTTTGTGAACTGACAAAACAACGATGCTTTTGTTGTCACTGCCAGATGAAGTACTCACAGCAGGGAGGGAAAGTTCATGAGAAAACACTGAAAATTGCTTTATTCTAAGAAGCAGAACTTCTTAAGTGGCATTATGCTGACAGCTGAATCATAACCTGTGAGAATGGCAGTTGTGTAAACAATGGAACAGCACAGAGATAATACTCTTCAGGTTTGGTGAGGATGACAGAAGTTCTCACAGAAGCAAACATTCACTCTACCACCTTGCTTAGCTAGAGCTGAGTAAGGCAATACTATGGGAAAAGACAGACAGAATATAGAGCAAGGGAAACCACGGCGTATCACAGTCCTGTTTTTACACAACAACATGAATGAGATGCAATGAAACTTGCAATGCCAGCAGCTTTCCAGACCTCTTGAAAATGCCCCATGAAGAAGACAGGGACAGTAACCAATAAGCTACCTGAAGATATGAGACTATGCAAACTCTGGAGCCAGGTATCTTATTCCCAGCATTCAGAAACTTATTTTCTCAGAGCTGATTTACCCATCCAGTCTATTATTATTTACTGACTTTTGGGGGAAAAAGAGAACTACAGTATTCAATCAAACCTTAGTCATTCAAATCAGAGCCAGAAACCTTTTTCACCTTAGTGAAAAAGTATCTTTGTATATCCACCAATACTGGGCACCCTGGACCCCAGAGTTTCAGTGCTTCAGGAACTCAAAGCCCACCTTCAATCTTTCAAAGGACCATCAGCAGGGAGCAAGGGCAGAAGCCAATGTAGCAAGTGATTGGGAGTCATTTATTAGTAGGTAGGAATCCAGCATTATGGAACTGTACTGAGTATCACAGCTCTAATTTTCACAGAGTCACAGAATATGCTGAGCTGGAAGGGACCCCCAAGGACCATCCAGTCCAACCCTCAGCCCTGCCCAGG
>JAWWTY010000077.1:51508004-51539686 GCA_035222235.1 Margarornis squamiger | reverse complement strand
GTCCCCCCCCGTGTCCCCCCCCGTGTCCCCCCCCGTGTCCCCCCCGTCCCCGGGTGTCCCGCCCCGCTCACCGCGCTGTCCCCTCAGGCTCACGCTCGGGCAGCGGCGGCCGCCATTGCTGCAGTGCCGGCTGTGGGCGGCAGGGGGCGCTGGGGGGACACGGAGGGAACAGTGAGGGGGGCAATGAAGGGGCACTGAGCGTGGCACTGAGCGTGGCACTGAGGGGACCCTGAAAGTGGCACTGAGGGGGCACGAAGCAGGCACGGAGGGGCACTGAGGGTGGCACGGAGGGGACATTGAGTGTGGCACTGTGGGTGGCACTGAGGGGGCACTGAGGGCGGCAGTGAGAGGGCACTGCAGGTGGCACTGAGGGTGGCACTGAAGGTGGCAATGACGGAGCACTGAGGGGACACTGAGGGTGGCACTGAGGGGTCACTGAGGGAGCACTGAGGTGGGTTTGAGGGTGGCACTGAGCGTGGCACTGAGAGGGCACTGAGGGGACACTGAGGGGACACTGAAGGTGGCACTGAGGGCGCACTGAGGGTGGCACTGAGGGTGGCAGTAAAGGGACAGTGAGGGGGCACTGATGGGTCACTGAGGGTGGCACTGAGGGGGCACTGAGGTTGGCACTGAGAGGACATTGAGGGGGGCACTGAGGGGGCACTGAGATGGCATTCAGGGTGGCACTGAGGGTGGCACTGATGGGTCAGCGAGGTTGCATGGAGGGTGGCCCTGAGGGTGGCACTGAAAGTGGCACTGAGGGGGTCAGTGAGGGCGGCACTGAGGGGGTACTGAGGGTGGCACTGAAAGTGGCACTGAGGGGGTCACTGAGGTGGCATTGAGGGTGGCACTGAGGGGATATTGAGGGTGGTACTGATGGGGCTCTGAGGGTGGCACTGCGGGGACATTGAGGGAGGCAATGATGGGGCACTGAGGGGGCACTGATGAGACACAGAGGGGGCACTGAGGGGACATTGAAGGGGGCACTGAGGGTGTCACTGAGGGGATATTGAGGGCGGCATTGAGGGTGGCACTGAAAGTGGCACTGAGGGGGCACTGAGGTGGCATTGAGGGGGGCACTGAGGGGGCACTGAGGGTACACTGAGGGTGGCACTGAGAGTGGCATTGAGGGTGGCACTTTGTGTGGCACTGTGGGGACACTGATGGTGGCACTGATGGGTCACAGAGATGGCACTGAGGGGGGCACTGAGGATGGGACTGTGGGGACACTGATGGTGGCACTGATCGGTCACAGAGATGGCATTGAGGGTGGCACTGAGGGTGCCGCTGAGGGTGCCGCTGAGGGTGCCACTGATGGGTCAGTGAGGTGGCATTGAGGGTGGCACTGAGGGTGGCACTGAGGGTGGCACTGAGGGCGGCACTGAGGGGACATTGAGAGACGCACTGAGGGGACATTGAGAGACGCACTGAGGGGGCACTGAGGATGGTACTGAGGGGACACTGAGGGGACATTGAGAGAGGCACTGAGGGGGCACTGAGGGTGGTACTGAGGGGACACTGAGGGGACACTGAGGGGGACACTGAGGGGGCACTGAGGGGACACTGAGGGTGGCACTGAGGGAGCACTGAGGGGGCACTGAGGGGACATTGAGGGTGGCATTGAAGGGGCACTGAGGGTGGCGCTGAGGGGACATTGAGAGAGACACTGAGGGGGCACTGAGGTGGCATTGAAGATAGCACTGAGGGGGCTCAGGATGGCACTGAAGGTGGCACTGAGGGTGGCACTGAGGGGACATTTAAGGTGGCACTGAGCACTGAGGTTGGCATTCAGGGAGCACTGAGGTGGCACTGAGGGTGGCATTGAAGGGACACTGAGGGTGGCACTGAGGGGACATTGAGGGTGGCACTGAGGGTGGCATTGAGGGGACACTGAGGGTGGCACTGAGGGGACATTGAGTGTGGTACTGAGGGGGCACTGAAGGTGGCACAGATGGGCACTGAGGAGGCACTGAGGGGGACAGTGAGGGGACACCAAGGAGGTCACTGAGGAGGTCCCAGAGTCTCTGAGGGTGGCAGGGTATAACTCGGGTGGTCACAGAGTCAGGGGGGTGTCACAGGGTGGCACTGAGGGTGAAACTGGGGGTATCATGGATGGTGTCACAGGGTGGCACTGAGGGTGTCACTGGGGGTATCATGGAAGGCATCACAGGGTGGCACTGAGGGTGTCACTGGGGGCATCATGGAAGGCGTCACAGGGTGGCACTGGGGGTGGCACTGGGCATATCATGGAAGGTGTCACAGGGTGGCACTGAGGGTGTCACTGGGGGTACCATGAAAGGTGTCACTGAGAGTGTCACAAAGTCCCAGAGGGTGTCACAGAGTGTCGGGAGGGACCCCCAAGGACCATCCAGTCCAACCCTCAGCCCTGCCCAGGCCCATCCCCAAGAGTCCCCCCCTGTGCCCCAGAGCATCACCCAACCCCTCCTGCAGCTCTGGCAGCCTTGGGGCTGTGCCCACTGCCCTGGGCAGCCTGGGCAGTGCCCACCACCCTCTGGGGGAAGGAAGAGCCTTTCCCTGAGATCCCCCCTGACCCTGCCCTGACACAGCCCCAGCCATTCCCTGGGTGCTGTCCCTGTCCCCACAGAGCAGAGATCAGTGCCTGCCCCTCCTCTGCCCCTGCCCAGGGAGTTGTCCCTGCAATGAGGTGTCCCCTCAGTGTCCTCTTCTCCAGCTGGACACCCCAAGTGCCCTCAGCTGCACAAGGTTGTGACAAGACACATTTAATATTCCTCACCACTCCATCTCTCAGCATAATGAGCAAAACTTGAGAAGGATTCCTCAGTGGCTCATCCTATTTCAGTTGCTCAAAACACCTGACCAAGTGCAAAGACAAGAATGTTATTTTTGGGCAAAACCATATTCTTTTCACTGAAATAACAGAGAGCAGCTGGCACAACATTTTGCTCTCTTATTTGGAGAAGGGCAAATTACCTTAAGTGGGGGTGTATTTTAGAAGTATTATAGAAGATTTCTTCAAATATCCTGGCAAAAAGCTAGACATGTTACCCAGATCAGACAGAATGGCTCATTACTAGCATGGATTAAAAGCAGCTCTTCTGGCTATAAGCTTCAGGTACATCCTGTAGCATGCAGATGAAAATATGTATCATCAAACTTATTTGATCTAGAATGTTGTAACAGTGTCCTTTCAGCCATACAGGGACTTAAATTATATATTTTTTTAACTTTAAAAGTGTGTGATATCTTATATTTTGTGTGTTCAGCATGCACATATGTTAACTGAAGGAAAAAGTCTTATTCAATGGAAGCTTGCAGGAAAGGTGTTAAATCTCAGTTTCTCCATAAATGAGAAATATTTTCCAGTCATTACGTCTCTTTCTTAACTTGGCACACATACAACTACCCTGTGCTTTGATGTGCTCATTTTGGACTCAGAATGCTGTTTGTACAAAGAGCAAAGCATGAAATAAGCCATTAAAAGGGGCAGAACTATAACTTTTAGTCCAGGGGGAAAAGAGCAGCATATTTCACAATTCAGCCAATATGAACAAAACTTCACATCTTTGCATTTTGTTGTATTTATCTCAAACTCACCACTGTTTGCTTAAGAAAGAGAAAATATAAAATGTTTTTGATGGAATTTTTTTTTTTGCTGGCCCTGCTTCTTAATATATCCATTCTTGCAGAATTACTGTAGAGAAAAACATGCCAAGGGTAGATTTCACATAAAAGCATAAGCTGAAGAAATCTGCAAATCTAAACCAATTGTGGTGGTGTGGTTTTCATGACTGACATCAGACTTCAAGCTTTGAAAAGGCTATGACTATTAATTATCTGTGACCCTGGGACTCTCAAACTGATTCATCCATCCATGCTAACTGGTGCTTCATAACAGATTCGAGAACAGGAAAACAATCTTTATTTTTTGCATGTTAGAGGGAGGAGGCTCTGCTGGAATCCTATCAACAAGAAAATCCAAGAAAGAGAAGTTTCAGCACTGCCTTTGAGGAGGATGAAGTTGGAGAAAGACTGAGAAGATTATAAACCCCCATTCTTAATGAACAAACAATGTCAAGCAAGTGAGAACAGTGGCCTTGGAGAAGTTAGCCTAGAAAGCCTTTATGCCAGAGTTTCCAAAAGCTTGGTCCAAACCCTCTCTCAGCTTCTGAACACAGTGCTGAGATCAGTCACACAGATAGCACAACAACATTTAAAGTGTCTAGATATCTACAACCCAATCATGAAACCTATCAGGCTAATTATAAAATGCTGGTCTCAGCCAATTATCTGCATAACAGGTTCAAGAAGGATTTTCAAGCACTGACTGGATTGCTTATCTTTCTCTTGGGTTCTGCAATCTGACCCTATTTATGATACTCTAAGTGCAAACCTCTTCATTCATAGCATTTATTTCCTTCTGCAGGCCAAGATAATGAATTCATCTTTCTTGAAAAAAGAAAACCAAAAATGCCCAAAGGCCAGACAACATTCTGCCTGCAAAAAGCTGGACTGATACATGGAGGTGGAGGAATATCCAAACTGTTGCCCATTTCTGAGTGAAATGCTAATGGCTACAGAAAATCATTTTAGGAGTCTTTCTGCTGTCCTGTGTGCCCAGGATACATTTAAAAACCTGCCTCTTTCATGCTGAAATCTCTCGATGCACAGAAGGACAGAAATGCAGGGATCAAACAGACTAAACACTTTTTGCAGCAGAATTTATCACTTCAGAAAAGTGCAGCTGAACTCTGTGCAAAGACAGTGTTTACAGCCCAGGAGAGTTAGGGCCCCTTTCAGCTCCTGCTGAGATAACCTGGCAACACCATTTCTGGAGACAGAGCCCTGAGTTTGGTCTGCTCACAGTGTGGGCAGAATGACCTGGGGTTGGCACCTGCCCAAGTGGTCCTCTGCCTTGAAATCAAAATACAGCTCCCCAAATAACAGCCCCCTGAACCAAGAGTTCACCCATGCTGCCTGTTAAGGTGGACAGAGGACAGACTGTATTTCCTCTTGAGAACTAGGAAGGCACCACATAATGTCTGATGGGCAGGACTGCAGTGGGAGGTGGCCAGGCTGTAAGAACTCAGCTGCTCTCCTCCTGCTCATGGCAGAAGAGGAACACTCTAAGGCAAGGATCACTGTCAGCACAAGGCCCCACTGCTGGAAATGATAACACAAAAAAAAATCCCAACACTTCAGAGACCATGCTAGTCCCAAGAACATCCTTTTTTACCTCCTTCAACCTTAACAGAGGTGATGGTAAAACTGCTCTTCATCTCCTGCCCACTGTAAGCCAACTATAGGAGGATCTGTTTACATGAGTAGAGGACATGTACTATTTGCAATTTAAAAGGGGCATGAACAGCTTTCCATTTAAAAAAAAGAGCTCTGAGAATAAGTCAGTGAGACTGACAAAGAAACACATCACAGGAACAAACCCATGTGGCAGTACTTCTTTGGCACAATGAAATCCCACAAGGGATCCAATGATGCCCAGGGCTCACAGCCCTCGCTTTGCTGAACCACATCTGAAACTATCACAGTGAAAGCAACTCCCCAAAACAGACAGATCTGGAGGCAGAGAGAATAACTAAGGAGATCACCATGTGCCTTCAGAATCTGTGATAAAGAAGCAAGATCAGCAATTTGTCTGTTTGCACACGTACTTGGTGAGGTAAAACCTGCTCACTCTGTTGGCCTTGCAGGGATGTTCTGTCAGGGAAGAACAGCTAAGCTGCTTCCACACAGAAGTGCACAAACATCAAACCCCAAGTAATGTGAGCAGGACATTTTAAGAGCAGTACCTCTTTCAGAGCTTGCTCTGGTATTTACACCTACTCCCTGTCTTCCTAATCTACTTTCCACCTCTTCCCAGCAGAAGCAATACTCGTACATAGCCTAGTCTAAAGTGGCAGCTTTGGTTTTGCCTTTCCATTTTTTTAATGCTCTGAAACAACTGTTCAATTCTGCATGAAATACTCTTACCATTCCAGGTGATTTTCAACAAAGGCAGACATAGGGCTGATCTGTACAGTGTAAGTGTCGTTGGCTGAATACTCAAACAGCCCATAATAGGGATTGAAGAGCTCCTGAGACAGAAGGAAGAAGAATTCTCGGGAGGGGCCACTGTAGTCCAACCTGGAGAGGAAAAGGTAGAAAAGAGAAAATGAGGCTCCTCACCATTTGAGTGAATTCCCTGGGTTGGCTCCTGTCTTAACACAGCAGTCTGTGCAGTCAAGTGTTTCTGACATGGTGTCTCCTTTCAAAACCTGCTTCTGAGTCCTGAACAAGTGACGATGCTGAAATGTCACCAATGTCCAGGTCGATCTGGGAGGAATCATAGCCTAAAGTAGTTTGGTTTCCTTTGTTCCAAAGGCTTAACGAGGTGGAGGGACAAAGCTCAGGGTGGCTACCAGAGGGCCAGCCTTTCAGTGAGAGGCTTTGAACTGCCTATGGGCACTTGGGGTCACAGACCAAAGAGCCTGGACTGAAGCAGAAATTGCTCTTACCCTCCTACACAGAGATGTAGCCAAATCTAGCCCCAAGGATGCTTTCTTAGCTACAGATGTAACCTAAGGCTGTCTGCTGAACAAGACCAAGTCCCACCAGAACTGTGTTTCTTAAGATAGAGCGATGATTCCTCAGCTGTTCCTTCCAAGCTCTTCTACTTTTCTGATCCTTTCACGTGGTGCACCTTGAGCTGTGCTTTGCTGTTGCATGGATTTGCCTGTAGAGAGTCACCTTTTTTCCTTTTATTTTTTAAACTCCACTTTTAGGTCAAGCTGTTTCCAATTACCTCAACTTGAAAAAAAAAGGGTCAAAACAAGACAAAGTTTCATGAATGCATCATGCATTAAACTCAACTGTGATGCATTTATTAAAACCAGATCATTCTCTAATAATGGTAGGTAGGTTTTTTCAATCTAAAATAAACCTACATGTAGCAATGTGAAGAAATTATCTGTGGCCATATGTCACGTGTGCTGAAAGATTTTCTGAGGTGGACACTGTGCCTTCCACTGAGCAAACGTAAAGTCAGTGGAAAGCTCTGCAGCTGCATCAGAGTGCTCTGCACCGTGGCTGAAGCCTCGGTGCAAGGACCTGAATGACTGATTTGTGCAACCAGAAAGATGATAAAGGGCAGGCAGGTCCATCCTCCTCTGTTTTATGGCTGGAGATTCAGTACTTGTGTCTTTGAGGAGCTTTAGCTCCTGTGTGGTGGGACTAGAGCTCTAAGAGCAAAAGAGGATGGTGATCAGCCCACATGACCCACCAGTGCCAACCACAGAACAGATCTGCTCAGGGGACATCAAATCACTGGGCTAAGCCTGATGATGGTGGGAGCAAAGAACCACAGACAACATCTGTCTGTAATAAAAAACCTGCAGGGCCAAACTAGGTATTGCATTTCTGGGCAACATCTTAACTCATCATAAAGCCTTCACTGTTCATTCTCAATGTCCTTCGAAACACGTGGGCAGCTGTGCCCACACAGCATCACGAGGCCATACAGCATCAACCCCTGTTCTCAGCAGGGAATTGGCATCCTGGAGTCCCTCCAGCAGAATGTAGATTAGCACAAAGCAGCAGAAACCCTGGAGGAATGTATCTTCAGATGCAAATGAACCAGTGAAGAATGAATGGATTTGCAAATCAAATTGGTTTGTAATTTCTCCCGAGGACACCACGCCACACACATAGAAGTTGTCAGAGATGGGGGGGTAAACATGACTTTGGCCAGTGGTAGCTCTGAACACACAGACTGAGCTGTGCTACGTGTTTCTGCTTTCCTTGCAAGCCAGAGGCAAAACCAGCTGTGAAAGACGACTTTTGTTAAAAGATGCTGTTAAATAATACATGGAGTATAAAAAGTAAGAGTGGAAAAACCCCCTGACACTGAGGTCACCGAGTGACTCTCCTCGAGATTGGTGACTTCTGTTTTCCACTGGACCTAACAAGTCCTCGGGAAAGCTCAGCCTTTGGAACTGAAATACCGCCCATGTGGTTTTTGAAAGAAACAAACAAAAAGCCAACCAACCAACCAAAAAAAAAACAACCCAAAAACCCCCAAAAAAGAAACTTCACATGCAAAGCTACTGAAACACAATTTCATGCCTTTGTTATATGGAACACTGGAAACATGCACAGTGGTCTTTTCGTTGTAAGAGCACATCAATTAAGCCTCAATTACAACTTCGCTCTTGAGGTGAGCCAGGGTGGCTTTGAAAGGTTCTGTTAACATTTGGAAACAAAAGCTGGCTTTAATCACACAAGAACAGGCCACGGATTTGTAAGACTGGTAGAAAGTTTCCTGAGAACAGGCCTTCTCAAGAGACTTCTGTTGCTTCCACCTTCCAACTGGGTGAATTAAACCGTAACAACTAAATAGCATTCATGTTCCTTACTTCAGCCAGAAACAAGAAACCCACACATGGGTAACAAATGATCATTAGGTGGCATGCAAAGCAAGAATTTTTGGAGCAAAACCAGATCCACTGCAAAGAGTTAGAGCAACAAAGTGGATTAAGGTCTGGCCTTTAATTACAGTCCTGAGACTGATTCAGTGTGTAAACACTGACCTGTAGCTGAGAGTTTCCTTCCAGCCAGTCCAGATAGCTATGGCAACAAGATGGCATTAGATTTAACCATTTAAATGGTCACTTTGAGACATCTACATGGAAGGTGTTATAGGGAAAACGAAGCATTACTGTTATTGTTATTTTTAACCAATGTTTGAGTTAAGATGAGTCACTCACTCAAGAGGCAAAACCAAACCAAATAAACATTACATAACAAGAGAGAGGCTCAGCCTTAGACCACTGGGTGTTTTGCAACATGACAGCTCCTTCAAAACTGGGAGCATTTTGTGGTTCCCTACCCTTCCTCGCCAACAAACGTGACGTAGAGTTTGTTCCGCTGGAGCTCCTTGCGCGAATATGCCATGACCTGGTTGAAGGTGCCTTCCAGCAAGTGGTCACGCCGTATAATTAACCTGCAAAGAGAGGCACAAGGAAACACCTAATGCCTGAGTCTTGTGGGAGCTTGTGGGGCTGAGGCTAAACAAGAGCTGCCAAAGAGAGGTGTTTGTTCTCAGAGAAAGCCCTAAAGTCGCATCTGCTGGCGCTGCTCGACCATTATGGGGTTTCAGAGGGGTGTTTCATTAGGGGTTTTTTGTGCCTCAAAGGTGGGTTTCCTCACCATGCTGTGGTTTGGTGCAAGGTGCTGCTCTGCTGCTAAGGCTCTCTGCAGCAACAAATTCATATGGTAGAGGGGGCTCTGAGTTTCCTGTGTACCTGAGGCTACAGCTTTCTGGAATTGGCCCCAAACACTTTCTGGATTTAAGGCAGTGAATGTCCAAGGAAATGCTGCTTCTGTGGCAGAGGAGCCAAAGGGAGTATCAGCCTCTGTTGATACAACACATCCCTCACTCTCATACCAAGCTCTAAAACAACTTAATGAAGAGTACTTTTAAACACCATCTGTGCAATAAATCCTTCCTGTTCGTATGTTCACGGACATTTTAAGGCAGACCTTCTAAAATACCTTTCGTATCTGCCTTGGACCCACTTAGCAGGACACCAAAAAGGGCAACCACCAGCTAGGACTCCTCAGCTCTGTAGGATTGTTTTGGTGATGACGAAATTTGCCTGGAATAAATTTCTTGGCTTCGCACTTTTTTCCCCCACAACAGATGTCATTTGGTAGGAAGCCAACCTGATGCATAAATTCAACCAGATGC
The DNA here is from genome assembly GCA_035222235.1 of Margarornis squamiger. Lineage (NCBI taxonomy): Eukaryota > Metazoa > Chordata > Aves > Passeriformes > Furnariidae > Margarornis > Margarornis squamiger. The sequence goes on along the minus strand of JAWWTY010000077.1, from coordinate 51,529,965 downwards.
CCAGGAAATACCTTAGGAACACACAGTGCTTCGGGGCAGTTGGATAACTACACTGAGCACAAGCAGGTACACACTCAAAAGCCAACTAACAAGATGTCCAGAAAAACTCCACAACCAAATCACAGAGATCCCCAAAATACATGAATGTGGCAGAAATCTCTCTAGTTCAAATCCAGGAGGGCTACTGACACAAAGAACTATGGAAAGTTAAACCTGCATGTACAGACTAACTTCTGTAGGGTCACATTCTGTCCTGAGTTACATGGATCTGCAGATCCAAAGAATTTGGAGTCAGTGCATCATTACAATAACGTAGTTGTTGCTAGTATGTGATGGATGTTTGGCTGCAGGGATGATTCTCCTACTAGCAAATCACAGGTGTTTAACATCCCTGTTAAACAGGTAGGAAATGGGAGTGTAAGAGGATATGAATCTGTAAGAAATAAAACTTCCACAAAAGCCTCTTGAAGGTCACTCTTTTGCAGGATAACTACAATCTTATTCTGGCCTGATGGTTCGTGTACAAAATGCAATCTCCAGTGTCTTTTCCATTCCCTAACACTGCCTATAATGATAATGATAAAAATCAAAGCTACAAGGTGTTAGACTGTTTGAGTGACTTGTAATACTCACTTAATTTTACCTGGGCCTTGCCCATACCCTTTGGCTTCAAGTTTCCGATAGAAATTGCGCAGCTTGGCCTCAAAGTCCCTCCTGTAGGGAGAAGGAGCTCTTGCACTTGCTCGCTGCAGCCCTGGGGGGAAAATGAACAGCATCCTAAGGGCTGAGGGGCTTCACAGTCTTCCAGATCATGCACCTTATGTTTCCAGACAGAACTGGCTAATAAATGTGCTAGGAACTTTTTAAAGGTACACAGTTCACTGAGGAATTATTTTGGTTCTACCCAGCATCAATGGAATCATAAGTTGCTGTGATTCAGTGATTGCAGTGACTTCCAGGGGCTGTATCCTCTTGACTAAAACAACTGCTAAGCTCACCTTGTGTGTGCCCTTGTGTTGCCTCAGCCTTTAACTGTGAGTGATCAGAATGGAAATTCGAGGATCAGAAAGGCATGAGACACACTGGCATGCATTACTGCAACTCGTGGTCAGTGGCATTTAGGTTTTCTTTCCCTTTTTCACTGTTAGGGGATCTCTCTCCTCTCCTGTTGCACTGCAGAGACAATATCCTCACCTGGCAGGATTAAACTCTGGAGCTCAGAGCAGTGCTCTTCTCACTGGAGCCTAGCACCCCAGCCAAGCTGGGAATCAGGTTTCCCTGCCTTAATCTGACTGGATATTAAACACTTCCAGCTATCAACACCAAACCAAGGATTTCTGTCAGTAAGAAACACTAAATTTCCCCAATTATGATTCACACACACAACAGATTTTTAGCAGTTTGGACCCGCTTTGTTTGGAAGGCTGCACTCTCAAAGTAGCTGATTATTCCTTTTGTATAGATAAGTGCCATGCCATAAAGGGTGAAAGAATGGATCCATGAAATCCCATTCCCCTATCTCACTACAGAAGACAATAAAAACAAGGTCTTTGATGAGAAATGTGGCAGAAAATGCTCCACAGGAAGGAAAAAAATAAAATCATCACATTAAGTGAGAGGCCAAAGCATTGTGGTTGCCAGAATGGAAGGCCAGAAAGGCACATTATTTACATGCAGTGCAAAGAGAGCCCCTTGTGGCACATCTTGCTTCTCTTAGACTTTTTTCCTTTCCAGGACATAAGAGAATGGGTGTTCTCCTGGGCTCTAAAACCAGGGACAGAAATAAATAAGCAGCATGTGTTGCCAGAAATGAGTTTTCACAAGAACAGGTAGAGATCAGTGCAGATCTTTTAATAGTCTCGTAAGTCACGTTTGTGCCAAATATTTAGATTTTTTTTTTGTCCTGTAGGAGACCTACTTATGACCTGTCCTGACGCAGAGGAGAGGAACTGTCTTAACAATGGGTTTCCAACTCATTAGTAAAAATAGGACATTCTGACAGGACACTGTCCTCCTAGAGAGGGGCTCAGCATTTAACTTCTTCACATCAAAAACCTTTTAATTTTCCACAGCCACAGGCAAGGTTTTACTTTCTCCTGCCCATCAATTTTGTTTGAAATCAGATCATTGAAATGAATGCTCAAAAAAGCTCAGCTGAAAATGGATTTCTTCACATCACATTCCTGTCTGTTCTCTCCAAATGACCAGTGGCCACAGCCACGCAGTGAGACCCTGGTGGGGGCTGTGTGTTTTGGCACAAGGGAGACATTAGCTCCTCCAATTTCTGCAGCATAAACAAGAAGGACAGAGACACAGCACAGCTGGAAATAACCTCCTCAGACAGCGTGCCTTTGTGGAAAACAGGCTTCCTGTCAAACCTGAGCTAAGGGGCTCATCACGGGAGGTCAGAGCAGACGACGAAGGTGATCCCACCAGCTCTTAAAATAGATGTGCCTTGGGAAGAAGGGAGGTTTTTGGAACACTGAGCAGAGGAGAGTGAGCTTTCCAGAGGTACTGGAGGTATTGCAACACACCTGCGATTTGGAAGGTGCTCTTTGCTCCTGTCATATAATATGAATGTGCTTCCATGTCAAGGAGTTATGCTGGGAGGACACCATTCTCTTATCCTAATCCTCTCCAACCATATAAAAAGCAGGAAAATACCTCCTTTCATATGGGCAATTTCTGATCTCTGTGTTTCAGCTGTTGCTAACATTTCAACATTTACAGAGCAGCAGCTGGGTCAGATTCAGAATGGGCACTGGAATTAGCAGGCTGACAGCTGATACTGGCTCTGAATCTCTCCCTTTCTATTTATTAGGAGAAATACCACAAACATAAGATTTTGCCATCATTTCCCCATCTCCTTACCTGGAGAATTTTGGGGTGACGAACAGGGTGAGCAGCGAGGAGAGAAACTGTAACCAGGATGGAAGGCAGCCTGCAGTGGTATGTAGGACATGATATCCTCTTCAAAAAGGCTGCAGGGAGAAAGTCAGGGAGAGAGATCCCATGAAGGAATGCAAACATGCAGTATGGTGCAAGTCCACTGGGCCATTAGTTTGGGTTCCAAATATCCACAGGTTTCCCAAATCTGGCCCAGTCACCAGTAAGGAGGAAGAAAATGAACTTTATCAGATGTTTTGTGCTACCAACCCGCTGACAGAGAGCAGAGATGTGAGGCTGGGTACCAAAGAGGAACACCTTCAGCATGTTAGCAGTGAGAAGGGAAGGCACACACATCTGTCCCCAGGGTGTTTGGCTGGGGTCCTGCATTTCCATACAGCTCAGCACGTTGACCACTTGAATGAAATTGATAGCAATAAATGGTAAACTTCTTGCATTAAGCAGTGGTGCTGTAGCACACCAAAACCACCTGGGCAATGCAACATTTCCCATGTAAGGCAATAAACAAGTCCTCATCTGTGCCGAGGAAGAGTAGCTGGGACCTAAAGACCAAGCTGTCTGGTTCCAATAAAAGCTAAAGCCTTACCTACACCACCCAGACAACACTGTACATTGAGCTTTCCAGCAGGTGTGGGCAGCACTGCTGCAGTAAAACTAACAATTCCATAAGCAGTCACATTATTGTACTGAGAAAGACAAGGGTTTGGGGGTTTTTCCCCTTTTTTAAGAAAAGAAACAAGATTTTTTTTTCCCATTAAGAGGAAACATTTTGACCTGATTCTTTTGTATCTGCTGCTTGATGGTAACAGCTATACTGACTGTGCTGGCTGGGATGGAGTTTACTGTACTGATGGCTGCTGCCTTGCAGGAGGTACAAATTGGCAGAGGTACTCTGGCTGAATTATTTGAGATGGCCATCAGTATGACCTGATTTAACAGAATCTTCTCAATTTTGCTGAGAAAGAGCCACACAGCTTCTCTGGTACTGTAAGTAATGACAGTGTGCTATTGATCAAAGTGATTACCTCAGCAGAATTACTAAATCTGCATCACAGGACAGTTTTTCAAGCCCATGTGTACCCTCTGTCCGAATGTAATGGATCTTCTCCCTGTAAACAGAGGTGATATCATTGAGAAGAAAGAAGAAAAGAAACAGAATTAAAACCACAGCATGAACTATGCAGAGAGTTGTTATTCCTTGATATTTTGCCAGTTCCTGTTTATCTCCTTACAAAAATGGCAAACATATTATATGCCTGATTCATTTTCTAACCTTACTGGAAAAAAAAGGTTGCAAAAAAATTCTATTCACATCACTCAGTTTACTGATCCAAAAGCAAGAGATTTTATTCTGTATTTTAGAAAACAGAATGATTCTTAGTCCTCCAAGTTCATGTCACCACCAGCAGCTTTTCTGTTTAAGTCCACAACAAATATACCAGCTTTTATTAACAGAATTTCCAATAATACCACTTCCTTTCCTCCTGCCAGTTCTATCTGGCAAGTAGCACTCTAAAATATACTTGATATGAATTGATCACACGTGGGTTATACAGTGAAGACATGTTACACGTATACAATCATACTTTTTGCTAATAAGGAGTGGGAAACACAGGCTAGGACCCTACCAGCAGATTAGGACCATGGAAGATACATATCCACACCCCAGACTGGCAGTGTGTTTCTAAAGCATTGCAGTGTGCATATATATTTGTTATTCTAGTGCCAAGCCAAAATATTCTACCTCGAGTCAAGGATGAGCTTTGGTGCCTGCTGGGAGGGGCTGCAATGGGCTCTGTAAAGGATGGACCTTTGTCTCCTGGGAGTTTGCTAAATACCTGCTGTGTGAGCATCAGACAGTAGCTCAGGATCACTCCTGACCCAAGGAGGAATCAGCAATGACCTGGAGGCAAAGGGCTCAATATCCTCTTACAAATCTCATTATGCACTGGCTAAGCTGTCTAGTCCTTATCACCAGGCAATTTTTTTTTTCCTCTGCTCAAAAGGAGATAAAAGCATCATCTGTTCTCTGGGAAATGAGAATTCAAATTACAGCTGAGATAAAATAAAAAACCAGTCTGGAATAATTTGATGGTGAAGATAAAAAATTCTCAGTTACAAAAACTTATGTCTTGACTACCAAGAGTCCTTTTCATCCTGTCTCTCTCATTTTCTTTGAATGTATTAATTCCTCCAGGAAGGAAGTCTAATCCTTACACCCAAAGAACTCTTTGTGTGCCCTCACAGGTAAATGATAAGTCAGGCTACCAGCAGAAGGTCCTTCCCTTGCTCCTCCTTCAGCAATCCTGCAGCCACACCTCTTACTGCACAGTACAAACTTCACTCTTGGACTGACTCTTAGCTGGTGCATTGCTGAGACTGATTAACACCAGCTTAAGTTCTTGGCCAAGACAGTTAATTCAAACTTTGAAATTCAAACGAGTTTAAATTGTACTGGCAATTGGTTCTGTTTGATAATTTTTTTTTTAAAAAATCTAACATGAAAGGAATGGGTATAAGAGAAAGAAAGACACAATTTAACTACTCTGCAAGGGACTACCATTAAGTCAAGTGAAAAAAATTACAGACAGGAGTACAATCCACTTCATAATAATGCTCCTATTTCTTTATAACATCTAGAATGACTATGTCTATGAGTTGAGTGTAAATCCAACCACGAAGTAAAATCCTGGTTCTGCTGGAGTTACTGGGGTTTTGCTGCTGACTTCCATCCAAACACAGTAACAACTCTGTCTTCTGAAAACCAAAGTGATAACTGCAGGTGAAGACAAGAGTTTCTGCTATTCAGTAATACTTAGAATAGAAATCAGATATGTCACTATTTGCCTATAGTTATTTTGGTTCTTCTTACTCCCTGAATGTCTGTGGAAAATAACTATAATAACCACATGGATCCTGGTGGTCCACACCAACTCTTTAATGGTGACAGTTCCACAGGAAGCCCAAGCCCATCTTTTGCACCACAGTTACTAGAATTTAGGTTTTCTCACGAGAAATCTTGGTTTCAGCAGTCTGAAACCCCCCCCCCAAGAGCAGTACCTGAGTGCATGGTTTCTGGCCAAGCTGGGCTGACGCTCCTGCAGCATCTCGAAAATGTTGGGTTGGCGTAAAAATGCAACGATCTTGTCATTGTAAGCTGGAAAAGGCAGAAAGACAGGTCACTGCACAGGGCAGGGCACAGTGACCGTGCTGCCAGCGAGGCACAGGGCAACGTGGAGGGGTGCAGGAAAAGCTCTGCTTGGGGAAGCAAAGAGAAACTTGGCCTACCCAGAGGTAAGGACTCGTGATGGTGCTGGTTTCGAATAGCTGTTACGAGGCTGTTGCCTGGTCTGGCCAACAGGGTGACTCCTCTGTTGCGAGAGACTTCAGAGGCCTGAAAGGTCAGAGGAGAGGAAAGGAATGATCAAATCTGCCCATCGGTGGCATGTCGGTCACTCAAAAGGTTTCTCATCTTCTGTGACCTTCAGAATGGTCCATGATGCTGACTGGTTGAAGGACAGAAAGCATGCAGGAAAATTATACCTTTATACTTCAGTCAACCTCCAAAAGCTAAGCAATCCTGTGCTTCCAAATGGAGTTACACCATTGCCCACACCTATCACACCTCTTGGATGCTGCAGTGAAGGCACCAGAACCCAGAAGTAAATACTGCAGTGATGGAGTTCTCTGGTTCCATGAAAATAAAGCCTCTGCAATGTCATACAGTCTCTTGTACTAGCATAACTGCATTTGCTTCAAGGGTTTTAGAGCAATGTTAATTTGAAAAGAGAAAAAGCCCACAGGGCTGCAATGTGTTCACTTGGCATGGCTGAAGGACATGTAATACTGGAAATAACACGAGGAAGGTGTATCTACATAGATCACAGGACAGGAAAAGGCTGTATCATCCCAAAAGAACATTGCCTAACTTGCACAACCAGAAAAAGAATTTGAATTGTATACATTGAAAAACCCCATAATCCAAAAAGCTGACAGAAGGGGGTAGGAAGAAGGAAATTTATCACTGCCCCTTAACTGAGGTAGTTAAAGAAAGCCACTGTTCTAAACACACTATCTAGTGAAGGGAACCATGTCAGGAAGGCAGACACATGGAAAGTTGGGAAAACACCTAGGTTTGAGGGTATTAAAAGCCAAACAATGAGCTCTGGCAATCTTCACTAAGGCATCACTTGCTGGGTAACTCTCTGGGGACTTGTGCAAGCTGAGGGGAACCCACCTGCCTCTGGTTTTCCTCCAGAATATGGCCATGGTGAAGCCAATAGAGGAATCATAGAAAGGTTTGGGTTGGAAGGACCTTAAAGATCATCTCATTCCAACCCCCCTACCATGGGCAGGGACACCTTCCACCACACCAGGTTGCTCAGGGCCCCTCCAACCTGGCCTTGGACACTTCCAGGGATGGAGCATCCACAGCTTCTCTGGGCAATCTGACCCAGTGTCTCAGCACCCTTACAGTGAAGAATCTTGCCCTAATATCTGATCTAAACCCACCCTCCTTCAGTTTAAAGGTATTCCCCCTGGTCCTGTGTGAGGACAGCCTGCATGAGGACAAGAGGCATGAGGGACCCCAGTTGTCATTCCACTGGGCTAAGAGCTGCTCCTCTCTCACTGCACAAAGTGCAGTGCTTGGCAGCCACTTCAGCAAGAAACTGCCCCTACTCCAAGATTTTAAATGCTTAGTTCTGCATCCAAGCAAACGGTGCCAACCCATTTTCAGTGGTACAGCCAAGTGCCAGGTCTTCCAACTGGATATAAATGAAAACTGAGAAGCTAAATGTGACTGGCAAGTTGCCTTTTGGAGCCCATGAAGGATAAAATGTTTATATGCAGTGAGATACCAGTCAATGCTCTTGACACTTATCAAGACATAGGTCAAACAATGAAAAATCTTAATGATCCTAATTAAACACACAGTGATTTAAAACACAAAACTCCTGTGAAAGTGCACGGCCAATGTTTTGCTCCATCATTCAGATCCTCCCCTTGCTCGTGTCACCTGATAATTTTTTTTCTTTTGGCTAGTTTTCCAGTGCCTGGACATATTTCCCCTAAAGCAAGAATTCTGAAAGACAACGTGTCTAGTGCCCATGAAAAGAACCTTCACTCCCTTCTTCCCAGTTCTGGTTTAACAGCTAAAGTCATGTAGGCTGTAAACATCCAGTTCTGCACACATCTCAGTATAATAAACTGCACACTCTGTGGTGCTTCTCCTCCTCACCATCCTCAGGCATTGCTAGTGCTGTGTTTGCTCTCTACACATTTACACCTCTGAGCAATTTTTCTCTGGCAACACAACAGGAAAATTCCCGGCCGTCTAATTAACCTTCATTTTGCCAACACTTCTCTTTCCAATCTTTTAGCTAATGGAGTACAATTGATTGCTCCAATTCAGTGTTCAATCACAATCTCCCTGTCTACTTTGGCTTTCTAATTGAATCACTTAATTTCGATTAGCACATTGTTCTCTAATTAAAAAAAAAAGGGTGACCCCTCTAATGATTTAGTGACCCAGTTCGTCTAGTGCAGAGTAATCTTACAGATTTATGTCAGGGTTTAACAGCTTTGAAACTGATACTGGGATGTTGCAACCAGAGCAGAGAGTCCAAACTATCACAGGAGCCTTTCAAGGTAATAATATTCTTTCCTGGGGTTTATATCACTGCTGGCTTTGAGAGGCCCTTGCCTGTTTGAATCCTGCTACTTGCTTGGTGTGGTTAGGGTCAGTAAGATTTATAAACTGCTGTATTCCAGTGCCTCCCCTGCTTTTCTTGCTAACCAGCAACTCCTGCCTCTCCACTGTGGGTGCCTGCTTCTTTCTTCCTTCTGTCTTTAAGATCTCTACCCTGCAATCATGTATGTTGATTTTCACTGCAGATGGGAAGTCCCTGGAAGGGATGGAAAGCACTTCTGACCTGTTCTGTTTACAGCAGTGGCAGAAGGAACTGAATCACTTAGTGACCTATGTGAGTTACTGATGGCCACTATGGCTACTCAAACCTTCCTTCCAAAAATCAGCTAACCAAGAGTAGCATCAACCACCTTTTTCCCATAAAAGACTGATACCTTAAGGAAGTTCTTACTAAAGAATCTGTAGCATTTTTGTCAAATTTATATACCAGTAATCTACACAGGTGGACAACAGAAGTTTTTGCAGAGGACCTTCATTTCATTACCCTGGCTCTTTTTTATACCCTCTCTGATACCCACAAGCCTCACTATTCTGCTCTCCTTCAGGCTCGTTTGACATCTGTACATAATGCTCAAAACTGGTGGTTGTCTTTCATGGTCCTTCATACCACCCTGGTGACAGATTCCAGAGGCCACACCATCTGCTCAGGGAAGAAACCAGCAGGCCTGCAGACAGCTGACACATGGGCAGCACAAAGCCCCAGGTGTGACTCTACAGACATGATTTACAGGACAAAAGAACATCCAAGTACACTTGGGGGAAAGGGCATGGAACATGAGGCTCTTAATAAATGGGCTGAGATGCAAAGAGTTGAATTTTTCCCTTGTAAGTGGTGGGGTTTCAGGCATCAATCCAGAGTCCTTGGCTATCAGTGGGAGTCCTTCCAGTGGAGCAGCAGACACTTCCAAAGGGGAAGCTACTGCCTAGGGACAGGGTGCAGAAGCACTGTGGGACCTGGGCCACTGAGACTGAGGTGACCTCAAATCAGTGGCCCCAAAGAGCAGTTTACAATTTCCCCAGAGAATCGTTACTTGTAAGTAGTAAATACTCCTGACTCCCTTTCCTGCACTTGGTATTTTGGGGTTATTGCAAGTCGTTCCTTGCCAGCGCTTGCAGATCCAAGTGAGTTTTTCGGGCTCGGCCATCTGAGTTGCTCAGTGGTGTTTCTGTCCCTGATATGGTGAATTTGTAAGCAAGCCCCAGGCAAGAATGGCCCCAAATATGGATCATCTTGCAGGTGGCTATCACAGTCATGCCAATAATTCACCCACAACAGCAACACCAAACTGTGGGCTGTTGGCAGGGGGAAGTTGCTGAGCTGGTGGGAAGACAAGACTGAAATGAATCCATGGATACATTTCTATATGCAGAAAACTTGCTTCTATATTCACCCCCAGGAGGGAGAAAACAGGCCCAAGCTACTCATGTCTGGTCTGCCTTTGGTCCTGAAGAACTGTCCTTGCACCCTGGTCAGCTCCTGATCCCAACCCCAGCTGGCAGTGAGAGGTGTCAGGCTGGTCCTGCTGCAATAAATTAATTTCACAAGCATTCCTCTGGATATTTTTCTGGAAGAGGAAGATCCTTTCACCATAATTCATCTCTGCTCCTGTTCAGCATCAATCTACAAAGATCTTCAACTGTATGGATTTGCTATATGAAGAATGTGATTACTGGTACTTTTTCCTCCTTAAATCCACAGTACACAATAGAGTATTTATGCTTCTTTCAATCCTGCCCACAGCCCTCAGTGGTAAAGGTCAACCCACAGAACACAGGAAAGATGCTTAATGTGACTGAAAGCTGGGGAAGCAAACCTCAACATGCATTACTGCACTGCTGCTGGGGATATATAATTTCAGGGCACAGTGTCCCAGTGAAGGCTGAAGAAACAAACAAGGTTGCTGAAGGACCAGACTACAAAAATAATGAATGATTTTCATAAAGCAAGACCAGGATGTCAAATATGGATTCTTCTTTTAAAAGCTACCTTGCAATTGTTTCATTTCAGGTAAGTTTTACCTGCTTACTGTTTTATTCTGAAAACCACCAAAATATAAACCCTCGTTACCAACAAATTTCCTTCAAAAGGAAAAAAAAAAGGAAAATCGCTTGTTGTCTTTCCAAGACAAAACCCCCCAAGACAGTCTGTTTCAGTGCTTTTCAAAGACCCAAGTGCTTTGAATTCCACAGGAGCCTGCTGTCAGGAGCTCCTGGCACAGTTACCTCTCCAGCGCTGTAGCTGCGCAGGCGCTGAAGGTGCTGCCTGTGGGTCAGGTGATTTGGGAGACGGCCGTTCTGCAGCGGGATCCTGGGATCTATGAACGTGGTGGCACGGCTGTTGTGGTCAACGAAGAATGACTGAAACACAGAGGAACAATGTTTGGGGTTTTTTAATAAGAAGATCACAACGTGAAAACCGCTGTCAGAAACACCTTGGTGAAGGACAGCCCATGGAAGACGCCTGCGAGCGACAGGAGTGGGCTACCACAGCTGGAACAGCTCTTGGAGAATACCTGAAGCTATGGAGGTCAAAATCACGTGTAATGGCCACGATGCAAACGTGACAGAGGAGAGTAACATTACTGGGAAATGGTGCTTTAGCCTCTTTAGTGGTTCCAGAAGTCACTCAGAGGATGTAGAGACACTGAGTCAAGTTTTGCAGGCAAACAGATCTACTGGGGCTCAAAGTCTTTTGTCAGTCCAATGCTGCCTTGGCTATGGTGTGATATTCTACAGAAACCTAGAAATGCCTTGACACACTCCTTCTTGAAGCTTTTTTTTCTGCTTCTAAAAGAACTCTGCTTGCTGCTTGCGTTGTTTCAACCAAACCCTCACCGATTCTGAGTCAAGAAGGAAGGAACTTTCATTAATCAAGTAGCCTGATGTGGTGTGCTAAACAAATGATTCGTTTTGTTGGCTCTCTTACCTTGCCCTGCTGGTCAGTTTTGATCTCCCAGCCACGAGGAAGCTCCAGTCGGGTGTCAGCAAACATGTTGATAAAATTTACCAGGTCTCTGTTGTGCTGATAGCGCTCAAAGTTACGAGCATCTCTCCGAATCTTCAGAATCATATGCTTCAGGCAGGTGCTGTTGGTGAACACTCGATAGGCACTCTAGGAGATGGAAAACAGAAGTGAGGAAAACCAGTTCTGATGGCAAAACAACGTATTTGGCTATTTCACGGGACACGTGCCCAAAGAACTGAAACAAATTCTGCTGCAATGAGGAAACATGGGTTTGATTTGAATGACTGCTTTACACCAACACCTGGAATTAAGAACCACAGTGTGGAGACTGAAACATCCCACACATTGTCCACAGGCAGCTTGTGCAAGAACTGCCTTTCTAATGCACTTCAAGCAGACGGCCAGCTGAAACATCGCACACTCAAGATGCAGTTGTGCCCATTTCATTGCTTTCACTGGTCAGCAGAAACACTGCTTGTGTGCCTGCATGGTGCCAGAGAAATGCAAAGACAGCTGTGACCACGTATTCATGCTGTGACTGAAGTCAAGATACGTGTGATAGGATTCATGAACTCCAGAGGACTGCAGTGCAGATGTCTACATCAAAGACTGCCCCCTTATTTATGGTCACTACACAGCCACAGGGCAGGAGCAGACACTTCTGTCTGGTTTTGGAAGATGTGAATTGTTTCCTGGAACTGAGTGTGTGTTTCTGTGATGAGTACAGAGCATGGCAGATGGAGACACTTCCATGAGTCAGAGGAATGCCAGCCCTCAGGCAGCAAGTTGTGTCTCACAATGGGCATTAAATGCACCTCACAGGGGAACGTGCCCCGATGCAGCTCCAGTGAGTTAGTGCTGACCTGATTGCAGAACAGGAGCCCAAGTGAACTATATTTGTTGCCAGAGGGGTACAGCCCCACAAAATAATGCTTGTGGTGACAACACAAAGGCACATCCACAGGCTACCCTTGGAATCTTTCACTTCAGGGGAAAAGCTCCTCAAGGCGGAGAAGGAAACTTCACAAAAATCCACAACCTTTCTGAGCCTTTCACTGGAGAGAAAACAAGTGCCTTGCTTTGCTGGTCAGCCCAAAGGACTGAATGACTCATTAGAGTAATAAAGGACCACTGGAGGCCTCACATCTCCAGTGAAGGGAGCCCCAGTGTGCAGACCTGGAATCTGTCCAGAGAATCTGACCCAACAGCTTCGAATTCTCGGTTTCGGGGTACTTTTAATGCGTTTTAGCCACTATAATGCAATAAAACCTTTACAAGTATTATCTTTATTATGTAAGGATTTATCGTGGTGGCACCACTGAGAACACTCCCTGTAGCACAGGGTCCTTAATTATGGCAAGGGTTGGTAAATGTTATGAAATCACAGAGATATAATCTCTGCCCTGAAGAGACGACCTGCTTATAACCCAGGAAAGCTTCATGGTCACAAACTGTTAAATCCCAGCCTGCTCCATAAAAAAAGCTGTATTTTGATCTAATGTATGATCAATGACTGTCTGGAGTATCTCTGAGCTGTGTTAGGGAAGCAAAGAGTGTAATGCAGTTTTCTCTCTCCGTGGAAATAAAATATCTGAAAAATGAGCACCTTTCCCTTTTAATTCTAACTGCTGGATAATATTTTCCAATCCCAACTTCACTGGCATAATTAATAGCTTGAGATTTTAAGAGGGGCTTGTGGTTAAAATATTACACTCTTGTTAAGCCAAAAGTTATGTGTGCCATTATTTCTGTACAAGTGGAATCTGTGTGACCATTTGACAGATGTTTCAATAGATTACTCTGGTTTTCGTATTAGAGACAAGTTTATAAGCTCAAACTGAAGGCCCCTTTTAGCTTTTTTTTTAAATTTTATTTCAGTGAGAACTAAAACTGAAATTTAGTCTGTAGTGACCGTTCCTTACATAACTATGGAATCAGTTGCTCATTTTTCAATCAACTACACCGACTGAAAAGGATACAGCTCTCAGCTATAAATCATCATATGTCACCCTGTCAGTGTAGGAAATTATCTGTACTCCATAAGCTAGTTCAGGGAATGTCAGGTGAGGTAACAAATGCCCTCCCTCAGTAGGATTTCATGGGCAATAATCTCTGGCAGCTGCTTGGAGATGGAGAGCTGGTTTCAACCCACCACAGCCAACACCTGATGTCTGCAGCGAGCTAAAAACCTGCACTGAGGCAACCCCTGAAGTGGTTGGCTTTCTTTTCCTTTCAAAAAGAAAGGTCCCTGCTACCCAGAAATGAATGGTTTTCCAAATATTCAGAAGTCATGTGTAGATGCCTCGTTGAACTCCATTCGAGATATGGCAAACTAGGACTGCACTCCTCTACCTGCTTCCTCCTGAGATTGCATTTTTCCCCACTCCACACTAGGTTTGCAAGAAAACGTGTAGTTTTATTGCATTAATGAAAAAAAAAGTTATTTGAATTTTGAAAATTCGTTGTTATTTGTGGGTTTTTTCCAAAACAGCTTCACTGACTCCAGCCAGCCTTTCTTTCACTCCATTATGCCCGCCCAATTTTGGGGAATGCAAACTGCAGGAGTTCATTTTCCCCCTCTATTTCCCCGAGACTTAGTGAGATCTGAGTAAGATCTCTCAGGATGGTTTGCTCAAAAGGCAACAACCTCCCTCCCTGCAGCAACAGACAACAGACTCAAACAAGCTGAAACCAAGGGGTCCTGGTCATTCCAGGAGGAGAACACTAATGAGCTTCTCCATAGCATGGAATTTCTTGTGTGAGGCAAAATCCCAGCAAGAGTCCTGTTGGAGCAGCCTGTCTGTGGTGCCCCCGCCTAGCCTGGTGCTCTGGAAGGACAGCTGAGCCCCTGTCACATACCTCAAATTCACTGTGCATTCTGCCCCAGGGGCTGGGGCACAGCATTTGGACTCTGAACTCAGCAGTGCAAGAGAGCAAGTAGTAATTACCCAGAATTACTCACATAGTTTGCATGCAGCACAGTGAAGAACTCAGGGTTGGTGATGAACTTCACAGCTGGAGACTGCAGCAGCAAGGTGATTTTTTGAGAATTCACAGGAGAAAGGGAGCCTTCCCTCCTAATCTCTGGACAAAAAAAGACAAGCCACAAGATCTCATTATGCAGTGGCAAGCAGAGTCTGTGATTTAACCTTTAATGAACAGCTGCAAAAGTGAAGGCACAAAAGAGTCACCAGCTGCCCAAAGCATTTCCCTTCTTGGTGCCCCCAGGACAAGCCCATGGCCAGCTGAGGGATGGGGTGCAGTGCAGGGGCTGGATGGGTTTCTGATATGAAACTCCAGGTCACGTCTACTCCTGTCTCTAGATCTGTGACCAGCTGATGGTTTGGTTCAGTGCTGTCACCCAGGCCCATACTGGTTCCCTCCAGTGCTGACTTCAGAGAGATCTGATCTCCCAGTCCAGCATTTTTTACTTTCATTGCATTATTTTGGCAAGTCCACCGTTCTGGGGACTCGCATGATAAAGAACATAAATCACAATATGATTATTTTTAATCTCTATCAATTAATGAAGCACAGGATCAGAACTGAGCATTTAAGAATGTAACTCTGTAGAGGAAGAAACTCCTGACCTTCTGCAGCCACCAGAGAAACACTTCTTACCATGGAATTAAGACTTGGGTGTTCTGGCATTTTTAAATAAGGCCAAATTTTATTTGCAGTCCAAGGAAATTGGATGCAGACATCATTAACAGAATAAATATAGATTCACATTCTTTTTTCTTACCAATTATCATTTTTTTTTCTTTCTGCTGGACACATCATACTAGTTTATCCACTTAAAAATGCAGACTGTATCCATTGCTGGAATTAAATTGATTTATACTTGCTTAGAATCTGGATTAGTGTGCTTAAAATGGATTCCTTCTGCCATTTTTCATTTAAAGACAACTAGCAAATGTAGGATACTGCAGCTTTTTTCTTTCCCTAGTGTGTTTATATCATCCTTGACCTTTTAATTCTTGGCATTTTATAAAATATTGATGTTTTCTCCTAAAAACAAAGCAATTATCTATAGCAAAACCCATTTCCTCATAAGTTATGATAACATTTATCATACCCATTAGCTCTTTGGGTTTAAAACAAAAGAGTGAATATCACATAATGAACTGAACTAAATACTTACTGGTAGCAACTCCTATTAAATTACTATTTCATTATGTTAGCTGTGATAGCAAATGATTATACATATTACAAGTAATGGCTACATTACTTATAAATGCTAAAAATACAATGTGTACCTCATTTCCAGTCCAGCCTCTGGGAGCACTGGGATCTCCTTATAAGATCCAGTGTAGGTAAAAGTCTCCCAGGAATTGCAACACAAAAGATTGCAAGGAAGCTTTGAATATCAAATGTTAAACATTCTTGTCCTAAATTTATTTTCAAGCTAAAAACACCTAATGGATCAGGAAAACAAACAAAATAGAGTATTTTCCTAAGCTTGTTTAAAGAAGTTTATTATTTCTCTGTGCAATTTTTCCTATTCAACACGGAAAACCAAGAAAATTCAAGCAGTTGTGTTGGTTCTTTCCCTTTGCCAATGCTTTTTACACAGGGCTGGCAAAAGGATAGCAAGAAGTTGGATTTACTTGTGGCAGACAATGCACAAAGTTAGGCAGAGGTAAGAATGATCCAGAGGAAGAGACCTGGCTGATAATTTTGGTGGTGCAAGTTCTCAAGCACAGCAGAGTTACTTTGACATGGCCACAAAGTGCACAGTGGCCACTGGTCTGACTGCTCGTGGTGCTTCTTACCTGAAACAGACACTTAGGCTATGGTTCCCCAAATGTTTTAAGACAACATGAGTCTGACTACCACCAAGAAGACTAGGAGAGAGCCCTGCCATCCCATCCTGCCTTGGGTACAACATTCTCCTCTTCTGCTTTGTAGTGACACTCATTCCTGTCCAGTCACCTAATGAGACAGAGCAAAGAACCATTCTGGCTGCAAATGACAAGGACAAGAAACCAGGCTGTTCTTCAGGCAGGTCAGTTCTCTGCTCTGCTAAGGGGTCCAGTCACATAAATTAGTGATGGGCACAAGGACATCTGTGCCTCCTTCAGGGACAGCCCTCGCCCCTCACTTAGATCAGCTCGTGGAGATCACAAAATTGCAGCTCTAAAAACCACAAGTCAGGGTCACTGTGGGTGCAATCACACAACCAAATGTGGCAGAGCAGGAGCCAGGCCTAGAGAGAAGAAACTGTAATGCCCCAAGCTAAAAATCACACTGCAGCAAAAATAAGACAGCACCATTTCTGCAACTACTAGATGAATAAAACCCAGATGCCTTTCCCGTTTTAATTTCAAACAAAAATGCCTCGTCTGTCTTTGTACCTTACAACTGCAGCTTCAGGTCTAAAAACTGTAGCTTCAAGTCTAAGACTCTTTCTTTTTAATTAACTTTTGCAATCTGGTATAATGAAGTTCCTGTCTCCCCTGACCATGGCACTCAGGAGCTCTTTACCTGAGCTTGGCTGGGCAGGCTCTGCCTCAGAGTCACTCCCTCCTCCGGTGGGAACTCTCTCCACCCTGGTGCTCACCACGGCATCGTCGTCAGCGCGCTCCGTTGCGATTGTCCGCTGGATGTTCTGGTACCTGCACACAGCACAGAAGGGAACAACAGCTTTAGGTGACAATGGAGCTGTGTGGGGCTTTCTGCCTTAGCCACCAGCTCTGCTCCTGAAGGATTCCAATGCTCCTCTCTCCAGAGGAAGAGCGTGCCCCACTCTTCTCCTGGTGCAGCTGCTCACACTTGGGCTGACCATCACTCTGCCAGCGTGGCATTTTGCAGTGACTCACAAACAGCTACACAGAGGGCAAAGCCAGGAACACCCAGAGGTTAAATTGAAGCAGATGTTTAGCACACAGGTTGCTATAACTAAACTTCCCTTTAAAACACCTGGAACCTGAAACAAGAGGTGGACCATGGTCCCTCCTCTCTCCTTAAGTCTTAGGGAAGCATAACCAAGGAAGCAAGGATCAATCCTGTGACATCTCAGCACCCTTCAGTCTTTCTTATTAAATTATTGCATGCATATGCTCAACCCTAAAAAGGCAAAGGCTATAGTGTTCAGAAAGTATTTACTAGGATGCTGCATGGACAGCAGCTGTGAACACTTCTATCCTGGGAGGCCATATGGAATATAAACTTGTAGGTGTTGTGACCTCCAAGAGCTACAGTCTAATTGATATGACTGCCACAAAACAGTACAACAGGCTGTAACACGTGAGCTGAGGGAACAGTGTGGAGAGGAAAGTGTTTTGTCCATTTTTGGAAATCAGTGGGATTGGGCACTGGTGGTGACTAGCTGGAAAACAAGGAAGAGGACACAGTACAGGACAAGCAAACAACAGTGAGAAGGATAACAGAAAATTCTGAATAAAAGCTCATGAATGTCTTTAAAAACCATAATGCCACTCCCATTATAATCACAGAACTAATTGCCATAGTAGTTGTTGTCAATGGGACTGACCATGGTCTTAGGGATGAGCCCTATCCTAAATACTTTACCAGATCCAGAACAAATAGCCTGGAGTTTTTTGAATTCACACCACAGAAAGCAAATTCTCATTACCTTGTTCACTCACACTGACAGATGAATGAATATGTTTTCCTTGGTTCTACTGGCAAGCTACGAGTTTGTCTTATATATATGTTATAAATATATTTTATATAGGGAAGGCAAGGCAAGACAAGACCAGGCAAGAAGAAAGAAAGAACCAGAAAGAGAAAGAAAAGCAAAAATAGAAACCAGGCCCTCTTAATTATTTTCATTAGCTTTTACTCCACCCCAATATTTTTAATCCCTCTTTCTGGATAGCATTGCTGTATGCATTTGAAAGAAGATGGCTTCACTGCCTGAATTTAATCTGATCCAGCATGGTTTGTCTTTCATTTTCCTGACTTACACTCTCTTGTCTCTCCTTAATTTCTGACTTACGGATTTTACTTACTTTCCCCCTCTTTATTTGTTAATGCACACTATATTCCAAATTAGAAGTCAGTCACGAGTTAGCTCCTCAAAGGGACACAGGATCATTAGAGACAAGCAATTAGGATTTGGCTTTTTGATATCTCAACAGGCATCACCTCCAGAAGCTCACTGCAACCCCATCTAGTCAGAAGGGCTGGAGACAATTAAGAAAAATAATTAAAGTTTTAATAGGTTTATGCCAAACTTTCACAGTACTATGTATCTGTGCCCCTACAGCACTCAAAGTCATTTGAAGCTCCAGTTAGTGTACATTTTGATAGTCTAAGAAAACACTCGTCTTTGCAAGGAAATTCTGATAGCAGGTTTTGCAACAGCATGAATTTCCTGCAGTTTTAAACCCTCTGGTTTAGACCTACATTTTACAGTTTTATTCACTTGACTGCAGGCAATTGAATGAACTTTCCATTCCAGTACTGGAGGAGTTTTACAACACCCACATGCAACAGAAAGGGGAAAAAAAAACCCCAACCACAAAAAGCCCCAAGTTCACCTAATCAAGGGATATGAGCACACATATAGAAAAACCTTGTACCTTCAATTTAATTAGATGGGAGAAAATCCCTCCTGGCAACCCTCAAAGAGTAACACTCTGCCAATAAAAGGCTACGCATTCCTTTTGGGTCTCAATACTATAAAACCACCTTATATAAATACCAGAAAATGCCAAAGTAATTGGACAAAACACTGAAAGTGCAAAAGTTATGGGAATGCCTCTGGAAATTTCAGTATCCTTTCAAAGTGATTTGTCAAAGACATGGAGGTTAAGAAATCCCACACTGTGGCTGACTTAACTATTCTGGTTATAATTCCTTATATTACTTATTACCTTCCAAACAAGTGCACAGACAAATCTAGACATGCATATGCTGCATGGTGTCTCCTCAACAGAGCTGGGACAACAAGGGTTATCTGCGTTGCCAACAAGCCAGGTAATGCTGCAGAAAACAAGCAAGAGCCTTTAAAATAAAAAGGATGGATGTCTCTTTGGGGTTTGCCCAACACCTGTATTCCAGTTTTGCATTCTTTGTATCCTCAAGTGGCCAGTACAGCTCGAGGGAAGTTTGGAGCACAGAAGGAAAGCAGGACGAGGCTTAATTACAGCTATGGGGGGTTTTTTCAAGCTGAATTTCCAAAGCTCTGTGGGTTTGGCTGGGCTGGAAATACCAAGCTTCCCTGTAATATTTTGGTCTTTCCATTCCCTTCCACAAACGAAAGCAGGAAGCCAAAAAATAAGTGAATTGATTCAAAAAGAAAAGTCACCAAGTTTTTTTCAAACTGCGGAGTGATTTTCAGCGCTAATTTTGTCTGAGGTTAGAGCAAAAGTTCAGCCTGCTGCTAATTCTATCAGCAAGGTCTATGTTTGCTGTTGCCTCACCTAAAATGATTCTCAGGTGTGCTCGCTGAAAAACATTTCAAATCACAAAGTTTGAAATACACCAAAACAATATTCCTAAAATGAGTGCTTAAAACAAAGCCCAACCCTTCACAGTGCTGATAATAATGATTTAGGAAAAGTGGCTTTCTTCACAACCCTGAAATGTGGAGACACAAAACATCTGAAATTAGATTTAGGACAACAATAATTTAAGAAAACACAACAGTCAGGTTGAAATTACAGAAATCACTTCCCACTGGACAAATGCCCAGAGTATGAATGCCTTTAATGAGAATCTCAGGAAATGTTCCAAACTTGGCAATGGATTGAGACCTTCAGCTTCTCAGATCAACAGAGCAACAGAGCTCCTTGGCAGAGAGCAGAGAATGACCAGCTTTATTCCACAGTCCCAAGAAGTCATGGCAGTTCGTGTTTACTGAATTGCAAAGTGCTCAGTCTCCAGTGGCACCTGGGCAAGCAGAACATGCCAGTGCTGAACATCTCCCTAGTCTCCCTTTGTAATTGGGTGTATGAACACTAAAAATAGAGAGATCCAGAGAATATCAGTCTCAGTAACTGTCAATTCCCAACACAAACCAGTAATGATCAAGGCAGAACCAAGGCAGCCAGACAGCCTATTCGAAGACAATGCCCACCCTTCAGTTTCTGCTGTAATAGCTGGTTTAATGATTAACCTGCATTAAGTAACAGAATGGCAAATCACTCTCACAAGCACTTATTCCTTTCATGGTTGTGCTGCGCTTCCAGGAGTTCAACCTCAAAATAAAAGAAAGGTAAAAAAAATCTGATATATGTCCACAACTTTTCTGCTTTCTGTGGCAGATAACTTGCTGAAGTGGCAGCCAAACAGTCTGAGCTCTGAGATGGCTCAAATCCCTCTTAAAGACTAATGCTAAATGGTAAAGAAGTCATGTAAATCCCTTGAAAGAATCTATACTAAAATTCACTTTCTTTAGAGTTTTGGGTGTTTTTTTATATTAACATGGTAGCCTGAGACTGTGAGCAAAGGTCTAATGAAAACAAACACTGAGCAGGTCCTCTCACTTCTGCAAGACACAGTTTATGAAATGTTAATCAAAATGACAAATTTTGGTAAAAAAAAAAAAAGATCAATTCTTCAAAAGAGTGTTGATGGTGTCAATGTAAGTTGCAAACCAACCACTTTAGGAAGGCTGGTCTGCTCCCCCTGAGTTACATCCCCTTTCCAGCCTGTCACTCAGGGCCCAGTTCTCCCAGACCGCCCTATTCAGGGTACAGGAGCTCCCAAACCATTCAAAGTACTCTGAAAAGAGCACTTTAAAATTCTGCCATCTCATTCTCAGCTGCAAATCTGTATCTTAGCACAGAAAAAAGCCCTAAGAAACTTTTGTGGCATTTTGCACGCTGTAATTAAAATATAATTTCAGTTTTGCTTGTCCTTTTCTGGAAATGGCATCACTATGGCAAGCAGAGAATAAAACAACCCAAAACCTTTCCTGAAGTAAAAAAAGATGATTTTTGACCCATTGTTTATTTTTCTCTTCCCTCTTAAACTCAGTCTAAAAAGCAAGCATGATAAACAGATGTCTGTGTGGACTACTCAAACAACGTGAAAATATAAGACACGTTAAGGGATATTTTAACCAACTGGGATTGAACTGCCAGATTTACAGGGCCCACTGCAACATCAAGCAGACCTGTGTACACCTATAGAAGGCTCAGCCCTGGGGAAGGAGACAGACCCTGCACCAGGCCTGATGAAGAACTTGGACAAGGCGGAGGGATAAATCCTTAGGAGTCAGAGCAGTGCACTGGAGAAGGAAGGAGGTGTGCTGGTTTAAAAGTAAACCAGCAGGAGAAATGAACTCAGCTCAAGAAGGATTACAAGTCAGAGTGACAATTCACTAAGAAGATTACAACAAATGCAATGATACAGAGAAAAATTGGTTTGAACCCACAAAAAACAGATGTATAACCTGGCACCCT
>JAWWTY010000077.1:51429707-51507904 GCA_035222235.1 Margarornis squamiger | reverse complement strand
TATTAACAGTCCACCAGAAATGGCACAGAGGGTGCAGAATACCCAGTTTTGGTTACACCCACACAGTGACAAACTGGTCCCGGCCCCCCCAGCTAGGACAGGAGGCTACTGGGGCAGTGTGGAAAGAGGAGAGCACAGGTCTCAGGGGACCCGAGGTGCAGATGCTCACCGCCTGTTGAGCTGCTCCATTTGCTGGACGGAGCCAGACCTGTGGATGCCGTCGGGCGTCGCCGCGGCCGTGGGGCGCTGCCACGTGGTGGTTCTGTTGACGTGATCGACGTAGAACACCCTCCCGTGGCTGTCTATCCGAGCTTCCCAATCTAGGGTGGGAAAAAGAGGAAGGGGTGCTGCTGTCAGTGCGATGCCCGCCAGAAAACCTGAATGTGGGAGGCACATAGACACACACGTGTACACAGACAGGGTATATACACACAGGAGACAGATAGATAGATAGATACAGCCTACATGCGTGCAATATATATTATGTGTATACATTCAAAGGTGCATATATACCATGTGCTTGTCTATATATACATATATGCAGTATATGCATATACATCAACATTTCATACAGAGCACACAGGCAGGCCATGGAATTCACTACCATAGCCCATGAAAAGCTAGTGACATAGTGGCGGCATTTTCCAAAGGGCTAGATAGTTGTTCAATTAGTGCTATTTGTCAGCTGGATTCACTGCAGGTCAGAGTAGCCACATAGAACTGACCCTTAGTAGAAAAAGATAACACCTGAGCTAATATGGAAAATCCCAGGTTTTACTTTTTCATTATGTTTCAGAACAAACATGTTTCATTTCCCTCCTCTTTATTAAGTGGCTTTGAAGGACACCACAGAACACATCAAGGCTTCCCCAAGATCTGATCACAAACTGGTTGGACATACCTTAGAAATGTCTCTAAACAGAGTACTGTAGATCTATTGGAAACTAGATTGAGAGTTTGCAGCATAACATTGAGCCTTACATCATTATTGTTTCCTGATGATGTTTATGTTATCCCATGACTGAAAACTAAAACCTGTTTGGTATATGATGGCTCGTGGAAAATGGTAATGTTGATTAAAAAAAAAAAAGTGTTTGGAACGGGAGAAATTCACAAGTGACTTAGCTAGCAAAGCCATGTATCAGACTGGTTGGAATGGATGGAGAAATGGAATAAATTAGGCTTGCTAGTTTCATAGTCCTACATGACCCACCAGCTGACTACATATCTATGTAAATACACACACATACCTTCTAGAAGAATTTCTATACAAACCCCTCTCACATTCACACACAAATGCATGTAGGGTGATTACCTTTGAGGGCAAACACTTCCTCATATTCCCATATTCTTACTATGATACCATCTGCCCTGATGAGTTCACTCCTCCTTTGTTTTTCTATGATCACATTCAGGATCAGCTGGATTTCATCCTTTATGTATTTTATCTGCTGCTCTCTAAGAGCAGGACTGAAGCTGCACCTCTTCCTGCTGTATCTGGAAACCTATCCTTCATGACCAGTTCCCATCCCCTGAATGCTGGCTCTGGCTAAACCCACTTCCCATACTTGGTGCCAGAAAAGTGCAGGCTGTCTGAAGTCTATGGCTGGCTGCCCCTGAGAGGTGAATCCCACAAACCGTAAAAGATGGGAGTCCTTGGAGAAATTTTCTGTAGGACTCCAAGACAACAAGAGCCATATGCACATGCATTATTTCTTTCAAAGCTGACTGGAAGTACCACAGTCCTTAAAGATGCAAAACCTATAGTCACATCACAGGTACACATGCAGTGTCTCTCACTGTGAACATCACTATATAATTTAAGGAGAGGACTCTCTCTTACTCCACCAGGTAAAGTTTCCCAAGGATGTTGTAGCTGTTTCAAGAACAAGATCACAGCTTTGTGAAAACCATGTCTAAAACAAGACAGTGAAAAAAAGCACATCAAGTACAACATATGCACATTGAAGTCAGTCAGACAGACACATAAGGCAGGTGGAAGGCCAGAGCCCTGCTGAGCAGGCTGGCACTGGCAGTACCACTGTGGGTAGGGATTGGTCCTTCTGGAGCTATGCATTGTCTGCAATATCCTCAAGAAAATAACCTTGGCCAGATCAAAGGTGAGACGATGTACCTTAGCATCATGAAGATCTTCATCTTCCTTGCTGGTGTCTGGCAAAGGGCAAATCCTAGTCCTCACCCCACACTACGTTTGTACCCCGTAACAAGTGGCATATAATAAAGACTGATGGATACTTAGACACTTGTAGGCAATGCTGTAGATCCACACTCTAGACAGCCTACAGAAGATGCCAACTGGTCCTGTTGGTGTGAAGCCTGGTGAAGGAACACTTAGCAGGAACAGCACTAGCCAAGCACTCAGTGAAACAAGGTTTTATAGCCCAGCCCTGTGCACTACCAGCTCTAGAGGCTATCTTGCAGTGTCTCTCTAATTAAATACAACTTAAAGCTCCTAAGCATAATGCTGGGCAAACTAGGAGTATGCAAGCTTGTCCAGAGCTTGGAGGTCACAGTGAAACAGGTCAGGATCACGCAGACTGGATGATGACTTCAGGAAGGCTGTCTCTGTCGGATGTGCAGACACGGACTACACCTACCAGGGAGTGTTGCTTTATTCACTGCTTTAAGAGCAGCTACACCTGAAACCGTGGGCTGACACTGGCATTAGCACGCTAAAACATTAGGAACTGTGTGTCTCATGCTCTTCTCAACAGCATTTCTAATCAGCTGAATAACTCTTGGTGACCCAGGAAGGCTGTCAGAGGGTGGCAGGTACAACTTCTGTTGCACACAGGTGGCAGGTGTGCTTTCTACCATAAGACAACCTGTAAGTCACACAAGTCACTGAAGCTGCCTGCACACGATACCAGATTTGTGGACAGATGGATGGATACCTGCACAGTGAGACAAACAGGCTGACAGGTGAACTAACAGACAATACTCTGCTCCTGAGCTGTGCTCCAGTCCCTTCATGCTACTTCAGGGGCATAGGTGACCTAGGAAGCAGCCAGATTTGCTCAGGGTAATTTTTTAGGTTTTTCAGGTAAAATAAGACTGTGACTACCACGAAGACTAACCTCCATCTAACCATCACAGTAAGAGCATGCCAGAGCATAGGCTGGGGATGCAACAGTGCTGAGTCTGTTCTCCAGCGATCCCCCTCCATCAGCCAAGTTATGTTTCACAGCAGCTTTGATACTGCTCTGATTTATACCAGAAGATGCAGCTTCTTCTGGCAGGACCAGCAGGGCAAAGTAAATACACTGGTCTTTGTCTTTCCAAGCTCAGCTGCACCTTCAGTGAAGAGCAGCTCTGAACTGGGCACATGTATTTTTCTTGGCTTGTGTTCTGTAGGGTTTCCATCAGTACTAGCAAAGACAGGCTTAATAAGGGGTGACTCTTAATGCCATAAATCTCTGCAAATCTTCTGTTATTCTCATATTGACCTTAACATTCAGATCGGTCATTATGAAATTCCTACATAAATCACGAATCTGCTCTCCTTTCGTTTCCTAAATAAAACAATCTGAAATTAAATTTCCACCCTGAGACCAATGGGTGTGGAGTTATGACAAAATCAAGCTATTCAGAAAACTATTCTAAAGAGAAAGAAGACTATCCAGAAGATTCGCCATGACCTAAATAAAACCAGTCAGTGCTGAACTTGCAGCAAATTATTTTCACCTCTACTTACAGATGGAAGCTAACATTGCATGTGAGAAGTCAGGTTTGAGCATATAACTCAGGTCTCAATTACAAAATTTCTTCCCTTCATGTGGTTGAAGAACTCTTTATCTAGTATTAAGAGGCATTAAATACACTGAGATAGGGACACTGAATTCTAGAAGAAGAAAAATTTCTAGATTCAGGCTATAGTTTTCATTTTGAAACTACCGTAAAATTTCTTTGAGAGTTTTTGGAAACTGGTTTCCTAAATGATATTATTCAACGTTTTTTTCACACAACATTAACTCAGGAGAGTGTATTGCTATTGAGATCAATATATTTAAGCCCGCAGTGTCAGCCTGTATTGTAAAAACGATGTTATATGCCGATGCTAAAACAAAATCCTAGCAAGGGGTGTTACTTCTGTACTTTATCATCACACATTGCATTACATATCCTTAAACCTTGTTGTGAAAACCAATGGTGGACATCCTTGCCTTTTAAGGATAATTATAAGAAAGAGGAAAAACTTATTAAACTGATGATGGAAGACCATGGAATAGATTTACAGCATATTTTGTTTACCTGAGCTGGTGTCAGTGTCCTATCATTAAGTCATCTAATGGGGCATGTGCCCTATTCACAAAGTGTTGTGGTAAGAGTGGGAGGAAGAGAAATATTTGCCTGTTACAGAGGAAACCGTTCCCATTTCATCATTCCCTGGCAAGCCACAGTGGGACTCTAATAAGCCTTCACTGGGCTAAAGGCATTTGAATCATTCATGCAACCGTGCAGCTGACGCCAGCACTGGGGCTATTTTCGGCTTAGGGAACACTGACAGCATGGTTGGCACATGATGAATGATTTGTCACGGGCACCGTGGGCCAAATAAGTGTGTTCCCTTCTTGGGCTTTGAAGAGAGGAGAGCGCTTTGTTTAGCCGCCCGGTTGTTTTTGTGAAGCACTGAAATGCCAGGCTCAGGTGGAAAGGTGATTGTTGCAGGGCATGGAGTGCGCTCTGCTGGGCACTCAGCGCCAGTGCAGAACGCAGGGCAATCCTCCAAAGGCTACAAAGACAGCTGGAAACACTTCCAGCTGTTGCTTCCGTGGTAAAAATCCCATATTACCAGGCTACCAACCAACCAGTCTACTTAAGACCCTCTCATTTTTATTCAACACAAGTGTAGGCTTCACTACAGTCCATAACGAACATAAAATTCCCTGATTACCAAATCCAAAGAGAGTACAACAAGAGCGCTCTACACGAGCTGCCTTTTCCCAGCTTGTGCTGCTTTTGTTCCGATTTGGGCCTGTCTGCCCCAGGAGCATCCTGACCATGAAAGGGTTCCTGCTGGACCTGCTTGCAGACCTGACAGACCACAGGCACTGCCATCCCAAACCAGCTTTGAGATGGGTTACGGGAAGCCTGGAGACAAACCCCCCAGAGAAATCAGAGTGCTTTGCTGATACACCACCCAGAAAGCTCTGCAGTAAGGGCTTCCAGAGAGCACCTGACAGATACCCAACCATTTGAGCCTCAACATACTGTTTGGAAATAGGGAAACGTTATCATTTTCATTTCATTCTAAGGAAGAAGACAGACCAAGGCAGAGGGAGGTTATGGAGCTGGACCAAAATAACATGACAACACTTGAAGTCCAGATCAGATAAGGGAAACAAAAGGGCATATTGCTTGGGTTCTGGGGACTGTATGTACAGAACAGACAGGGCTCCTCAGAAAGACATACTGACCTCTATACTGTTTGACTTAACAGGAAAAGCTGAAAAAACACAATAAAATAAAAAACTAAAGCTTACTTGGTGGAAGAGGCTCATCGATAGTTGGGTAGTGATGATGGTCAGGCCTCAGAGAAGGAAGCTGGCTGACTGGCTGAGAATTATGGAGTAAAGGACAATCACCTACGGACAAGATATTCAAGACATTGACAGTCATTCACTGTTTTCACAATGTGGTTCAAAAAATGTGCTACTATAAAACAAGTGATTATTATAAAAGCAGGTTAACCTGGTGTACTAGCATCTCTGGGCATTCCTATTTCCAGGCACTATTTTAATAACAACTCATATTGTAAGGAAGTATTAAAACAATGCAGTCAGGTCTCTGAGCCAAGGCTAAACTCTTATGGGCCAGATTCTGGACTCAGAGGCACACAAGTGTAAGCGAGAGAAGAATCAGGCTTGATCTCTGAGAAACACTGTTCACGTACAACCAAACTCAAGCTTCTGCAGAAATTGGCAGGAACATGCAAAATCCTGATTCCCACTTTAAAATTATCCCACCAGTGGAATGTGAGGCTAAAAGCTGCCTTGGATCTTTCTCTGCTTTTCCAAAAGACCAGTGACTGCCTAAGTGCACCAGAATGGCAGGATTTTGCAGTCCCTGCAAAGCAGAAGACCATCCCCTTCTACAGGTACTTTACAAAATTCAGAGTCCATCTTGGGTGGAAGGAGGGAGAATGAGAAAAGGACCAGAAACAGGTAGGAGACAGGTGGTAGAAGAGAAGGACAAAAGAGAGTGAGATATAGTCAGGATCTGAGATAAGGAGGGAAGACCTGAGGCAGAGAAGAGGGAAAGAAGAAGAAGAGTCACAGAGTATACAGTGCAGAAGAAGTTTTTAAACACTAACATTGCATATATGTCCATATATAGAATCATAGAATGGTTTGGGTTGGAAGGGACCCTAAAGCCAGTTCCAAGCCTCCTGCCATATCTAAACACAAAACAAGTGAAACCTAAGTAAAATGCCCAAACTGACATTCTGTTAAAAGGAACAAGTTACTTAAGATCCAGTTTACAGAATCCTTGAAGAAACTAAGAAGTTACAGCAGGGATGAAAAAGCATTCCTTATCTTAGACTTAACTGAGAATAAGGAACCTGCTTGCTAAAACTTCACTGGTTTCAGAATAAAGACTCCTTCTTGTCTGTCCTTAAAATCTTAGAAACCAGGACTATTTATCCTACTAATGGACATATTTTCATATTGTGTGGTAACAGTTTTTCACTATAACCTCCAGCTCCAGGTAGGCTTGATAATACAGATACAATCTGCATTGCATAAATATAATATTTACATGCATCAGAAAGATTAATCTTAGGGGAAAAAAAATAATTAGCTGGCTGGTTCTGGGGATGTTGGAAATGCAAAGCCAAACTCACTGTGTGCCAGCTGCTTTAGCTGTCTTTAATGTCAAAATCTTAACAGTCGAAAAATAAAGCTTTTGTAAAAAAACCCCAAACATACAGCTATCAAATGTAAAAAAAACCCATTCACCAAAACATATAAAACATGGGGGTTTTTTGTCTTTAAACAACCAACAACTAGAAGGCAGGAGCCAATTTCGCAAAAACTGTCACACCATCCAGAAGTGAGAGAAATGGCTCAGGCAAAAACAGTCCCTCCTGGAGGTGCTCTGCTGATACCGTATGGCCTGTGAAATGCCTCCACAGAACCACTTGTGCATGGGTGTATCTCACAGATGATTCTGCTGCGTGCCTTGAACAGATGGCACAGTTATGTAAGGGTGGTGCTCGGCGCTGAAAGTCCTCCTCCCAGAGCCTTCAAAACTGGGCTGCTACTACAGGTGTTGCAGCACCCACTACCACGTCATCCATCTACGTTGCTTTACTTACCTCACCATAAATGACTCTCCCCTAGTCAAGATAGTTCCGCCAAGCCAGCGGCAGCGTGGTAGTGGCATCGGTCACCCGGCGTGGGTGGAGGTGACCACATCTACTGCACTTGTAACAACAGCTGTCAGGTCATGGAGCAACGTGCACATTTACTGGAGCACCCCTGGTGGCACCAGAAGGGTGCCAAGAGACAGGCTGCCCTCAGCTAACCAAGGCAAAGCCACTGTGAACTCTGCAGTTCCCTGGGTGTTGTACTCAGTCCATGTGCAGAAGACACCCTCGCCCACCACATCCCCTGCCAAAAACACACACAGCCCAGAATAACCACCAGGTCTGTAAGTATGGTCGCACACGTACACGTGCCCATGCCCCCTCAGGTATATGTGCACATCAGTGCTGTGCACAAGCAAAGACTCTGGCCTGCAAGGAAGGAAACTGGGTTTCTATGCCCATATGTATCTGAAAATTTAATTCTTTGGGCTAGATTCTGCTCTACAGACTGAAAAATTGCCTAGTCCCAGCTGTCTACAAAGCCTTTACATGGGTAAGAGTGTAAGGCCACCCTTAAACCTTTTTTCTGCAGGGGTAAGGTCTGTGCCAGTGAAAGGTGGAGTAAATAAACTGGGAATGGAGGAGGAAAAGGTAGAAGGATGCATCTGTTGGGGTTTCCCAGTGATCCTCAAATAGGACATCCTTTTTCTGCCTTCTCAATTTGGTGTCACTTATGGAGGGAGACAGACGACTCAGAATTTGGGAATGTAAAGACTGCCCCTTGACCTTGCTGCATACTCCTTAGCTGCAGCTGAGTCCTCGACTTCTTCAGCTGGAGCAAAAATTATACACTGGCTGAAGAAAAGATGAGCATTCAGCCCCCTCCTCTTTATGTAACCGCATACAACATAAAATGGGTTACCAAAGGGAGGGATTTCATCTGTTTGGAGGAACTGGAGAAAACAGAACCTCAATTACAAAGACAAAAAAAAAGTGTACTTTTTAAAGTATATTCTATCTCTAGGGAAGGATAAGGACGTGAGAATTTTATTCAACATAGATAAATTTCCAAGGTACCTAAGAAAAAACATAAACCTCTGCTGAGCTGCCCTGTGGTCTGCAACATCTGAGGTACATTTGTTTGATACCTGGGGAACGGGAACCAATGGGGCTGGCAAACCCGGTTGGTAAGAGCTTATGACTATGCATGGCTAACAAACATGTACAGAAACTGCCCCAGGTCTGTACCTGGTTCCAATGAGCATATCTGCCCTTTGACAAGCACAAGCTGGTCCTCTCCCTAACTACCAGAGACACGGCAGCCCACTGGATATGTGAAATGGAACAACCCCAGGAAAAAAGGAATGAGTTGGTGGAGGTGATAATGCTGATCTGCCACGTAACTGCAGGAGCAAATCCTGATTTCATAATGATGCAGGTACAGCTATAGCAAACCACATATACAGATCCCCACCTGATTTATTTGGTTTTGCTGGGGTTTTTAAGGACAGGCTCAATTATCCAGCCCTCCCTGATGTCTGGCCCAGCTCACAGCCCCCAAATTTGTAAGGAATAAACCATGGGCTGTAAGAAACCCCGATTATCCGATGCCTTCTGTGACATCCAGATAATCAGGGTTGCTCAGCGCATCAGTTCTCAGGATCTAACCTTCTCTTCTGCTGCTGGGACCTGCTATTGGGGTGTCTAGACCCTCTGTGGCTCTTTGTGCATTCCCACCATGAGCTACTAGTTCATCTGGCCACTGGGAGGAGCCATCCACTTGCTCCCTGTCCAGCTCGGGGCTCTGCACTGAATCTGGCACTGACTCAAAGGCACTGTTCTCCTCCTCATCATCATCCTGTGAGGAGAAGACCGTGCTCTCAGAGATCTTCGCGCTGTCGACGGAGGAGAAGCGCGTGTGGCTGGAGAAGCGATTGTTGCTGTCATAACACGAGGTGCTGTAGCATGAAGTGCTGTAGCAGGAGGTGCTGTAGCACGAGGTGCTGTAGCAGGAGGGGCTGTAGCAGGAGGGGCTGTAGCAGGAGGTGTCACACGCCTCGCACTCGTTGTCACCATTGGGCCTGGAGCTCGACTCGCTCTCGCTCCCTGTCCTGGGGGCTTCCCCATCCAACAGCCCATCATTGAAGTCAGAGAGCTGCTCATCCAAGGGCCCAGGAGGCACCGTGCTCTGGCTGAAGTTCTCTTCAGCCTCGTTTTCCACAGGAGGCTCTGCTGCCACGGTCTCGCTCTCACTGGCCACCTCCTTATCCAACACCTCCTTGACCGTGGACTCCTCATCGTTCTCCCCGCCGTGGCCACCGTCCTGCTCTTCTTCCCCATCGCTGCTCATGCGCGCCGAGGGCAGGCTGTGCAGCAGGTTGTGGATCCGTATGTAGTGAGTGCGAGGGGTCTCTGGCTCACCGCAGGCCGAAGCTATGACTGTCTCGAGTTCAGATACGGGCAGGGAGCACGGCCTGTTTTTCCTCTTTGCTGTGGTCCTCAGTTGCAGCTTGTTGTCTTCCTCCTCCTGGGCTGAAGCCCCTTCTTCTTCCTCCTGACTCTTCTCTAGGTCCTTGCCAGCATGCACATCTGCACTCACCTCATCAATATCTAACGTTTCTATGCTGGTCAAGACTGCACCATCTCCCTGAATACCAGAATTGACTTTGTTATTTTCCCTGACTTCAGTCTCAGGAGGAGACACGCAAGCCATGAGAGCCGACTGCTCCGCGAGGTCCGTAGCGCTCAAAGAAGGCAGCACTTCTCCTGGGATGGATTCCAAGGGCTCGGGAACTGGCACCGCATCCACCTCCCCATCTCCTGCTAGCTCTTCATTTAAGCTGTTCTGGTTGACTTCCCCAGGTGGTTTGACAGCCCCTGGGCTATCGACACTGTTCACACCGTATCCATTTAGCTGTTCTGGAGCTGCACTTTCTGAGGTCACTGTGTTGATGCATGGAGGCTCACCGAGGCTTTCCTCCGTGGGGTTGTTCACAGGGCTTTCCTGGAGCTCAGCCGGCTCAGGATCTGCACTAATGGAGACCTCTTCATCATCTGTGTGAGACAGGAAAAGAAATTACTTACGCTTTTAACAAGAAGTGTTGACTGAACCAGAGGTTGCTGTTGTGGGGGGCACAAGCACCCATAGCTATCTGAGAAATTAAAAGCATAAATTACAGTGTGAAATGAGTGGGTAACCGAACAACTAGCAAGAAGTGGTGGTGATTTTTTTTTTGTGTTGGGCAGTCTTTCTACACTGGATTTAATCACAGGCTTACTCATGGTGATAATCTGTATGCAGCACTCTGTCTCCTTGCAGCATAACCTGAAGGTAACACCTTCTTGAAACTCCTCTTTGAGCCAAACTGGCACTGGAGGGAATATCATGGGAATGACAAGGAAGTCTTCCCTGAGATTTTAATGACATTCTTCTTTTCATGCTGAAGCTGGCAAGACTCCACAACAGAGAACATAGGAAACTGTTTTTCACATCCCTGAAAGGTGAAAACTTTCCCCAAAATATCCTTTGATGTGATCCACCGCCTTCCAGCCACAAACCACCACAGTTACTTCCAAATAACTACAGCAATGTGAATCAAAACCAAACCAAAAACAAGGGAAGGAGTTTTATTTTCACTTTTTCATTAAAACCAATCCAATTGAAAACGTTTCTAATCACTGCTACTGTTGCATTCCCTATTTTTACTTATGAAGTGCTCAAATGCAGATGGCTCTATAAATAACAGCCCATATAGCACTTCACTAGGGCAGCTGAGAGAAAAGCAGGTGAGACTTTAGTTTCCCACCCTCACCCTGCCCAGAGATGTGGCAAAGTATTGGAAGTAGCCAAGAACAGAGCAGTATGAGACACCAGGAGCTCTAAGCTAAGGGGAAACAGGGAAGAAATTGTGACTCACCATGTATCCTGTCACCTTATACACTTCCCTTTGCTCATGACTGTGCCTAGAGTCCCAGAGCATCCAGGACTGAGGTCAGAATTCTGAAGGGAAAGAATGCAAAGCAAAATAAAAAAAAAAAAGAGTTGGGTTAAGAGTGGGAATTACCTGGATGGATGGAAGAAGTGATCTCAAATCGGAACTGCAGCTGGCCACTGACATGATCTGTAGGAAGCCTGCGACCCAGCGTGTAGCTTACAACCCTGTCCCTGAAAGAAAACAAACACTGTCACAATAGACTATAACCTACCCAGTGTCTACTGTGCAGAGATAAATCTGCTGTGCCCTACGAAAGCACATCATAAAATACATAAAGGCTATTCATCCCAGCCATGAGGGCATGTTGACTTGCATACGAGAACGAATGGCAGAGAAGGAGAGGACAATGTCTTCAATTACAATGGAACAGCTGAGTAAAGTGAGTAAGACAGGCTGCTGAGATACACGAGCACATATGCATAAATATAGAGGGAATGGTGGCAATGACACTTCTGCAGCATGGACATGAAAATATCAACATGGGAAGCAAACAACTCCCACTTCAGCTATTGTAACATGACACTGCTTCCCTGCAGATCTGACCACATCTACCCTTCTGTAGAGCCTCGCTTTTCTGTATTTTCTTCCCTTCACCATGTGCAGAAAATTCAGCTTTCCTGTTCTTGTTTACAAGTCCTGTGCAGGCCAGTCCCCGCTTACCACCTTCTCTCCTCAAAACTGGCTGAGTGACTGCTCTTAATCTCTTTCCACCCCTCTTACCTCTATGAAGCTGAAATATCAGGAGAACACCTTCCTGACAAGGTTGATCAATGACTCCATTCTGTCCTTGTGCAGGTCCCTCCCTTTGCCACACTTCATCCACCCCTCAGAACAGAATGAAACTACAGAAAAGATTAACTTCCCAGCTGCCCGCAGTGAGGCTGAATCAATCTCTGCAAAGCATTTTTTGAGTGTAAAGGGTTCACTAAATAGTCATATTCACACATCTTTTGAAGAAACATAGTTTGCTTCCAGTTGGGCCAAATGGATTTGCTCGGATAGTTTCACATGCATCAGAAACTCATGAGACAGTCTCAAGACTTGTGTATGACCTCTCTGAGCTTGTGTGGACACTTCTCATTAAGCTTGCCTGAGATTCAAATGCCAGTAGGGTATTAAAACTAAGCCAGATCTAGTGCAGGCTGGAGGCACTGCTCTTGGCAAAGCCCATCCTCAGATAGACAGTGTTTACAACAAGGAAGTCAAATAGGAAGTTATAACCAGAAGATGCTGAGGAATCTTCTTGTACAGAGCAAAGCCAAGTTACAGGGCTCTACCTTCCCCAAGCTGTTCTTTTCCATCTGCTTTCTAAAAAGCTACTCTGCCTTCCCTACTTGAGAAACAGGGGGGTAGCTTAGTCCCTTCTGGTAGATTCAGCTGTCAATATCACAGCCAGTTTCTAAACCAGCTGTTTAAAAACACTTCCAACAAGCTCATCTCCCTGCTGTTCTGCTGAATTGAGATACAATTTTCAGAAATGCCTTCTTGGAAACTGCATTATTTACGCTTTCCTCAGGAGAGGACTCTTTTTCTCCTTTGCTCTTCAAGGTCTGAACATCACAGGCTTAGAGCCAACTTTCTGGCTTTGTCTGAATACCATCCATCTTCCTCAAATTGGTCTGTGTTATTTTGGCAACACACAGTTTCCCAGGACTTTCATGCAACGGGGAAGCAGGGCAGGGCTTGCGAGCTCAAGGTTGTTCCTTGGCAGCAGGGCAGGGTCAGAAAGCTTTAGCTACAACATGCCACATGTATTTTTCTAATATATTTCCACTTTCCAGAAATTAAAGGGAGGAGGACCAGATCTGGCATGATTTTAGCCCGTAGGTAATTCCCTGAAACGTGAAAACAGCCTGCTGATAACATCAAAAGAATATTCAAATTGAAAATATTGCGCTCTCCAGATTCGCAGCCATGATACACAAAAAAAGAACTTCTTCCCTAAATGCCAGCTCTCATTTTTCAAAATGTCATGCATAGGGTGACAGAGGGAATTCTTTTTCTGGCCCACAGTCCTATAAATTCTAATTAAGACCAGCACGATTCATCAGACAGACTGTCAGTTTAATAACTTCCCCATAACATCATCGTATCACAATAATAATGATACATCACCAGGGACTTCAGAACAGCAGCACACTCATCAAACAATGGCAAGCAGCACAATTTACCCGATGGCATGTCTTTCCAGGAGGCGCTGAACCGGCATCGAGAGTTTTCCCAGAAAACGTTTGATGATCGGTCGGCTCTTTGCAAATTTGTCTTTGACTTCTATTTCCAGGACATCCGTGGGCAGGGAGACAAAGCTGAATTGCTGCAATCAAAGAAGAGCACAGAGCATTAAGCTGGTGGCTGGGCCACAACAACACAGGGTACTTCAGCTGTGAGGCAGCTGAGAAGGGAAGGTCCAGTGAGGTGAGGGATGCAGGACCGCTGTTTTCAGATACACTCTGGTGAAATCTCTCCTCTTCTTGTTCATCTCTCCCCCGGCTCAAAAAGGAAAAACTCTGAAAATGCTATTTATCTGGATCACTCTCCTAACCTGGTTCACCCCAGAGCTCCCCAAAGAGCTAAGCCAGAAGGTAAGCCATGGCACAGGCTGCTGTCACAAAGGATGCTGAGGAAAACAGGAAAGACACTACCTAAAACTGCTCTTGTCACCAAGTGCATTGAACCATCTCAGCCGATCTGCTTACAAGAACAGCTCTGTTTACTTGTAAAAAATGCTTCAATAAACCTTTAGAGACCGTGCACATGCAAAACTGGGGTGATATTTTAGGTAGCAGGAGCAAGGAAGTCCATGCTTCCAAGCATGAGACCATTAGGGCACCTGCAGATGTCAAGATGTCCCCATCAGGAAAGCAAAGCTCAATTCAGAAACAATAGTGGAAAGCAAATATATTAGATAACTTGGCCTTGCTTTCTCCTAGACTGGCTAAATTCAATGCAGGCTTGGAGCTGGTGACACAGGTCACAATTTTTCCAAACATCTGCTACTACTGGAACAGGATCAATCCAAAAAGCACACCTGTGCTGTGGTGTGTGACAGTGGAACTGTCCAAGTGCTGTTCACCTAACTGAGAGCTCAGTACTGAACTGCAAGACAACTTCTGTAGGAAGTGAGCATTGACATGGATGAAAGGGTTTGTCCAGCCTTCCCACTGCCAAAACCAACCTTCACAACAGAATCATGCTCGGGGTTATCGAGGCCTGGAGTTAAGCCCTAAATTGCTTGCTCTGTTGAATCATGATCTAATTCAGAAAGGCTTAGTTCAAACACCTTCAAGTGAAACCAACATGAATGGGATAGTCTTGTTAATCAGGCCCTGCAAAAGCACACATAACCAGAGAAAAACAATTCAAACAGGAGCTAAAGTGGTTATTTTCTTCTTGTTTTTTTCTACATCTTTGCAACAGGTTACCAAAGATAAACCCACCCAAGGGGAGCGTATGTATATTGAATTCGTGTGTA
Source organism: Margarornis squamiger (assembly GCA_035222235.1). Lineage (NCBI taxonomy): Eukaryota > Metazoa > Chordata > Aves > Passeriformes > Furnariidae > Margarornis > Margarornis squamiger. Next base: position 51,493,107 of record JAWWTY010000077.1, on the reverse strand, counting down.
TATTGAAAGTTGCCTTAAAAATAAATTGTATTATCATTACTGTTTCACCTGCTAAAAACCTTGGGGTCCTGCCACTTCCTGACATTCAAAAGGAAAGCAGAAGAAGGGAATTAACAATTAACTGAGTCAGGTTATTGTAACATACAGCAATTTGTCATTTAATGACTTCTCCATCATCGTGCTGTTGACCACAATACTGCAGAAAAGTCTCTGGGGGGCAGAGCATGCACACACACAGAGCTAAAGCCTGAACTGCCCATAAGTGACAAGCAAAACATTAATGATCTGAATGTCATTAATGTAATTCATGTATTGCCTTGTGGCACCACGCTGAAGCAAATCAGAATCTGCATGGATATTTATTTTCATACCATCAGGTGGAACCAAGCCTGACAGCTCCTTCCTTGCACAAGAAACACGTGGACATTCCCAGTCATTCCTGAGCAGAGTATGGAGCAAGGTGTATTGGAATCAGCCCAAAATGTCCCTCTGGCCTTCAACAGCTGTGCCTCAAAGACATACAAACACCAGGGCATTGCACACAAACTGTAAAATCCAACTGTGCTCTGATTTCACCACCTGCCAAAGTGATGCATTTTGGGGTATGTGAGACTGCCCTGAGACCAGCCCCTGGTCCACAATCACATTTTCCAAAGGTTTCTTCTAGGAGAACGTTCTGATGCATAAAACCAGCAGCATTTTGGAAACACAACTAAGCCTTTAAGGCCACAAGTGTCCTGTGGCAGAGCTCAAAGGCTTTGCCATTTGGAGACAACTGCAGTTTGAGATCAAAAGTGAACTCCCTGAAACGGGCTTGGACACAGCCTGTAAACCATCTCTTAATGTTGTAATAAAAATGTTGTAACTCAGTGTTACAGAATCAACTCAGAAGTTCAGCTTTCACATTAAACAGAAGTATAACATTTATGGTTGCAGAGGAAAAACAAACTTTAGTACAATAATCCCAAGTATATTAATTTTAAAAGACTTCTGATTTTTCTGACAGTCACTCCTCGAAGGCAGATTCTTCTGTCTTTTTCAGCTGGCATTGACTACCGTGTGTTTTCTTCCAGAATCTAAACCAGCAATCTTTATTTAAACTGTATATTTTCACTGGGGCCACAACTCATTTTGTGGGCTTGTTCATGGGTTGGGCTTTTTTTCCCCACAAAAATTTAAGTTCCTTTAATAACAACCATTAGAGCAAACTCTGCAAGACTGGTCTAGAGTTTCATGGAACCTGCTGAAATCCAAAGACACTAAACTGAAGTTTACACTGAGACTAACTGGAGAAAGCTATACTGAAGTTTACATAAATGTCTGGGTTTTTTTTTTCCCCACAGTCAAAGCCAAAGCCAAAGCATAATTTCTGGCAGTTTTTTAAATTCTGATGTTATGACTTAAATTGTTCAGAGATTTAGCCTCTCCACCAAACCTGACAATGGCTGCATGGGACTGGTTCATGACTCTGTCTGAGCCTTCCTTTGTACTTAAACACAAAAAATCCCAAAGGAAGTCATGGATTTCAACACAACTGCAAACTCATCTACCAAAACAGCTTCAGTTTCAAGACTAAAGCCCCACCCAAGCAGAAGACTTTGCCTAATGACTACCTGTTCATTTGGGTAACAGCAGACAACAGGACACCTGAAAAGAACAATTCACACAATTTGTTTAAGTGATTACTCAAACTCGATGTTTTAACTTGACGTGTAATCAAAATTCAAGTAAAATGCATCACACAAAATGCAGGGAACAAACCTCTTCAAAGTAATTGGCAGACCCCACATCTACATACGATCTACAGCAGTCAGTGGATGAACAGGTACCAAACAAGAAGTTAAATCTCCATTCTGTGATCAGCCCAAGCCAGTAATTACCTCCAAAGGTGCACCAGAAATGTATTAGGACTGTTAGAAGAAATGGTCATCAGTCAGGTGTATTCCTAAAAGGAAGTTCTGTGCAGGAAGTCTGAACAAACACAAGCAATAACTGAAGATCCCTGTTATAGGGGGGAAAAATAGCACTTGCCATGTGGGCAAGGCTTTGTGGGGACTGAGGATTCCTGAGCTCTTGGCCATGTCTGCATCAGGAAGGCTTAAGGAGCAAGGTGAGTGGATCTGGAGAGCCAAGCAGCTCGTGCTGTGCACCTGATGACCCCATCCACAATGGGCAAGGGTTTCACCATGAGGTTACTCCAGGCTGGTGCCCCGGACTGAACTCCCCTCCCTGTCTGATGGGCACTCCTGAAGCACATCTGTTGGCTTCCTTGCTGCTGAGAGTAACTGAGGTCATGTACTTTAAGACTGCCCAGAGGTGGTTTTAGCAGGGAAATCAAGGAGATTTGCTTTGAAACAGGTTATTGTAGATGGACCCACTGGAGCCCTAAGAACAAGTTCAGATGTGCATTATTTTCCCCAGTTATTACCTTTTCAGGGTGTTATGGCATCCCTTGGGAACGATGATGACTAGGGGGAAACAGACTTGCTCTGGATGTGAAGTCATTCCACCTCTCTGCTTTTTCCACTTCTTCAGCCATTTGTGAATGCCTGTCCCGCTTGTTACAGTGGCAGGAGACTCAGTGATTACTGTGTTCCCACACATTTAAGGAAAAGAGGGAGTAGGACAGGAGAGAGATCTCCTTTTAATTCCTTGCTAAGAGAAAAGCTGCAGCATTACAGCACATCTTATTAGACACTGGGGAATCCGTACCAGGTACAGCCTTAAAGTGCCCCAGTCAAAGGAAAAGCTTCAGCTGGTATTTGCTCAGGCACCAAAAATCAACAAGCCATAATTAATTATTTCCATACAGAGAATGGAGGGAGAGGGAAGAGCAAAAGTGTCATGATGGAGAAAACCAAAGCCATATATGAAGTCCTCTTGGACTAAGCAGTGTATCCTCAGTTTTGGCTCTGGTTAGTAGTAAGTCATTAGAATTCTCCTCTCATTTCTGCAGCTTTTACACAGGTGCCTCCTGGAGATTCACACTCAGAGACACAAATCAGAGTTACTGAGAATGAGCTGATACCTTCATATCTCACACCACCTCAATGATCTGAATGGAAACTGGTTTTACATTACTGCTGGCATCTTCAAGGAGGATCTCAAAACACTGTAGTAAACAGCACTGAAGGAGCTGTAACCTACTTTGCAGTGCCTATTTGCTTCCACACCCAACACTGGGTTTACAGACACAGATGATTGATTTTATTAATGGGATTAGATCTTGTTGGGGCTTAATGTAAAGCATATGGCAAAGAATGAAGGCCCATGCTAATGCTGACCTGGCAGAATACACCTGTATCCATTTACAAGGTAACAGAACCATTTCCAGAGCTTGAGAGTAGTTTTCATAGAAAACCAACTACTGGTGGTGATTCATTCCCATGTTGTATTTTTAAAGTTGTTTGCATCCCCGAATACAGATGGATCACAGCGACTCAATAACACTATCAAGGAAGTTGTTGAAATGAACAGGGCACCAATTATACAACTTAAGTGCAAGTCAAGTTCTTTAAAAACAGTCAGTATAACAATTGGTAGACAGTATAATAAAGGCAGATAAATTAATACACTGGTGACAGGAACAATTAGGCTCTTGATTTGGAGTTGAATAAGCAACAGAATTAAAAAGAAATGTTGCAATATCCATCATGCATGGGGTGTTACAAGCAGAAGTAAATCTTAAAAGGCTGTAAATTACATCTGATGGATGAAGATTGATTTATTCTTTCAGCTGAATATTTCTCTTCGTTTTGTTTGCTTGTTTCAAACACTCCAGTGAAACAATTGCACTCTTTACTGTACACACCACTCTCCACCTGTATTATGCTGTTCTCCATTCAAAAACCCTCTCTACAAATCACTACTATCCCACACACACAAAGAATTGCAGTTCCTTGAACTTACTACAGTTCTCCTCAATGACAAGGCAAAATAATGCAGAGTCAGGAGTGTCAAATGCCTGATGTTTTAAAGTTTGAATCAACCCTTTCTACTGAACTCCTACAAAGTTGGGATAGGGCATTTCCAAACTGGCTTTTTACATTTCTTCCTCAGATTCACTATCTCTCTCTTGGAAACAAGGGATAAAAAAGTCCTTCCCATCTATTTCACATATTCTGCAACAGTCAGAGTTACTCATTAACAGGCTCATCATGAATTCTCTCTGATGGTTTAGACAGTTTTGGAGGATGTCTCTTACTTTATTAATGGCAGATTTCAGCCCTAAGACATTAGAAATTTAAACAAACTTCTGGATAAATCAAGTGCAAACACTGCTTAAAGAGTCAGGGTTTTAATTTGTCCCTCACACGTTGTCTGTGAACTCATTAGCACAGCAGAGGCTGAAAATATTGGAGGATTCTCATAAGCACTAACATAAGACTAGCAAGAGTGATAGTATTCTAGATGCAGAAGCTGCAAATCAAATGCACTTCCAGAAGGATAACATCTTGAAAAACATCTACACAATTTCTCACACCATAACCCATTCCTGAAGAAACTGAAGTTGTCCTGGGCTTCCACACTTCATTCATCAACACATATTAAAAAACCAAAAGTAGCTGTAGAACTGCAGCTTTTCTGTGCAGTCAGACTGTGTTTCACACTGTACCTGGACACGTGTGCAGCAATGTTCTACAGTGAAGGTACCACCCACAAGGCTTTACTCAGTCCCCAGGACACCTTTGGCAAAATTCAGAGTAAATTCCAGGTCTGGATTTCCCTTCAGCTGTGTATTGTTCTCATGCTTGGCTGTGAAGGCCTCCAAGTTTCTGCAGCATATTGTTTTGTATTTGCCAGTAGAAGGAGGGGGGGAAAGGTTATGCAAGATAAACAATAAGTAGTTCAATCAGTTGATGTTTCTTGTATTTTGGACTTCTGGTGAAATCACCCATTGATTCTGTGAGGTAGGACTGTCAGCATCCAGTGCTCTGAATATGAGATCAACATCAGATCAAATATAACCTGCTTCAGTTTAAATTCATACTGTTGATTCAAATACATTGAAACATCTTTAATGGCTTAACTGTGCTAAGCTTTGCTCAAGTATCTCCTGCTTTTATGACTCCAGGATTCTCTATCAGGATGCACCCACCACAGCAGCCTACACAGAGCCTCTAGAGAAGGAGAGAGCCAACCTAAACCCCTTTTGCAGGATCTGCCTACTGTGTGCTCAAGCCTCTGAGGGTTTCCTCCTCCTGACTTTGTGCTGCTAATCTCAAGAGACACGTTATGTGAGAAACTATTCAAGTGCAATACTTTTGACAGGTGGTGAGTTATCTGAGGTGCAGAGAGCATGAGCTACGCAGGTGACAATACTGTAAATTTGTGTCACAGCTCTGACACATTAACTAGTATTTGTTAAGTGCTCTTGCAACACCTCTGCTCGTACACATCAATTAATGCACCAGTGAAATGTGGTTATCTTCAGGGTGATAAAGCAGCCATCCCAAACATTGCTTTGTCCCAGCTATAATTCAACAGTGTTTGTAAAGGCTGAGGCAAAGAAACAAAGAGTGAAGCTGCAGGGAGTTTAGACAGCTTTTAACCTAGCACTGGGCTCCCACTTTTAGGCAATGTGCTCCTCCAGAGCCAGATTAGTGGAGCTGAAATTCAATGCATCACTTGGCACTTCCTACTACTTTATATATGTTGAATGGTTGCATCACCCAATTTTTATAGTCACCACTGGCCATTCCTTGAGGCTCTCTGTCCACATTCCAGTAAATGAAACAAAAACTGAGGAAACAGCCTGCTCAAGCTGCCACAGTTAAGGAAGAAATATCTAAATATGCCCAAGGGAAAGTCCCAGAAGGCTGAAGTACTTTATCTGAAAAAGCATAATTCCTTATCCAGCTGAAGGTATAGGAATGACTTCTTAAACCACTTCCCTTTGTTTCTTATGATCCAAAACGATCTGTATTGCTTGTCTGAACTATCTCTTTACTGCTTTCTGTCAAATTAAATCTTCTTAAGGGACCTTTTCCCAATCAATGTGACAGCACACACTGTCTCAGCAGGAAACAATATGGGAACAGCATCATCATTTTTCAAATATCAACATTAGAAGAGCTATGATCAACATTCCCCCTTCTCAACTGTCCTAGCTGTGCAGCAGATTTGGGAAGTGGGACTTTCTTCTGTGATTTTCTTTGTGTTTTACCTCAAATCAGCATGGTAGGACAACTCAGCCTCTATGCTCTGGCAACTGTGTGGATGGCCAGTGCAATTCCTGCTTGAAGTAGGGGTTCAGAGTCCAGGTATCCAGTGGCATGTGGTTCCAGGCACTCACTGATGTAACAGCACAGATGTTCCTGAAGAGCACGTGAAAACCCACAGAAACCTCACAAAATGATGCCTCTCTATCAGCAGAAGGTGCCACCTGGGCTGTAACCTCACTGAACAATCCTCACTGTGAGGGCACTTTCCCCTCCACAGACAGCCCTGCTGTGAGTGTCAGACTGTCACAAGCTACCCCTCACCTAGTAAGAAATTTCCATTTCCTCATGTCCTCTTGTACGAAGTATTGCAAATCAGAGCAATGGAAGAATAGCTTGAAGTCAGAATAACCTGTACTGAACAACACTAGAACGGCCTGTGAAATGATGATGATCATCATCAATATTACATGAGACAGAAGCAAACTTGCCTGAGGTATCACAGAGCTCCCAGGGTGTTTCTGTGATGCAGGTGCTTACTATGCAAATAGATCGACCCAGTAAGTATAGGAGGAGAAACACCAGAAGGAATTAATATAAATAAATTAGTCATCTTTTAATTCTGTAGGACTTTTGGTGCTGAAGCCCTACAAAACTGAGTTGACTCACTTCTGAATTTGCTCAAGGGTAATTAGGAACATATATAAAGATGCTATTCTGCAGCTATTTTGGGAACTTTATTTCCCTATTCCAGAGTTTTTCAAGTTCAGCATCCAAAACAAATCAGATTGGTCATTCAACAACCCCAAAACCCCCATCTGCCTTCTATTCACATGGAGTGACAGAGAACTTGAGGAAAGAATGACCCTCCTGAAATAACATATTTCCTAAGACATGTTTTTGTGAAAACAACTAGCAACTGATACTTTTAATGAAAAGCCTACGAGTCCACGACATTTTCTCACTTCACATATTCACATCTATCAGTGAAAAGAATGGCTACCACTACAATTCAGCAACAGTTTTCACTCTTCCTTATCCGCTTGTCCCATGGAGGGACAAAGCTGCAGAAAATCAGGCCCTTGGTCTTCTGTGCAGTGGAAACCAGTGTGGGTCTGCAGTGTAACACAGCCGAGAGCACAGAGCACAACACAAACCCAGCCAGCTGAACGCTGAAGAACACTGAAGAGAAGGCAGCAGGAGAAGGTGACAGTGACAGAGAGGGAGCAGCAGCGTGTCTGCACACCCTGGAGAGAAGCAGGGGGCTGAACAGCACAGCTGGCAGCCAGCTGTGCTCTTCTGCCTCCTCGTGTCTGTAATCAGGCCATTGCATTGTTTCTCCCCTTCTGGCTGCCAAACTTGGAAAAGAAATGTCAGCCCACAAACTCTGCCTGAGGAGAAGACACCCATGGCATTTTATTCTTATATACTGAGCATGATACACACACAGAGGGCAGGTTTCCCCTTTGTCCCTGCCCACCTCTAGGTCTGTGTCTCATGCCCTTCACTGAGAGATCTCTGCCGCCTGCCTGATCCTCCCCGCCAGTGCCAACTCCTCAGCTTGAGCTGGGACCTCTCAACCAGACACACCTGATGCTTGGCTCCACAGAGAAGGCACAGCTTGGTGGATGCCTCACCACAGTCATGTTGGAAGGTGTTTTTCTCCTACTAGTTTCAAGGTTGCCCCTCCTGTCACGTTACTGCCCCCACCTGTTGCATAACTTCATGTGGTTCCTCTAGGTAGCAGCATTCAGTGATATTTCTGCTGGCTTTGTCCCCCAGTCACAGTTCCACGTATATACAGTTTGACCTAATAGTCCCTGAACTACTTTGCAATTTGCATTTTAATTTGAATCAATCTATGCAGTCTATTTGCTTACTTTTGCTCTTTCCTGCAGTGGAGATACTGGTCTGACAGAGTGTGCCAGTAAATCACACCCATAATGCCAGGCTCCTTTAATTCCAAAGAGATTCCTTATTCTTGCTGCCTGCCTCCCTTTCCCATGTAATTTAAAACCAGCAGGCAGCAATTGAACTCTCAGATCTCATTAATACCTACAAGTCCTTCCAACAAGAAGAAGCAGACTGGAGACTTTCTTCAAGGTGATGGGCAAATGTGCCAAAGTTGCCTTTCATTTATATTGCCACTGATGCTTTTCAATCACACAGCTTCTCTTTGTTTGCATGCTATACTTGTTCTGCTTTACATAATGTCTCCTCTCTGTGTAAGAACACCACGACAATCTAGGAGCCTTTCATGCTATGCAAGTTTAGTTTTCAATTCTGTTTTATGCCTGCCTTCAATAATTAACAACTTCATAAACTACATCCATGAAATACCACCCCTATTGAAAGTTTTAATGTATCATTCATCTTTGTAGCTAATTAAGCTTTTTGTACTAAGACAAGTCATGAGATACGTCAAACACAGCTAGGTCAACAACTATTTAGCCAAGAAGGGAATTAGGAAAAAGGAAAATAAAAGAAAAAAGAGGGATAGAAAAGTCTCAGCTCAACTCTCAAACTGCTTACCTCTCCTTGCCAGATGGGGTTGACAGTATTACACATGATCTTAGATCTTTTCTCCTGCCCATGATGAGGAAGTGCTGGGAAGATGCTGTGTTTTCCAGGCTGAATGGAAATCTTCAGGTAAGGGTCTGGATTGAAGAACATTCCTTTCTTCAGACCAAAAGCCTGGAAATCTGAAAGAAGGTGAATAACATGATTATTTTGCCACATTCCAAGTATCTCTTTGGCACATTAGGGACAATATAAGGGGAACCAGTAAGGAACTCAAATAATATGGCTGGAATGTGAAATTATTGTGAGGCAATGTAACACCAAACCATAACGACCTTGTGATTTAGGAGTTACAGATTATTATATAATGAAACTGCAAATTTACAACCTAATTGTGCAGACTGATTTGGCTTAAAAATCCGTATTTATGTAATTTCAAGTGATCTGCTAATTTTTCTAACAAGCCAAGCACTTGCCCAGCCTGACTCCAGTGGAAGGAGTACTCTGAAAAAGAGATCCAGTCATTTAATCACCAAGTCAAGGCATTCAGTACCCAGTGCACTTCTCTTAAGTATCAATCTTTCCTTTCTACAAATCTTAGTTCTTTACAGTTCTTTTTTCTACATGAAAAGCCATTTTTCACTTTTTCCATTTTCAAGCATTTTTTTCCCTGCGTGGGTTCAACTTTACCTGTAGTAACTTGGAAAAACTCTTGTCTGTGATGTCCAGATTTTAAGCAGGGCTTTGTAGCTGCAGAACTCCCAGGGAGCATAATGTGTGGTGTGCAGACAGAAAGTCTCCAGGCACTTATTTGCAAATTTACTCATAACATTCTGAAGAAAGACACAAAGCCCATTACGGGCTGTGCCTGTGAAGCCAATGAAACACAAACCAATCTGCTGCTAAATCATTAATTTTGGCTCAACAGACACAAACGAAACCCTCTGGCCTTCTCTTTTTCCAGATGCATTTCTGAGCTTCCTTTGGAGGGTATAAACACTTATTCCTATTAGTGAGTTCAGGAACTAATTTATTTCCCACCACTTTGCATGGAGATTCTCCTCTGTTTAAAGCTTTCTTTCACACAGGGCCATAAGCACTGCACTGCATTCTGCCTTCTTTCTCTTGCTGTATTGAAGAGATAAAGTATTACAAGAGATAGTTTCCCAAACCACTTAGATGCATACCTAAACATTCAATTTAAACACGTATTTTTTCTGTTAGGCATGTTTTGAAAACATTAATTTTCACAGTCTTTTAATTGTCTTCTGATTAAAAATCCAATTATTCTGGCAGGTTGTGGGTGACCATGTAAAACTCCCCAGGCAGATATTTTGGATGAATCTGAAAATCATACACGTTGCACACCTTCACCAGTACTTTTCCCAGAAAACAGCTATATCAAACACAGGGATAAGGTTCACCCAGTTGTATTTTGCTTCCTTAACCTATGGTAATAGCCAACACAACCAAAGGTGCAAGTTAAAAAGCACTGCTCTTCCTTCGGGTGGTTTTAATCATCTATTCCAGCACACAATTCACGCTGCAGATATTCAGAAGCTGTTGCACAGCCGGCCCTGACACAGACGGTGTTTTACGAATCTCATTCTTGAGACATTCTCTAACAAGTAACAATACCAAAAATGGAGGGTATCACTGCTAAGAGCCTATTTGAAAGGACTCTGTTGACAGCATGTACTGCCATGGTCCTGGCAATGCTACCACACAGAGAAAATTACCTGCTTCAAACTGATAACATTGATTTCCTTCTCCTTTCTTTTCGAGAGCACAAGCCCTGTGTAGCCAGCGTGTATCCCATCCACCAGCCCTGCTGAGATCCTGTATGGCAACCTCTTTGCCTTTGGAATTTGTACTGCCAGAAATGCCTTGCACAAGCCATGAATGACAAGGCCCAGCAGTGTTTTAATGTCAGGCTGGGAACGTATGAAAGGAGAGAAAAACCTTGGGGATCTTATTTTCTTTCTCTCTGATGTTTCCTCAGAAGATTCTGAAACTGAAATATTTATTGCTGTATATGTTTCTGATTCTTTTTCCTTCAAAGAGAGACTGCACTATCTTTGGGTACCACTGAGTAAAGAAATGGTCTATTGATAGACAGAAAATACCTAGCACTCAATTATGCATATTTATATATTATGTAGCATAAAGAAAATACATATGATGACCTACCAGCCTCTTTCCAGTTATGGGAATCAAGCACAGCCATGAAGATGAAGGCACTCCTAGTCTCATTTTTGTATTTGGATGAGGAAAAAAAATATAATTCAGCTAAGCTCACAGCAGGAAATTTTATTTGTGTCATTTTCTTGCTTAAATTGCAAAATGTAACAAAATTTGTTAAAAAGTTAGTTAGAAACTTCAATGTTTAATGTCCAAATTACGCACAGGGCTAGTAGGAATAGCTTTCTCAAGGGCAAATATCCCACTTATATATCTCACCACAAATTCTCATCACTGTGAAAAATGGAGCATCAAAAATGCAAAAGCTCTGAATAAAGTGACATGGATATGTGCAGTTAACCAGAACTGCATTTAATTGGGAGTGAAACTTAGCTGTAGTTGCTGGACCTATCTGCTGGAACTTGTAAGCAAAGGCTCTGATATTCCCAACAGAGCAAGCCCAGCTATTCTGCTTTCCCAAATGAAAATATGTCTCTCTATCATCCTCATAGAAAAGGTTCTGAAGATACTAAATAGCTGAGTGATGGTCTGAGGCTAACTGAACTGGAATCTTTGGTGGAACCAATGAATTCCACAAGGCTGGGATATGCCCTGCTGTGCTCTGTAGGTTTAGAGTGTATTTCCTGGAGGCACATGAGGAAATGATACCAAGATAACTTCTCTGTGCTTTGCAAAGGTGTATATTCCTCCAGACTCTTTAAAAAAAGTTATTAATATATCACCCAGCAGTTTCCTATTTAGTCATAAATCACACTTCAGCGTGCCAGAGATAATTTACATCTCACAGTGTGATGAGGTCAGGTCATCTCTCAAAGATGACAGAAGGAAGGAACCCAGGCAGAGAGAAAACCATCACAGACCCTTTCACTGCTGCACACCTGCAGTAATTGTAAGTACATGTCCCTAATGCAGCTGGGCTCACTTCACTGTAAAAAATGGCTTATCCTTATTGCTGCTGGCCCCAAGTGAATTAGGGATTTGTTCCAACTTCAGAGCTTCCCTTCCATATATGCTGATCTCCAGGGCCCTGGATGAGACCTAAGAGAGCCTTGTGCTAGGTCACTTGCATGCATGTACCCTCTGTTCCTCAGGTGGGCCATAGACTTTCCTGTCTGCCTCATAAAGGGTCATTTGGCAAATCTATTTGCCAAGCAGCATCACCAGCTTTGGGCACTGGTGAGTGGATAGTGATGGAGAGCCTGTTTTTGTGGCAAACTGGAAACCAGCATGTATTTACTGGAACCAGGTGAGGATGCCCATTCCAACAGGTACAGCTAGAACACAGCTGTGTTTTACCACAGACGTTTGATTTTGCCTCAGCACAAATTGTTACACTTTCAAAAGGCCAGGGAGGAGCTCTGATTTAGGCTAGTGAGTCACATCTGGTCACACTCAGCAGGAAGATTCTCCGACAGTAATGATGAGCAAAACCACCATAAAGGTGGCACTTCAATCCCCTGCAGACAGACCCACGCTCCATGGAGGAGCATGACAAAAAAGGATGGAGAAGCAGAGAGAGAACCAGACTCTGGAGCGGTCTGTTTTCTAAATTAAGTACATTTGGCATGGACATCAATACGTCAGAAGTAAGTTAAGGAAGCTGGAAGATGTTTTCCTCAAGGGATGAGAGGACTTTGCCAAAGCTGTGGAAGAGCTTTCCGAGAAATAACACACAAGGCTGTTCTGTGCAGTTTATAAATGTGGCTCAAGAAGACCAAGCCCATCTACTCTCTTGATGGTGAATATTTTATTTCACTGAAGTAGCCAGTCTACAAACCCGAAGAAGGCTCAAAAATTAGTAAGTAGCAGAGCTACTAGTTTTGAGAAACTGATACTGATATTCTAAACCAGCTGGCAAATTCCTTCCAACAAATGCCAAGTACTGAACGCATTTTGTGTTTCCAAGCACTGTCCAGCTGAGCACAATTGATGTCTTGCAGCGATCTATAGTGGCAGAGGTTATTAAGCCCTACAAATTCTATGGTCAGCTCCCCAAATTCACATTTCTCTTGTTTAGCACAGTAGCCTTGTGATCTCAGGACCAGGAAAGGAGATGTATTCCTCATGAGCCACTTGACCCTCTGAGCAAATGAAAACATCCTGAGTTAGGCCAAACCTGCCCAGAACATACCTGAAAGCAGCACTAATGGAGTTAACAGGATACTGGAAAGAACCAAGTGTCACTGGAAGGACCACAGTCAATTTAGATTATGAACTAGCTTGATGAGCACCAAAATGAAATCTATTCCCCCTGTGATCTGATCATTAATGGCAGAGAGTAAAAAACACTGTCATCTTACCGAGATCCTGATAGTTCATGTATCAAAGCACAATAAACCATCTTCCTAATCCATCACCTCAAGAGACTTGCTAATTAGGATGTCAATGGACAGCGCCAACATTTCCCCTCAGATCTCCTTTGTGAATTCCCAAAGAGCTGTCAGCTTGGCTTCTGACACCAGAAAAACGTGCTTGGACAGGACTGGTGTGTGGGTTGACTACCAATGAGGGAAGGTAATTGCCAGGGTGCTGATATGTCAGTGTTTCTTTGGCAGAGCTTGGGCACATGGGGCAGGACCCATCTCAGAGGGCAGCAGTGCACCTGAGGAGCTGAGCTACCTGAGACACAGTCGTGGCTTCAAAAGGAGGAGCAACAAAACCCTCCTTGCTCAAGATTCAGCAGAAGGCACCCAGGTGCTGCCTCTCAGCCACGTGCTTTTAAAGCAAGAGAAACTGTTTTAGTTACTCTCAGTGTACAAAGCTCTCGGTCGTAAGAGCACAGTGATACTGCCTTTGCTGAAATGCCAATCTGGCTCATGCAGCAGCATATGATACTAAAATTCATCATAAGAGAAGTGTGCATGGATTCACAGAAGTATTGCATCTCATGCAGCAGCATATGATACTAAAATTCATCATAAAAGAAGTGTGCATGGATTCACAGACTTACTGCATCTGGTGTTAGATTTCAAGAAGCAAATACCAAGCAATTCTACAATTCAAACAGTAATGTGCAATGATAGGAAGTCTTAAAATCCAACACTACAAACTAATGGGGGGGAATGAGAAAGACACTACATAAAGTACAACAGAAGACTGACTTGATCAGCTACTGAATGAGATTCTGCAACTGGTGATATGCAGGAGGTGAAATCAGATAATTAAAGCGCTTCTTTCTGCTCTCAGAAATCTATAGATCTATAGACAGACTTCACTTTCCTTTTGAAATAGAATCTTGTGTATTTGCACAAGGAGGAATTGAAAGGTCTGAGATTCTTTTAAAAAAAAGACTAAGTGGATGAGATAAACCAAAATACTTCTGTTGCAGGGCTGCCAGGCAAAACATTACAGGCAGTGGAAGAGAGGACAAAATATTTTTTTCTAGCTGTAAACGCTCCAAGGAAAAATGAAAGGGATTCTCATTTGTGTAAGGAAAGGGCAGCAGAAGTATTAGGAAGAAAATAGGTCTATTAATAAATGAAAAGCAGAAATTAATTATTCAAAAACAGTTGAAAGACAGGCTACCTTTTTAATTGTCTTCAGCAAGGAGGAAAGCAACAGAAGTCTGAACAGCTTATCAGAGAGTGGGAGCTCTTACAACTATGGGTGATTGACCAGTGGAGCAAAGGGCCACCTCTGGGTGCCCCCAGGCCCACACTGCAGCCAGACTGTGAGACTGTGTGAGCCAAACTCCTGGGACAAGGTGGCCTGTGCTGTCCACGGCAGGACTCTGCAGGCACAGTGTGCTGGAGGTGGCAGAGAGTCCCCTCACCTTCACACAGCACCCGACAGGTCCGGGGGATGAGAAAGCCAGCTTTATAAAGAATACACCTGGGCAAGTTGGCAAGAGCTGGGGAGGGCAGAAGAACCAGCAGGTTTATGGTATTAGCCAAAATGTAGTGGCCAGAACTCCTGTTACAGTCACTGGGATTTCAAAAAACTGTGGGAAGATAAAGTGCATTACATACCATACATCCTTAGTGGACCTTATACTATTTTCAGTTCTGATTTATACTCTGACATCTATAAACTGACAACTGGTATTACCTGAATACCTGGCCTGACAGCCACACAAAAATAACATTCCCAGAGAGGTGTGAAGGGGATAAAAGCCTGAAGGTCTGTGGAATATTCAGATCCTCCAGTCATTCATTCTACAAGAACACCTATAAATAAAGTGTGCAAACACATGAGATACGTGAAATAGCAGAGCCTGGGAAAAGGGATTTGCTGCAATTCCATGCCATCCTCATGATGACACTTTCTAAATATACCAGCCACCAAGGCTGGTTTCAAGGGCAAACATGTCACACTGCTGCTAAACCATGGACCTGCAGTGAAGTAGCTGGTACATCTCGGGGAGCTCAGCACATTTCTTCTCTCTGTACTTCATGCAAGACAGCTCTGACACTTTCAGCCACCTCATCAGAAGTGTGGCATTTCACTGGTAAACACCAGAAAAGGCACACTGGAAAATAATTGCAAAGTGGACAGCATAGCTTTCCTTAAAGACTTTTTCTCCATCTAGTTAAATTAGGCTTAAGATACTTCTCTTGGTATTTTGAATAATAAAAGCTGTAATAATACTGTCATCATAAAAACTATTAAGAGGCTTAATCACAGGAAATTGCCTTCTGTGAGATCAGTGTTGCTGGTGAACATATTAATCTGAATCAACCTTTCACAGGACCAATTTTCAGACTCCAAAGCAGCAAACATGAAGGCAAAATCCCTCCCAGTGACATAATGTGAACTCTCTGCTATTTCCATTCTCAAGAAGCCAGTCATCTTCTTGTGCCCTCAAAACATCATTTTACACCCTTTTCACTGCCTGCCATTTTTATTCAGTCCAGGAATCTTTTCTCAAGCAAAACCTTCAGTGAAACCAGCTGGGGTTTGTCCATCTAAATACCCAGTAAACAACAGAAAGAATAAAGCACTTTGTCACCAGCTTTTTAGAAGAACACTGTTCCTGCACAATTCATTTTATCACAGGCTCCAACTGGAGCCTCAGCAGCACAGCAAGTAATACAAGCCATCTGAAATGCTCAGCACTTCTTGGGATTTGGCCTTCTTTGACATTTATTCCCTCCCATTCTGATAATGCTTTGTTTAAAAGGTGATATGGTAGAAGACAGAGCTCTTTTTGCACTCTTTAGGTGACAGACTGCTCAGGGCATGATGGCTCCATGCTGGTGCAGTGCTAAATGCAGTGGTCCCCATTCACACTTCTTGGGCTTTTTAATCAACCATAATTTGGAAACTTAACTTTTAAGTAATGACCTTGAAGGTGACAGTATACCAAAATATAGGTATTGACAAGAAAAAGTCTATGTGAGCCAAAAGGGCTCACAACAATGGAGAAGTTACTGCTGAGACAGTAGTGCAAGTGGAAAGGGATCCCAGTCCCTGTGATGCCTCTGGAAGGTCTGGCTTGGTTTGCATTTTCTTAGCTAGCATAACAGATACAGGAATAGCAATAATTTTGCTTTGAGAGAGACAACATTTTGTTGTTATGGTATTGACTAAGTAAGAAGGTGATGTGTTAATCCACTAACTTCAGAAAGACTGAAAGGGAACTATTTTGATACTATAGATTTTTGACAAAATAATTGTCAAATTATGTTATCAAAGCCTTTCAAATATCTGGCTGGGATGATGCTGTTAATATGGGCGTGATATAAATACAGATTAATTGCTTGTAAACCACCAAAATAAGATATCCCAATTGTATTACAAGGTATGGTCTTTATATACTTTGAATCAAGCTGTAAAGTAGGTACTCCAGTTTATAAAAGGCAGACCACATTGTTTAGCACTCTCACAAATTACTCCTCTTGACACCTCCTGGTCTAGTAGGCCAAAGAATCTGGGAGAATGAAAAACTGTGACTAGTTCTGTGTAATATTATTTAAGAACATTAAAAAAATATTAACTCCACTTCTTTATTTCCCCTGAGCTAAAACAGTGGTTTTATCAACTTATGGGTGGATACCCAGAGTCCAGCTCAGCAAAAATAAGTGATGTGTTAAAAAAGCCCTACCTAATATCAGTCTGACCTGCCATGTATCATATTTAACCTCTCAAGAACCACACTGGCTGCCTGATTTGGAAAAGCACTTGCTGCTTAGTAGGGGGAAGCCTGAAATAAGTAAAATGGCCAAAGCTAATCATATAATAAGATACTTGTCAAAGTGTAGGATTTTATACAGAAAGGCCTATGCTTGTAAAACTTTTGAACTAGGATAACTCTTTTTACTCTGTACTACTTCATCAAAGAATTTCCAAGTCAAGTTAAGCATCTTTGTCTGCCAGGAGCTAAAAAATTACAGAAACCAAGTAGCAAGCACAAAACTCCAGAATGAGAACCTGGCTCACAACTACTCCCTTTGGCCACAAACTCATTTTTCACCTAGAGATGTGAAAGGTTCCAGAAACTCCAGTCCTCAACTCTTTGGCCTTAAAACTTTCCCACCAGCAGTGACTTACCTGACAATGAAAAACTTATCAGTCTCCGACTTCCTTGTCCCTGGATTGAGTCTTCATTGGTGATGCTTTTAAAAATCTGCTGGAAGACAAATAATGGTGAGAAAGTCTCCAACAACTCTTGAAAAGAGAAATTGCTTACTAACTGTCTTTTTTTGCAGGTTCTCAGTTTACAACAAGAATCAATTAGATGACCAGTGATCAAAACAATGTTTTTATCTAGGTAATTATTTAACCATTAATGGCCTCAGTCATCTCTTCCTGGAAGCTTTTACTTAAAAAAAAAATAAAAAAATAATGATGCAAAAATACTGGTGTAATTTAAATACAGCAGTTCTTCACCCAGAAAGGAATTACTTATTAATAAGGAGATAGAAGTAGTACATAAGGATCAGGATGTAGCTATCACCTCTTAAAACAGCTTCCACCTTAATACTTGTGTAGAAAATCTTGTTCCAGAAAGACTTCTGAGAGGTTCCTAATACCCTGCACAAAATACAGCTGTGAATTATGATAACAATAAGCATTGAGGGTGATATGAGGGGGGGAAAATCCATATTAAATATGGATAAATAATCCATACTAAAAAACCCATAGATGACCCTTTGTCCTCCACAGTTTAGGTTTGATGCCAGTTTTTCCTTCAGCAAGTTTATTGGTGGCTGCTGCTGTGCAAATGAGAACCCAAGCTGCCTTCTGGCCGTGGTCACAAGTGGGAAGCAAGAACGCCTTTGGTCAGTGTCTGGGGCATCAGCAGAAACCCCGAGCAGGGCAGAGGGGATGCCATGGGCTGCCAGACTCAGTGGTGCTCCTAGTACAGCCTCCCATCAGCTCTGCAGCCAAACCAAACACTGCTCTGCCCCCAGGAAGCAGCAGCTCCTCACCACTCTTGCCATTCAGCTTTCAGCCAAAAAAAACCAAAACACAAAAAACCCCCAGCATTTATGCAGTGAAGTTCAAATCTGTGCCAGGAAACAGTAAGTCGAGTCCCACTCAGCTGTGACTCATGGCTGGGTGTATTAAATATTGTGTAGTCAGGCTGAACTCAGACAGCAGGCTGGTGTGTGCCCCCAGAGAGGGCACTGCAGCCCAGCCAGCAGGGATCAACCAACACAGCTGATCCAGGAGACACAGGTTGAATTCAGACATCATCAGAAAATAGTGGCCTCTGGTGGACTTGACTTTCTGTCTCTTCCAGACTATGTAAACGGCATTAAAGATGCTGAGTGGAGCAGGACCACGAGTAATTCCAGGGGAAACATCTCTATTGGATCGCAGCTAATTAGTTGCAGTTGTACTTTCTGTCTTCCCAGCTAAGTAGGTTTCCATGTATGTATTGGAGCCACTATTGATTTCTGGAGAGAGACACATTTAAATCAGAATACATTTGACCATGAGAATTTCATGAAGAGAACTTGGTAACCTTTACCAGCCAAAGCTGTGATTCCACCAAGAAACAGACATTTCCTTGTCACTGTGTATTTTTTGTACTATGTCACTACCTGACTTTTATTAGACATTATCTTTTAATGCTGACCATCATGGTCTTCTCATGATTTTGTCCAGGACAGTAACTGGGCCAACCAACCTAGAAATGTGCACATTTGCAAAACACATGCTTTTTCCCAGTTCTTCAGTATTTCTCTGGGGTTTTTTTAGATCTGCCATGTCAGTCATAGATCATGAATAGTCTAGCAGTCTACACTTTGAACAAATTGGGGTGGATCTGATGAGCTCCTGCAAACACCAGCCTGTTCAAAGCTTAAAAATATGTTGCTATTAAATGACTCTTTGGGGGCCATACCTACACTAGTGAAATTACATCAAGACAGTTATAATAAGAGTATTGTTTTGAGTTCTCATATAGGCAAAGCATCCCCAGCACGGCCAAACCTGCTCTGGCAAAGCTTGGCATTATACAATGGGAGTAAAAACCCTCCAGTATCACAAATAAAGCAACAATAAAATAAATCTATTTGCATTTCAAGAAGTCAGAAGGAACAGAGGGGGAGAAGGGAGAAAAATCTCCCCCCATTGTCTGCTTTTCTGAAAATAAAAAGAGCTATTTGCAGCCATTCAGACTCACTGTTTTCTAGTGCAACACCAGGCTGTGCCCTGTAGTGAGGACAAGGCTGCACTTGGCACAGGGCAGGGCAAGAGGGGGTCCCCAACACTCAGCAGCCACCACACCAGCTGGGTTTCACAGGATCTTGAGGCCTGGGATGGGGACATGCTCATGTCACAGTGTTCCTGCTTGCCACTTATTATGAAAGAAATCCAGACTGATTTTAGTGGCTCTAACATAATTACATTGGGAGTTTTGTCACTGTAAGTAAACCCTGAATTTAGTCATCAGGAGGTAAAAACCCCTCAACCTTCTCAATTGTCACTTAAAATATAGTGAGTTGACAGAAAGATGCCATTCATCTCATCACTTGACATCCTATGGACTTGAAGCCCTTCACATGAAAAGGAACAAATGTGATTCTTCTTCAATAACTTTTGTGCTCTTTTATGCCCTTGAAGTGAGAGCTCAGTCGGAATTAGTTTAATAATTTTAGTTTATAATGTCATGTTTCACATTGTGTAGCCAAGTCTTCCTGATACAAACCAGAATGAATATGCTTTTCCTACATGCCTTTGTTGTATCTGGACATGAAGAGATAGGACACAAGCTGCATCTTCAAGCCTAGCTGAATCTCTCTCAGAAAACCAAAGGCTTCCTGAACTGGGTTCAAACCTCCTTTTGCTTTCCTTGAATGTACTTGGAGCCAGCATCATTGCCACTGATGGGAGAGCATATATTCAAACACTTAGAGAAGCATCAGCACTTCTTTAAAATATTCTCCAGTAATCACACACTGTAAGATCTTCTTCTGGTCTGCTACAGAGTGTCCCAGCCCCTGAAGAATGGCAAAAGACATCTGCCAGGGCTTGGGATGGCTATCTGTGACACATGGGAAGGTACCTGAGGCCACATCCAAGCCTCTTGGGACTTGCTGAGCTCAGGAAAAGGTCCAGGTTTGGCAGTGCTATTCATTTTTACAGCACAGAGAAGAAAAAAGACGGAAGGAGATGACTGAAAGCTAAGAATGATAGTCTTGTCCTAGTATCACTTCTCCCTGTGAGTAGTTCCTGTAAATGCTGGAAGGCAGCTAGCTGTGTGACCCTGCATGAGAAAGGAGGAAGGCAGGCTCACAGTGGTGAACTGAGCCCTTGGGACTCCCTCCCTCTTTAGCCCTGGTATGTGCTATGGAGAAAAATAAACTCTTGAGAAACCCCAGAGTATTGCAGTCCAGCAGCTCCTGCTGTGACAAAATTGAGTGCATCACTACAAATTTGCCTAAGTAGAAAGCCAGAAACAGAGACTCTCACAACTAAGTAAAACCATCTCCTAAAAAACCTTTGCCTTTGCTAGTCTACCTAAATATGTGGAAGAGTAACAAGGACAACACTCCTGCTCCTGAAAATAAAGGGGCTTACAGGGCACACTGCCCCTATTCAGGGGTCTGCAGGAAACCCTACCTGTGTTCACCCAGTGCTGTACTAGAGAAATCTGCTTTTGGACAGCACAGTGACCAGCAGACCTGCAGCAGGCTGGCAAAACGTGGTTTGCAGCACTGGGTGCCTTTTGGCATGTTTGCCTCCAGTGCAGCCCAACCTCGCTACTGTTAAAGTCCTGGTGACACAAAACAAGATAAATGTGATTTTATTGCATGCATCTACCACTGCTGACAAATACAAGCACTTACTCCTTTTCCCATACACTGCAGGAAAACACAGTCATGTCTTAGTGTTCTGTAACACCCTTTGCTCCCCAGGACATTTTTGGTCCCTGTGCCCCCATGAAGAGATTAAACAAAGCTAAGCAAATTATCTTTTCCCATAAGCAGAAGAAACATCCAGATTAAGTAATCTTCCTCTTCACTGGCAGCCAAAGCACTTCTGTATCAGCAGCTTCTGCTGCAAAAGAATGGCAACGTTTAATGACCATAACTGATATAAATTATCTCACAGAGGCCAGCATTTCTCACATTTAAACAGAGGAAATTGCAGTGACATGATAAACAGTGCTGCACTACCTGTTTGCTTTAGCTTTTGTTGAATTACATGGTGAACATCATGGACATGACCTAATGCTCAATCCAATCAAGTTTCAATTTTACAAGGCGCTAATTAAAACCTAGAATAATTTACACTGACAGCACAGACTGTAACTACAGTAATATCTAATGCAGATTAAATAAGCACTGTAAAGTGGTGAAGCTCTAGCCTGGACAATACTATCAATTCACAAGACTTTTTTTTTTTTTTTTTTTAAAAAGCAGATCTAGAAACATGAAGTATTTAGAAGAGCTCACCCTTTCAAGCACAGCTTTGCTGACATTAGTTTAAACTAGCTTGGAATTATTGTTTCAACAGACCTGTGTGTACACGGCACAGGAGCCCAGAACAATTCCTCAACAAATGATTCCCCCCTAACCTATTTCTGCTGGCTTTTGCTGTTTCCCTCGATTTCACCGAATGCTTAACATTAGGACAACTCCCTAAAACACTTGGGAAAAGGCTTACATTTTCCAGAGCTCAGCAGTGAAGCATCTTACCACATGAAGAGAATATCAAACATCATCCCAAATTCACACATATTCTACCATCTCCTTTAGAGAGGGAATTCCTCAGTGGATCAGCAAATGGGTGAATGTTCCCATTTCCACCCAAGCGCATAATTTTTAAAAAAATAAAAGTTTCGTAAAAAAAAATTGCCTAAGCAAACACAGACTAAGTGTTTTCATTCACTCCATCACTTAACTTCTTCAGTGAAGAAGGTGCTTTGGGATGGAAGGGGTGAATTCTGCCAGGAGCAAATGCAGCTCCGTGCCTGCCACTGACAGAATCATGGCTCTAATCTCAGGCACCACTTTGAAAATCTGCCCCTAATTAGCAGCAGTGCCTCAGCTGCAACCCCCCCTCTGCTAACAGAATTATCCAGCTCTTGAATGCAATATATTCCACTTATCCTGTTAGCTTGTTAAGCCATTGTGCTGGCACTGGAGTACTTTTTCTATCAGGTGCCTCTGAACAGCAGGCAGCTTCTGCAGCAGCAGCCCAGCTCCTGCTGGGCCAGCTCACATCCCTGGATGTGCCCACACACTGAGAGGCTCCTCAATGCCATTCCCTAATTAAGTGGACAATTTGCCTTTTGGGGGCATATGGCACTTGCCCCCTGTCCGCACAAAGCACCTTTTGCTTCATCTTGCAGCTGTGTTTATTGATTAATTGATTTATTTCCAGGAGACAGAAGTTTTTCGTTCCAAAAGCTCCTGTCCTAGAAACCCTTAAAAAAGGTAGCAAGGAAGTGAGTAAACAGTTGTTTGTTTTTTTTCCATTGAAAATGTTAGGAATTCTTTCAGCAGATTCTAGATTATAAATCCTGGCAGACAAAGTAAATAACTGGAAAAACCCCTGCTGCTTAGTATCATCAGTAAAGTCCTCTAAAAGGCAACTATCAACAGTCTTGTGACAAGAGGACATCCAGTGACAGTACACACCAAGTGTGTGTCCCCATGCTGGCACCAAGCTATTTCACATTTCCCAACCAACCCTATGTGTGTGGAATCCATTTCAGCACAACCAGAATCTAGAGTAAGGATGTTAAAAGCAAATGAAACAAAACCAAGGACTGAGACATCAAATGAGTAGCTTCTGCAGAGTCCAATATCTTTTTCTTCCAGACTTTTATTAGCTTTTTAATTGTTTTAACAGCTCTGCCTAATAAACTTCAGTTATCCTTTGGCAGCAGTGGAAAAGCTTTGCTTTGAGATTCTGCTCTTCCCTCACTCTTCCCGACTTCATTTAAATGAAGTCTTGGATTGTCAGATATTTAAACACAATTGCACATGCCTGTGGGTAGGCTTTGGGTTGTGGTTTCTGGGTCCATGGCTGAACTCCATGTGAGCAGCAGGCATTTCCTTTATGCATAGCAAACTTCTGGGAGGATTGTTTCCTGCAGCACATCCCACCTCCTGCTCACACACCAGCTCTGAGGCTGCCAATGACCCTCTGAGCCCTAACAAGTCTCTCAGCAAGGTTCAGGTGGGCCAAAGGATGACAGTGGTTTACAGCCCCAGCGTTCAAGACAAACTCTGGTTGAGTGAGTAGGGAAGAAGGCTCCTTGCAGTTGCCAAAAAGCTTTGTGCTTTTCAGTGTTACCATCATGCAGAAAAACACCAAAAAACCCTAGGAAAATCTGGGTTTATGATCAGATTTACATCAGCCTAATGCTGCACAGGATTGGCCCTGTAAACCTGACAGGTCCATACACAGGGTATTAATGTGCTTAAGCACTGTGACAGCAAGAACTGCTTGTAAATATTATCCTCTCTGAACAGCTAAGCAATACCCTGCAAGCCACTGACACACGAAGAGGCCCATTGGGCACTGTCTGGATCCTGTAATTCTGCATAAAAAGTTGCCTCGTAGACTTCAAATCCAAACTCTTCATGAAAACACTTTGTTTTGCATGGAGAACTAAAAAACTGCTGCTAACACCTTTTCTCTCTGCCTGTGAAATTACAAGAGTCATCAAAGCATAGGATATACACAGAGGGACCACACTCTGACACATCCACATATCTTTGGAAGGCAGGAAACTGTGTCAGACAGCAGTTTATACTTCCAGGCTGTCTTATCACAGCTTCACCAACTCCTCTGCCGTGGTTTGGATGGGACAAGTGCATAGCTGAGCAATGCTGACACATGTGAGAGACAAGTGTCTCTTTGAGCTAAGCTGTGTTTGAAGAGCAGCTCAGAGCATTAGTCATGCTGGCCCAGCGTCTGGACAAGGGGCTCGACTCAATGACCCTTCACACCACAAAAGCAGCAGCCAGGCAGCCAACAATGCCCATTCTTCTAAATGAATGCCTCAAAGACCAGCTCAGCTATGAACACCATCATTTTCAGAAGCGAGTTACAGACACTTTACTTTCAGCCTTGGGTCCAGCTTTGAGCAGAAATGAGGCAACTGCAGAGATTTATAGGCTGATTTTAAAAGTGGAGAAACATCTCTGCTTGATCTTGCTGAATCACTAATGAAACACTTCACTACACAGAGAATTTTTATAGTTATGATGCCATAGAAAGGCTAAAGCTGAGAAGGAAAGAAAATCTTCTCCTTTTATAGCATCTACAGTCACTTAGTTAAGTGACTCATTCCCACTCAGTGTTTCTCCTCTGTATCTTTTGGTGGATCCACTAGACCCAGCACAAACTGCTCATCTCACCTTAGCAAACCCATGGGTTTGGGTTTTTTTTTTTGCTTTTTGTTTGGTTTTGTGGCTATTTTATTTTAAATCTTTCTTTTTAAAAATTCCCAGCTGGCTTCTGCTGGCTGCAGCATTCAATGTTTTGTTTTTCTTAGGTTGCTGCTTTTTAGAAGAGCAGGCCTTAAAAAGCCTTCTCCAGTGAAGTAGGTGTGTGGGAATACTGATTGTAATCAAACTGCCATAGAATAATCAATGTTGGAAGAGATCTCCTGAGGTCACCTGATCCTTCTGCCAAAACAGAACTTAGAGCAGACTACTCTGTCCAGTTCAGCTCTGAGTACCTGAAAGGATGGAGATCCCATGAGCTCTCTGGGCACCTCATTCTAATGTTTGACTACTGTCTTGAGAAAAAAACCCCAAAACATTCCTGAGGTCTAATAAGAATGTCTCTTGTTGCAAACCTCTCTCTGTGTCCTGCTGTCATTTTACCATGTGCTGCGAGCACAGTCTGCCTCCTCCTTCCCTACATTCTCCCATTAGGTAGGTAAAGTCATCAGTAACACCCCATATATTATTTCCCTTAAGACTGAACAAATAAACCCAGCTGCACCTCTGCCATCCCTCATGTGGAAAGTCCAGTGTGAAGGGTAAAGAAAGGTAAAGGGTAAAGAAGGGTGAAGAGGCCACACTCATCCTGAAGATGATGGTGGTGGGATGCTACAGCAAACCTGAGGTATGGCAAAGGCTTCTGGGGAGAAGCAACATTTAGGAAATCTGATCTCCAGGACTAACAGATTCATTCATGACAGCAACTTGGTTATCACCAAAAGCCTTGTGAAGAATTTGGCCTGGTTCATACTGCATGCAAGACTTCTCAATGTAAAGTCATTAAAGGCAACAGCAGGGGAAAGGGATGGCAACTAAGTGCAGGAGTGCTGTCATTTCAGAGGAATCATTAGTTACAGTGTGTGTAATGATATGTTTCTTGGAGCTCTTAATAAATCACATCTTGTCAGCATCACAGGTGTTTTCACGCATGCCAGTTTTGATGGAAATCAGTGACAATCCACCTCAAACACTGCAGTCAACCCTGGGAAACTCTTCTGTGGCGCTGACAAGGCAATGCAGAAGTTCATACCCCACACTAGACACCACCCAGGCTGTCCATCCAGCACTCATGAGGAAGAGGAGTGGCTCCCATTCCCACACAAACTCCAAATACCCTGCTCCCCACACCCCTCCCCTTGCCAAACACACTTGCATGAAAAGCAGGTGCCTGCTGCAGAAAACATCACTTCCTCATCCCCACCAGGAACACTCCTGCCCTCTACCAGCCAAAGGGGTCACCCTTCCTTCCCTCCCTGAAGAGGCAGCCCCCAAGCTGCCCTGTCTGCTGCTGTATGAGTGATGGTGGGCAGGGAGAGGAGAGCTGGGCTGTTGCTGCTGCCCTTCCAGCAGCAGCTCTCACCCTGCTCTTCTCCTTGCTCCTGCAGTAGCAGGCAAGTTTTGGTCATCTTGCACAACTCTGGGCTACAGGGAAGCAGGTCTGATCCAAACCACCTCCTTGACCCACACCCCCTTAAACAGCTGGAGAAAGAAGAACATGAGACACACCTTTTCCAGCCTTTTCCCCAGGCTGTGCTGCCAGTCTACAGTGAGACACAAAAGATGATGACTGCTGAACCTGGAAGTAAATTTTGACTCCACTAGAAGTGGTAGGAGTTTGGCCACTGACTTGACATTTTATCCTTTATTCCTCTGTTATGGTAGCACCATATATCCCTGAAAGGCAGCCTGTGCTGACGCCCTGTCACTGGTGTATCACTCACAGCCATGAGAATAGACTTGGCAATTGCCACTGGCATTCCTCACCCTCAAAAGGTACAATTCAAAACATAAACACTCAAACCCTGAGCATCCTCTCAGTGGCAGCAGCTCCCAAAAGGATGAAGACTCACAGTGTTTCACTGCACAGTGTGGGGAGGCAGCTGCAGAAACAGCAGACATGCAAGCTAAGCCTGATGTAGCCACAGCAAAGCAGGAGATCTCTCACATGCCTGGCAGGAAAAAAGGCAGGGCTCTATAGCAGGGAAAAAAAAAAAGGAAAAAGCAGCTGGGGATGCTATAAGGAAAGCAAGCAATTAATTTGGAACATTCCAGATCTTCACATCCTAAAAAATTCCCTTTCTCCCTTTCAGGCACATCTCAGAACACCCAAGCAAACACCAGAAAAAAGCCCAATAGCTCCACAATGATCAGCACAGCTTTGTTAGAACTCAAACCCGATGGCAGCAGCTTTCAAACTTGCCTGGTGGCAAAACTGAGTGAGATCCTTTGGGGAAAAACAAGAGAAATAAACAGGCTGCTTTAAAAAACAGGGTTTCCTGACAACTAGTGGCACCTCCAGACTTTTCCAGTATTAGGTTTAACTATTCCCATGTAGCTGGATCAGCTGCACGGTACCAGATGTTGGTTGCCCTCTGGAATCACAGTCCTAGTACAGTTGTAATCTGCCAGACAGAGGTCACAAACGTGTTGGTACCTGAAATACAGTCCATTATACATTGTGTGAACTGAACTTTAACGATTGCCCAGGGTTAGTTAGGTATTACAAGTAATGCTGGTGGTCCTTGACTAAGAATATCAACACATGGTCTAATTTATGTGGTTTAGACTTATGCTCACCACAAAGTCCTACCACACAGCCATAAGGGCAAAAGCTGCCTCAGTGTAAATAAAAATCAGACTTGTTGAGTTAAAAAGGGAAGAGTGTAATAACAATTTAGCTGCTTTCCATCAGACTTTTTACATGTTAGAATTTAAGCCTTGATTTGAAGTGGAGATATTGGGAGGGGAGGTGCTGCAAGCTTTCAGTATGGATGGAAACATGCTTGTCTGAGAACTCAGCTAGCTAGCCAGGGGGAAAAAAACCCAACAGATATTTAATGGAAGTGGAAAATGCTTCTCAAGAGACTCAAGGATTGAAAATGAACAAAGGGTTCACAATTCTATTAGAGAAATATTCTTATGCACATCTGTTGATGTGTAACATACAGACCTACAATCATTTCCCCACCTGTATGAAAGCCTGAGAACAACAGAGGTCCAAGTAGTAATTACAGGGGAAAAAAAGATTTGGATAGAGATGTAATATTATAGAACTTTATTCCATCAGCAAAATCACGTTAAGGGAACATGAATATCCCATCAAGCTTTAAGAAACCAGAAAATGCAAGCCTAAAAGATAACTGTAAAGCATAAAGTCAGCCTCTTGATGGATGTAAACTGTAATGCTTCTTTCTTTTCTCATCTGTCTCAAATCATAACCTTTTCCCAAGAGAACACTATAAATGTATTTTTGGATCACCTGGGTTCTGTGTGAAGGGCAGGCAATCCAAGTCACACTCAGCACCGAGATGAGACAAAGGCTGATATGATCACGGCAGGGTTGGCATGCATGTGCACATGGAATTACACACAGCTAGAACAGTCATGCACACTACACTCAAAGGGCAGATACCTGCAGGCACTGATGTGTGTTGGGATGTTGAAAAATCATCTGGCTTTAGGCACCCCCTGCTCTTCTCTATCACCTACTTACAGTATCTCTACTGAATCAACCCATGAGTTACGCACAAACGTTCAAAATGACCTACAAATCCACTCGTTATAAATGTGCACAAGTTCATCTCACAGGGGTTTCCTCACTCATGCCTGCTGATTTTATATAGGTTATCTGAGGGCATGAGTTATTTCAGGAGAGGGAGAGATTTCCAGCACTGGTTACTTTTACAAAGGGTCACGTATTGTAAAATTTCAATAATGTTCTTCTCTCCCCAATCTTCCTCCCATCCCTGCTTCTTCCCAGCACTAAGAGAAGCAGACAAGAAAACAAAAGGAAGATATCTCAAGAAAAGTAAGCTATTTTTCTCCATTATTCTGGCTGCTGGAAAATCCTTGGTTACCAAAAATCCAATCAAGACTAAAGTGGCTGACATCTCTCAGCTGCAGATATGAAACTTCACTGCAGGACTGCACACAGACAGGTCCAGTGCAGATCTGGCTTTGACAAGTTTTATGGTCTGTTTCTTTCCCTCTGCATATCTGGCTGCTGCTCTCAGGTAAAGAAATCCTCCCAGAGCTTGAAAACAGGCATGTTGGTGAATCACAGTTGCCAAAATTTGCTGAAAATTGCTGAATGAGAGCCAGGCACACACCTGCCCATCTCAGCTTAAGCCCCTGCCTCGGCTTGTATTCAGATATAAGTGGTAGAGATGTGAGGACACAAGAAGAGTCTCCCTGCTCTTTTCTGAAAGAAAACAAACCAAACAAACCAACAAAAACCACAACCAAGACAACGACCAAACCAAGTTTTACTAAACCTTGTGTTACCCTCCAAAGCAGCTGTCCAAAGTGACATGCCTTACACAGCAAATGAAGCAATTTAAGGTGGCCAGGCAAAGAAACACAATACAAGTAACTTGTATTTAGCCTGTATTTGTGCAACAGTTCACCCTGGCTTCGAGAGAAAGACTAATAGGCAAGAAGATCTCTATTATTTCAGTGGACCTGGCTTTCAGATCACCACAATCCACAGCAACAGGTTAAAAACAAATTAAAAACCTTTGTTGACATCTCCCCCGGCAAATTAACCTTCCTCTTCCCTTTTCACTCAGCAGTGTGCCTGAGACCCAGCAGCAGATACTGTCAAAGGGAAGACTACCTTCAAGAAACAACAGGAGCCTCTGACATCCTATCATTGTTTTACAAACATCACAGCTATTTTAAAAACACACCCATAAGCCAGTAATTCCCTTGTATTCACCACGTTTTCCTGATGTCCTGTTTTTGTGTCATCACAGAGGTACCAAGAATTTACAAAACAAGTTCCTTCGCTGCTCCAGCTCCATCTGCTTGTTTTGCCTTGTTAATTGTAAGCTCTTAAAGAGCCATTTGGGATTTTATTCATTGCTTCGGATAAGCAGTGAGCTCACGTTTTTCCCTGTACATCTTTTCAAATTTATTCAACATCTTAAGAAGGCTTATCCACACAAACAGTTGTCTCTCAGCTAATATTTGCATTCCTTCTTCAACATGAGTCATTTCTTCTTTGTTCCAAACTAATCAGCAGGGCTTAGTATGCCAGTTTTCCTGAATGGACACATCAGTCACAAAACTGGCCACTGCACTTTTCAGCATGGCTAATACTTGCTATTAAGTGCTCTGCTTTGTCTCCTCAGCTAATAGGAACTAATAGCAGATTAAAATCTGTGACAATAACTTTCATTTGAGACTTTCGAACCCTTTCAGAACGCATTATTTCTTAGCACATGTCTGAGAGGTAACACATTGCCACCCAAAGATGACCAACAGTAGTGCTATTTAACAAAGCTGAACAAGACATTAAAAAAAGAGGCTAAACTAACTTGAAATTGCAGGTATTAAAGATGAATCATCATTAAGAAATTAGAATCTGAACAATTAGAACTCTTGCATTAACTCAGTCTTGAAACAAGTGTCAGTATGATTTTCAGGACCAGCAGAACACAGGCTTCTTGTGTTGATGAAGCACAGGATCATCCCAGAAACACGACTGGAGTGACTCCCTGGGTCATGGAGGACGACAGATACAGCAACTGGTACATCTCCAAAGTGATTCAGATTTCCTACATAACTAACACCATTCCAACCACTAGTGGGGTTCCTCAAGGCTCAGTATTGGGGCATGTCCTGTTTAATATCTTTATTGACTACCTGGACAAGGGGATCGAGTGCACCCTCAGTCAGTCTGCAGATGACACCAGGTTGGGTGGAAGTGTTATCTCCTGGAGGGTAGAAAGGCTCTGCAGAGGGATCTGTACAGGCTGAGGCCAGTGGGATGAGGTTCAACACAGCCCAGTGCTGGGTCCTACACTTGGGCCACAACAACCCCAGGCAGTGCTGCAGGAACAGTGGCTGGGAAGGTGCCCAGCAGAAAAGGACCTGGGGGTGCTGGTCAACAGCTGAACATGGGCCAGCAGTGCCCAGGGGGCCAAGAAGGGCAGTGGCATCCTGGCCTGTGGCAGCAATAGTGTGGCCAGCAGGACCAGGGAGTGATTGTCCCCCTGTACTCAGCACTGGTGAGGCTGCACTTCGAGTCCTGTGTCCAGCTCTGGGTCCATCACTACAACAATGACATTATTGAGGTGCTGGAGAGTGCCCAGAGAAGGGCAACAGAGCTGGGGAAGGGTCTAGAGGGTAAGTGCTATGAGGAGCAGCTGAAGGAGCTGGGGTTATTCAGCCTGCAAAGGAGGAGGCTCAGGGGTGCTCTCTACAACTACCTGGTTGTAGGAGGTGGGGCATAGCCTCCAGCTGCTGCAGGCAAGGTTCAGCTTGGACATCAGGAAGAACTTCAAGGACAGGGCTGTCAAGCATTAGAAGGGGCTGCCCAGCTGGAGTCACCATCCCTGAAGGTGTCCAAGAAACAACTAGACTTGGCAATTAGCACCACAGTCTTGGTGACAAGGTGGTGATTGGTCAAAGGTTGGACTCGATGATCTTGGAGGTCTTTTCCACCCCAAAAGATGCTATGAATCTGTTCTATGATTCCATATCTCAGTTGGACACAAAACCAGGAGGTTGCTATCCACACTCAAAATTTCCTCTCCCCATATTGTTCTATAAATTCACAAAGAACTTCAACTCATTAGTACCAGGGGTTATCAGAGATCCTGAAAATGCTCGCTTCTGCCTTCAACAAGAATTTAATTTTGCATTAAAAATTATGCAAGAGAAGATGCAGCTCAGAATCCTGTGTCACCTGATGCACCTGGCCTGGAGCATTTCATGGCTAAGCACTGCTGGATTCTTACAGCTTCCATGGTCTTGGACTGGCTGGATATTGGAAAGGATTCACCCTGGCACCATTCCTGCTCCTTTTTTCCTGATTGAGAAGTGTATTTTTAAAAAAGATTAAGATTGTGCCAAGTATAAACAGTGCTTTCACTAAAGAACAGTCAAACACACACAAAAAATGGGTAGAACACAACGTTCTCTTTTTTAATCCATTAGAAGGCCTTTAGTGCACCCAGGGAGACTTAAATCAATGTGCACAAAATTGGCAATAACAAAACAAACCAACAAATGCTGGGGGAAAGGGCAGAAATAATCTGTTTTGGAAAGCAATGTCAAAGTACATCTTTTTGCAACTTCTGAACTGATGCAGGCTGGAAAGCTGTGCCATGTAGCCCAAACTACCCCTAGTAATTTATCTGGTGTTCACCCACAATCAGATTCGTGCCCTCTCACAGCAGGTAACTCCTAGAAGGGAGGAAGCAGGAGGAGCTTCATTCAGAAGGCTATCACATTCACCTCTGATGCCACAGCGCTAAATCCTTCCTTCCTCAACAAAACTAAAATATCTGCCCTCAGACCCACGGTGTGATGTCAGGAACTGCACGTTTCCCATTAATCTGAGCAGATGCAGGAGGGAGCAGCTAAGAATGTAAAAGGCCAAAGCAAGGATGATGATACCAGAGCAGTGTGCTGAGCAGTTCCTGATCTCTCCATAATTTACTAACCTACAGAGGGAGTAATGGGATGTGCAGATATTACTGTGGCTATTATGTGACCGTAACAAGAGACATTCCGAAAGCAAGTGGCTGGGAAATACCAGACACATATTGAACCCATTAACAAATAAATGGCTTGTGTAATGGTCTTCTCGGTGCTGCTGAAATAAAATCACTCCAGTCCCCATCTGTTACACTCCTTCACTTCAACTCTGTGCTGCACTGCAAGGCTGCTAACGAAGCCACTCCAAATCCACATTCACAAGTTCACACAGGATCAGATGCCCAGTAAGGTTAAATCTGACCCAAGTGTTTTCAGAGAAATCAGGGCAACAAGGGAGAGGCTCGAAATTGTGCAACTGACCTGCAAAGTGAAGATTTGGCTGTGGCCAGTGACACCCGGGGATGACCCAGCAGCTCCCCAATTACTGCTGCTTAATTAGAGACCGTGAGAGGGCAAGAAATCGAGAGCATTTTAATGGAACCTGCATTAACCCTGGCTTTTGGTCTGTCCTACTCTGCTTTAAAGCTGCAGGACTGCACATTTAGACTACCACACCAGGAAAAAGTCTGATGGATGAGCACTTAGAGAATTATTTTACTTCATAACTTAAAAGATGCCAGCTTCTTTAGGATGTCAACTCTTTCCTGTTTAAAGGCATTGCAGCTGTGCCTACAGCAGTGCATCCTGTGTGAAGCTACTAGGAATTTAAGCAGGTCTGCACTGGTAAAAGAGGACTAAAGAGGACAGTGTCAGGATCTCCACACCTCAGATCACCCTCAGTGCCCTGAAAGGACACCTGCCCACAGCCTGTCCCTGCTGCTGTGCCACGGGGACACTGGATGTAAAGGCTGGTCCATGCCCCCACAACCCACGTGGATCCACCCCAGGATGCCCATGGGCACTGGCTGCTGCTGCCTCAGCGATTTGTGCAGGGTCAAAGCAGCAGGGCCAGTGTGCTGAGTGCCCTCTTGGTGACAAGGGATCTGTGCTGTCCCCTGCCCTGCCAGCACAGCACAGCAGCTGCTCCTGCCCGAGATGTGCAGCCCTTGAAGGTGTGTGTGAAGCGTGACAGTGGATTTGTGCACAAAAAGACCACTGAAGAGTATTTCGGGGGCGTTTCTTGCACAAATTCTTTTCCAATTTGTCCTGCTTTTTGATGCCAAGCCTAATTTTAGGTACTTGGACTTGAAATTCCATTACAATGATCAAATACACAACATCTCCACCTTTCATACGGACGGACGAGGAAATTATGAAGACTGCAAAATTAAGTAACATTTAAATATGTGAAGAGCTGTGTGCTGGAAAGCAGAGACATTCCTCCCAGGCTGGAGCAATAAAAATGTACATACCTGCATGGTGAGAGTTATGGGCTGCTGCTCAGGAAATCAATGCTGATGTTCACAAGGAAAATTGTTTGTACCTCCCCTGCTCAATTTGTGCCTGTTAGATAATAAATTATGAACACTTTCCTCTCCTAAAGGGTGTAAATCTAGGAAGAGGTGGTGATAGGAGTTTCAACCACACCAAGCTGAAAAATCAATATCAAGATAGAGAAAAAAAGCCACCAGGAGCATGGACCTGAATCATTTCTTACTGTAGCTATTCACACATCTGGAATCTGTCATGATGCAAATGCAAGAAACCAGTTCTGTCCTTTTTTTGAAGGATTTTGCCAATTTGAAAGAAAATAATTAAACATTTCCAGTAAAGTCAGCAGGGTTTCAGCACATGCTCTGCACCTTTACTGAATCAGGACTCTAAAAGCAAGTGGTATTGGACAGCACTCAGAGGAGACCTTCACTGCAAACGAGTTTTCTTAGTATTTAAAGAAAATCTCAACCTTCCCAATTAAAAAAGTGAGTGGAGAAAATAAAAGGAAGGAAAAGGTAATTATTTATAACACAGTGACTATAGTTACGGTGCAATCAGAGGACCAATTACACCCTGGTTACGCTTTCCAACTCCACTAATTCATACAAATGGAGTGCTTGCTACATGACAGGGTAATTGCAGTGTAAATACAATAGTCTTCATAGAACTGGATACTGAAAAAGCACCCGTGTTACTGAGGTGGCAATAAGAATTCATTTGGACGTGTCATTAACCTTCAAATTCTTTGAATCAGTGATAATTAGGATATAGAACAGCATAACCAAAAATGTAATTACACTGAACTAAGGGCTCAACTGTGCAAGTGTCAAGAGGCTGCTCATGGGAGTGTAAGTGTGCTTGAGCATCACCAAATCAGGCTGTAAAACACTGCCATGGTTTTACAAGGAAGCAACAGGGAGGTGAAAAAAATAATTAATGACATTTTTTCAGCTGTAAGAAGCGAGCTGAGGGCTGTTCTGACACCAAAAGTGATTCCCTTGCATTTTGTAGCCGGGGTGGGGGGAGTGTGTCAAATTCCACCAGGAAACACAGCTTTCCCTTTGAATGCGTGTTAGCAGTGTTGTGGCTAGCGTATCCATCCCCTAGAACATTCCAGAACAAGCACACAATGACTGCAGACAGGGCTTTGCAACATGGAAGTGCTCATATTTCCTATGCACATAAAATCTTTGTCAATTCCCCACGAAGGTACTACTAAACTTCTTCATTCTACCTCTGATCAGCTTACTGTGAGCTCCCTTCTTAGCTCCAGACACCACGATGTTCTTTTGTACACCCAGACGACCCAGTTGCTCCTTGAATGCTTCCAGGAAACCAGTGACGTGCAGAACTTTCTGGTAAAATGCTGAAGCAACTCCCCAGCCAGAGTAATCAATAATTCAGAGACTCACGTGCTCACGTCACCCCACGATGTCAGCCTACACCAGTGTCACCGTGAGCACGTAGGGCAGGCATGGTGGGTTCTGCAGTGCTGCTGTGGGGAAGGAAATCCCTCAGCAGGAGAAAACAAAACCTGGGAGGGTATTTCCGACAGATGACAAGGTCATTCTCCTCCCACAGTTTATGGATCAGCTACTTTTTTTCCACAGTTATTTATCTCAAATGGGTAATCAGTGGAGTCCACCCTCTTCAGCAATTGTTTCTTTAGCATGTGTATTTTCTGTTGGGTGCCCTTATACACTGGAAAAGGACTGCATTCTGCCAGGGAGCACTTTGTATTTGACTGCTGGAATCCACACCTCCTTCCAGCTGACTAATTCCAGTCATTTCCCTGCTCATTTTGGCTTTTTTTTTTCATTCCTGAATGACTTGATCTCCTTTGCAGGTAACAGGGGGAGACATACACAGGGATGGATAGAATATAGATGGTACTAAACAGTGCTGTTCCTTGCCTTGTATTTGAAGGCAGCTGCAGCTGGGGGAGCTGTGGCTGCTTCTCATCCCAAGATAAGGAGAGGGGATTCTCTTGCTGGCTCCCGACAAACACCCAGTCACCTCAGCATTCCCATGTCAGCCAGTGCTGCTGCCCTCCCTGGAAATGCTGAGCCTTCCAAGGGACACCGCTTACGCCCGTTAAAGATGGACCCACTTTGCATTCTTGGCTGTGATTAATTGCAGCAGCCTGATGTTGTGGTTTCCGTAAACTTTTTTTTTTTAACCTCAATTGCTGAACAGTGCAGAAGCCACTAGAAGCTTCTGTTCCCTCTTTATTCACTGTTTCTTGCAGTCCAGTTATTCCCATGCTCTCAAAATCAGACTTATTCTGCAGTGATGTCTCGCAAAGGCGCAGAGTTTAAAACTCCCCTATCACAGAGTCAGCCACGAAGTGATAAGGACACGGCTGAGATTTTTAAATCCGGCCTTCAAGACAGAAAGAGAGAGAAAGCTGCACGTACACTCACTCTCACAAAGCCCCTCTTGCATGGGAAGGAGGCAGAATGCTCCATCCCCAGGCGCTCCTGGCAGCCCACGCCGTGACGTGACAGCACGCCATGCCAATATTGATGGCAGGAAGTCCTCGGGAACCATCCGTCAGCCCCAGCCGGCAGCAGCTTCTCAAGCAGTAACCCCTGCTGCGGGAACCCCAGCTGAGGCAGCGCTGCCGCACGAGCACAGCCCGGAGAAGCTCTCTGTCAATAATCAGCTCCGATTTACGCAGCTTTCCCCGCCATGTGAAGCGCATTTGATGAGCGCCGCCGAGACAAACTGCGGCGTGACGCTCCAGAGGGTCAATCAGCCCAGGTTCTTTGCATCAAATACTGTCCTCAGGCTAAAGCATTGATTCTCCACTTACTGTCTTTTAATTGTGATGTATCCAATTTACCTATCTAGGCTATAAGCTCTTAGGGGAAAAGGTGGTTCTTCGTTCTGTATGTTGCTCTCACGCCAGCTTTATTTTAGTGCGTTCAGGTTAAATCATTTTCATATTAGCAAAATAACACTTTCCTATTGGTAGAATTAATTGCTGCAACCCACATTTTTTCCTGCAACAATGTCTGATGTAAAGATGAATCGGTGCTGACAAGATTATGAATAAATGAATAGTAACAAATAGAGGAACATTCCAGATGTTGCAAAAATGTTCTTTTCTACTCAGAAACCGTTTGCTCGCCCATACCATGGTAATGTTTAGACTTTATTAGTATAAACTCCTGTGCACAAGCAACACTGCTTTCCACTAGTCCTGAAAAAAAGAAGCTAGCAGGATGTTTGGGGTTTTTTCCCCTTTTTTCCCTGGAATTGCAGGTGCTCTGCTTTACTGCCATTACCCCCAGGCCTATCTGCTGCTCCAAATCCACATTTACGCCCCTGCCACGTATGAATTGGCCAAAGTGCACAGCCCTTCATTCCCAGATATTCAACCCTGACGCTTCACAGGCAATAAAATGTGACAGGACTTTCCACAGCCAAACGAACCGCAGGGCATCCCAATCAGCAGGCAAGGCAGCTCTAATAACTGGGTTACAGCGCAAGAAGAGAAACTCAAATGGAGCAGAACATTCAGAAGACAAGAAATGCGAGATGCTGGTCAGCCTAAAGCACCGCTGGTGCTACACAAAGGCATCCAACTAGCACAGCAACTTTTTTCCCCCTTTGGAAGCAGGATTCCTTTCAAGTGCCAGGTAAAGGCAGACTCAGCGAATGGCAGCCGCTTACAGCCCCCAGCACGACTGCTTGGAGCTCCTCTTCCCCTTCCCCTGGCAGCAAACTGCAGTCAGACACACAGTGGAGGGGGTTTCTTGTTGCTGTGGTTTGAAATCACAGTGTGAGGATGCTGCTGGTTCCCAGTGGCCGCAGGTCTCGCTGACAGGCAGCACAGGGCACACACCCAGCAGCTGCTGCCCCTGCCACGGGAGGTGCCAGGCACTCAGAACCCACCTGGGTGGCTCTGGCATCAGCTGCAGATGGATTGTGCTAGCGGTGGAAACAGTGTCCCCGGAAGGTCACCTGTCCCCAAAATGCTGCTTCTCAAAGGACACCTGCTCTGGATCCTTCTCCCAAGCTGTGCCAAAAGGAAAGGCTCGCTCGTGTCAAACACACAAAGCCTCGTTCCATCTGTGCCCCTCCTGACAGCCTAAGCTTCAGAGTGCATTTGTGACGCTGTCACTACAATGGCAAAACTCACTTTGGTCCAAGGCAACCATCTTTTCAAAAAGTTTCAGCCCCTACACCCACAGCAGGATCCCTAATGAGATTTTCTCCCAGCAAAACTACTTTTTCTAACACACTTAGGTCCCTCAGCCACTGCTAAAACTCCTACTGACTGCAACAGAGGGTAAATTTCCAAGCACAGACCACAGGATCCCTTCCTCCAGCAGAAAGGATGTGCAGGAACCTGCCCCAGGATCTGAAGACAGTCTCCTCTGAGCAGAAGAGCCCCACTCTGCACCCAGCCCCCAGCAGCTGGAAGACCACAGCTTCTGCTGGTACTGTAAGAAATGCCATGCCTGGGACCCCAGGGCAGTGCTCTGAATCACTGGAGCAAGGAAAACAACTGGGGAATTCGATGCATCCCATTCCATCAAGAAAGGCCCTGTGTGACAAGTCTCACCAGGGTGAGAAGTCTCAGGGACCACATGGGCATGGCACTAGATTGTCATGGCCCTTAACTGATTCCACAGAGGAAGAGGGGAAACCAAAACAAGGTACTGCTTACCTGCTCAGATTGTGATGGAAAACAAAAAGGAGATGGGGCTGCCCCACAGTAAACATCACTGTGCATCTGTTCTCTGACTGGAGATGGGTAAGCATAGCAAAGAACAAACTGGAACACCTGCTGCTTCTTTCAGGCAAGAGTTTTCTGATCATTGCTCCAAGACAGTATTTAGAAAATAAAGAGGTTTTAAAATGGACAGAGAAGTTCATTTTGGGATTTCTTGAGCGCTTTCTCCCTCTCTCCTTCAACTAAAAGAAGAAAATTCCATTAGTGAACTCACAGTCAAAATGTGAGTGCAGTTCTAAAGGTAATGTCTGCACTCTGCATGGCATTGCCAAGCCCCAGCAGAGCCACAGGGGAGCCAAGCAAAGGTTAGGGCTGGGCATATCCCTTGTTATCCCCTTCCCCATCTGTGCAGTAACACCACCTGCCAATGGTGCAGGATGCTGTGAAACATTCAAATACTTCAATAATAAAGGTTGGGCAGGTACTGCAGACAGCCAGATGGAGAAAGCCATCTGATGGTGTCAGCTGGGACTGGAGTTTGGAGGATCACACTTCACTGAAAGCCTCCACACAGGCAGAAGGCAGCCCAATATTTTTCTCTAAACTCTAAAGGGAGTTTTCAAATCTCTAACACTTTTCCCCCCTCTCTTTGCACTCATACAGAAGGGTTCATCCAGGTTCGTATCACATAACCTTTGTTGCCATTCCTTTGCTTTTGTTGTCTTCACTTAGTATTTGCCTTACAATGCACCAAGTAAGTCACACAGCAAAACTATGAGGGGAAAACAACAGAGAAAAAGATGCTGTGCCTACAACACTGCTGGCCCCTCTGGTCTGTAGGAAACCACACGGGCTGTTCTGCAACCCAGAAAGGCAGGGAAAACTACAAGATGATAGAAAAAGAATGCTATTTGCAAGGACACTGGTTAGGCCCTCAAAGAGAAAGCTGTTATCTGATCCCACTTTTAATTGTCTTTTATTTTTCAGCCACGTTCAGTACACTCAACTAAAGGTCATAATAGGTGGTTCTCGTCTGATTCCTATAGAAGACCATGAGTACTGCAGGAAGAGGATCTTCTTGTGTTTAAAAGTCTTGCTCAGCTGCTTTATTTCCCCAGACATACATATGTAAAGGCCTCAGCTGAAGAACTCAGATTACATATTTGCACATTACAAAGGCCCAGGTCCTCAGACATTTTTCTACTAACTCCATACATGCTGCTGATACTTGATAACAAAAGAGTAACCCTTCCATACTAGACCTGAAAAATGTGCTTAATTGGTTCCAACTCAGGTTTAAGACATGATGTGAGTAATGCAAAACAATTATTCTCATCTCTCAGCCTACTGGTGTTTATTGCCTTGGTTGGCTGCCTTACCTTCCAGAGAAGGCAGGGACTAAATCAATGGCATAGGTTGTCCCCCCCAAATTAATATCAACTGGGAAATTAACAGCAAGTCCTGAGTCAACAAGACATGACTCACTACAGGCTAAAAAGAACTTTTTCAGCATCCCACACAACGAAGATATCCAAGGCCACATCATAATGTTCCTCTGAAGACAGCTGAAGGAAACTGTCCAGGCTCTAAAACTGATGAATGGCTTCACCGTGAGCACAAGGGGACAAGAATGGCTTTTATTCCTAAAGGATGTGCCAGCAGCCCCTATC
Organism: Margarornis squamiger; assembly: GCA_035222235.1. Taxonomy (NCBI): domain Eukaryota; kingdom Metazoa; phylum Chordata; class Aves; order Passeriformes; family Furnariidae; genus Margarornis; species Margarornis squamiger. Next base: position 51,453,194 of record JAWWTY010000077.1, on the reverse strand, counting down.
CAGCATCCAGTTTACAGCTACTGTGGGCATCAAAAAGGCAAAGAGAAACCACCAAAGTCTTTTCATGGCTCTAGGGTGAAAGAATTAATCCTTCCTGGCCCTGGTGGAATCAGATGCAGCCAACACACAGCATGGGACACTTTTCAGCTGTTCTAGAAATATTAACTCGGGGCTGATAAAAAAACCCAAACCCAAACCAAACAAACCAACCAACCAACAACCACCAAAAAAAACCCCATCCCAAAATAAAGATTAAAAATTTAAGCTTCAGTCACGTCCACTGAAACCTGCATACACCCCCAGGTAAGACAGTTCTTTCCTGAAACAATCTCCAGACCACATCTGAGCTCATCCTTTTCTTATGCTGCTTGCACTACAACTCCTCAGCTCATGCAGGTCTCTGCCAAGCCTGGCAGGCAGTGAAACACTTTCACCAAGGCCAGACAAGCTTTGGAGGTCATCAAGTCTCTCTGCAGGCTTCTAAAAAAAGTTTCAGTCTCAGGTGATGACATTTTCCAATACCGGGCAAGATACACAGCATTTTCAATCCATTTGAGCCACAGAGCTTTCCTAAGCTCTAGCAAATGAAAACTGCTCTCAGTGAAGTCTCACTTTGACCAAAATGATGTTCAGCCCTTTGACAGGTCCTGAGTGCCTGCTTCTTACCACTGATGGGAGCACATCACAGTGTGGCTGCTCCTGCAACTCAGCAGCACTGCTGGGAAAATGCTCGCAGCTCAATTTTCAAAAAAAGCACCTTAAAATAGGAAATTATTTTCCCTCTTCTGGACACTTACTGTATTTACCACCCAAGGATCCCAAACCCTCTAGAGGTATCACTCAAACCTCACAACACCCAGCAGAGAGAACAGGATGCAGCTAGGATGTGGGACTTGAACCTGCATCCTCCTGGCATACAAACCCACATCTTCACTGAAAGACCACACGTTTCCCTGTACCACAGTGCACTGAAGAGCAAATCTGATGTTCAGTTTTGATAAAAAAAGGTACTCAAAGCAGGCAGGGAAAGCAAGGCATAGAACAGTGACAAACAGGGGACATACTTGGACAAAATAAAGTGGTGGAATAACTTACAGGAGCTGCATTGTTTTTCACTGTGACACTCGGAGTTGTGGCTCGTAGTGCCCCACTCACACCGTGGTAGTATTTGAAGCAGATCTTTGTTTCAGCTGAAAAAAAAGAAGACAAGGATTATTTAAGATGAGAAGAACTGCCAGGGAGAAGCTGTGTGATCAGTTCCATCTCACAGGCACAAGGACTGGCATGCAGTTAAATTTGGAGTGGTTCATTCTGTCTGGCTGGCACGACAGGATACCTCCTGCCTCTGATCGTCCCCTTTGCCAGAGTGACACTTAGAGTTTGGTTCCTCAGATTTAGAACAGTTCAAACCCAAACCTTCTGAGCACACAGACCTTAGAGCACCTCATTAGCATCTTTCAGTCACATTAGGAAGAAAAAAAAGTAGGACTAGATAAACCCTCCCTGTTCAGACATCCCAAACATTAATGTGCAAAGAAAGTGGGAACCTTTCTTAGGACAAGGAGATTGCACAGTTGCTCACTGACAGGTTTGACTGTGCCAGTTGGTTCTGGCCTTGGCCAGGGCAGGGACAGAGATCTCCACAGGTTAGCTGCTCTGTCAGGTATGGCATTAAAGCGTTTTCCAGAAACACTGGGGTACCACAGACCCCTCCTAGGGTATTTCCTCTGGCTTCCAAAGGTTTCAATTAGGTAAGGGACACAGGAAAGATCATGATTTTGGGCATTTGACATTGACTTTGGCCACATTCTGGGGCTGTGATCTGTTCAGCAGATACAAGAAACAACTGGCAGTGCTCCAGGTGGAAGCAAAACTTGGAGCCATGAAAAGTGGCAAGAACCCTCAAAAACCCAGGCTTGGGTTGCTTACCCTGACACCTACACAGGATGCAAAAAAACCCTGGGTTTTTTTTTTGAAAGACAAAATAATTTCAGAAGGACAAAGCCTTCCCAACTTTCACATGTGATTTGGGAAGTGAAACCCAAAGAGCTGAAGTTCCCAAGCAGCTGGAGCACCTCTCAGTGCTGCAGGAACACACAGTCCCACCTGCCACCGTATTTCTCATCCCTCAGCAGACACCCAGGCACACATTCCTGCTCACTGGTGAAAATCCCCTCCTCTCCCCCTGTACCCACGAGCCCCCTTCACCTCTCAGCACCCCAGAGGGACTGGAGCAGGATAAAGAGTCCTCCAGCACCTCCACAGAGGGCTGGGGGTTTAATTCTCAGCTGTGCCCCAAAGAAACTCGTGCAAATTCCAGAGCTTCACTTGAGGTGTCAGTGCAGCTGAGCAAGCGGCCCTGCTGTTGCACCTGGGAGCAGCAGTTGTTTCCTCCTGGCAGCAATGAGCCATGGGACCCAAAAACTGCAAGTCCACATTGAATTTCCACGTTGCAGTTTTCCCTACAAGACTTTTAACAGCTCAGCAGCCAACTCATTTACTCGCTGAGAGGACAGCAAAAGCTGAGGGTATCACAACAGCTAAAACATGCACTTCTCACCAATTATTCAAATCTTAATTTTCCTCTCCCCTGGAGATTTTTAGCTACAGTTTGCATGGAACACTGAGAGCTAGAGTAAAGAGAAGTATTTTATTATTTTTTTAATTCTTATTAACTTGTGTAGTTACATAAAATATTTCAGGTACCAGCCTGCGTGACAATGTTCAGACCCCACAGCAGGAAATCTTGTCTTAGGTTGACAAGTAGGAAATCAGTTACCACGTACAGTGGAAAACTATGGTTTAAAAGAATCCATTTAATTAAACAAAGTATTAGACAGAGAGAACAGAGGGAGAAAAGAATACATCCATATATAGTTAATCTGGGTATTAGTACCACTTTCAAGGACAAAGGATTACTCAGATAACTGAATATGTACTTGGAAAAAACCCTGTGGGTATTGCAGGTTCCTCTCAGTTTCACACAGCTACTATTTCTAATTCAGTTTGCAACCAAACTGCCCTGGTACAGGTGCAAACTGGCAAGAAAGCAATGATGCAATCATCAGAATGATGCAATCCAAAACTCTGGCAAAGGTGGAGCCATTCACCAGGCAGTAATTGAGCTGGTGATTAATGAATGTCAAAGGTTTCATCCACAGAACAGATCTGAGAGCAAAAAGTCTCATGGAGGCCTTTGCAGGTGCAGAAGTTGCTCTGGAAGCACCAGGGGAACAACATTTGCTTTTTCTGGGTTCCCTCCTCTCCCTTTTGTTCATATTGTTTTCAGATTGAAAATATTAGGAAAATGTCTATTTTCTATGGAGAGGTAAAACTTTAACAAGTATAAAGCTTGCAAAATTACACACAGTTTATGTGCAAAAATGCCACTAAGACCCTAGTTGGGCATTTGCTGACCAGGAGCCATCATCAGTGCAGTATTTTTCACTGCAACAGAATTCTAACATTTGAATCCATTTAAAGATTGCTCTTGCATTTCTGAATCACCTCTGAGATGTTTTCAAAACAGATGCAGACATTTGCTGGCTTAGCCCCACGGCCTCCACAGATGAACAGAAGGCACTGGAAGTAGAGGTGAGGCAGTGATATAAATTAACCTGAACATTATCCAGCTGGCATTTGTAAATAACATATCCTTACAAAGATGTTTGCATTGTAGTCTTGTAGATTAGCTTGTTCTGGAATAAAGGAGACCATTTAACTCTGTCCTGCTGCCCTCACTACATGGCACAGTGCACAGGTGTTGTCCAGTTAACCCCCACTTATAAATAAATGTGTGCCATGGTTATTTTCGTCTCCAATTATGAGTAGCAGCTCCCTGGATCCTGTAATGAAGTTAGGATGTTAAAGTCAGGAGGTAATGAGGTTATTGATGAGGTTATTAATTCTTCTTTCAATTAGCAAACATGGTAGTGAGATTGGTAAATCTTCCAAGAGGTGAGATATCTAAAGATGCTCAGAAATACTCACGCCCATGGACAGCTCCCACACTACTGAGCAATTCTCATGCATCAAGTACCAAACAGCCCCTTTACACCAGGCTTGCTGTCTCCATTTGTGCTGCTTTGGGCTGGAGCAGAATTAATTGCCTTCCCAGTGGCTGTGGAGCTGTGTTTTCAATTTGTGCTGAACACAGGGCTGATAATGCAGAGATGTCACTGTGATGCCTGCCACGCTGGTGGGGATGCATGGAAAACTGGGAGGAGACACATCTGGGACAGGTGACTCCAACTGGCCAGAGGGATATTCCACACCACCCAACATCATGCTCAGTATATAAAGTGGGGGGGGGAGAAGGACAAAAGGGTGGGACATTTGGAGAAATGCCATTTGTCTTCCCAAGCAGCCACTGCACACAATGGGGCCCCGCTCTCCTGGGCATGGCTGAACACCTGCCTGCCCATGGGAAGAGGTGAATTAACTCTTTGTTTTGCTTTGCTTGCATGGCTTTTGCTTTCCCCATTCAACTGTCTTCACCTCAAGCCAGGAGTTTTCCAGCCTTTCCCCTTCCAGTTCTCTCCCTGATGCTGCTGGTGGGGCAGTGAATGAGCAGCTGTGTGGGGCTTGATGGCTTGGCTGGGGTTAAACCACGACACCCAGGACTGTGTCACAGCCTTCCACCGCACTGGCACAAATAAGGCCGTGCCCAGCTGGGTGCTCAGAGCCACCACTGTAGTTTCCTGGGGCAGAAGATACAGCTGCCCCAAAGGAAGGTCCCCAAGGCAGGATAATCAGAGCCAGGCAACAGGAGAGGTGGTTCTGTTTTGGTCCTTGCACCACACCCTGCAAGCACCTCTGTGGGCCACATAGGAGGGATGGTCATGAGGAGCAGGGATGTAGTTCAACCCTGGGCACCCCAGAGCCCTCATTGCTCATTCACAGGGAAGCACTGAGAAGTTTGACTTTTACCAGAGAAATTCTGACACAGAGCTTCATCCCTCTCACAGGAAAAAAATAAAAAAAAACATTTCACAAAAATGATTTCCCTATTGAAGCCCTGAGTTATCTCAGTTACCAAATCAGTTTTGCAAATTAACTGGAAAATTAATTCACCAGCTGAACATTACTCTCCATGGCAATAGTTTATGCTGCCTCGGCAATCACCCTCTGAAAACACCCTACTAAACTGAAGCCAGAGGAGATAAAATCCAGTAGGGTCTGCTGATGAATTGCAGCTGGAAGTAGGGAAGGTTGAAAGTCTCCAAGAGGTGTCCTAGTTCCCATCATCCAGCCACTTTCCTGTCAATGTTATTACTCCTGTCGGTTTATGTGATACCATTCCTACTCATCTTTCTCATTCCTTCAGAGTCAAAACTGCCCTAAATGTCTTCCCAAAAGTTCACTTGCTCTTTTAGTCTTCTGTTCCTTCCTTACTGAGGCCAAACTGGTGTCAGAGGCTTAGCTTTCACAGAAAGGTAGATTTACTCTTTCAGACATAAAAAAACCCCTCTGCCAGGATTATGCAGCTTCCCTTGTTAGGCTAAAATAAAAACAAAAACCAGAACATCCTAATGAGTATTTCAAGGAAAACTAAATTCTATTATTTGGAGGAGGCAGGAAGCATCAGCTGGTGTTTGACAGGAGTGTGTGAGACACCTGGGGCACTTCCACAAACTTGTTGTGATTTACTCCCATGATACTTTTTGTTTCAATTAAATAGCTGAGGTGACTAGTCATTAGCTAAGCACTTCTTAGAGCTGAAAAAACCTCTCAGGGAAGTAATGACAATCTTAAAAACTGAGTCACTTGTGATCAATTCAATCTATTACTAAAAGAGCTGTCGTTGCTCTTTTGGGCAAACATTGTGCATAAAAAATGAGAGGTGTCAAAACCAGTAATGAAAAGGTAGCTGTCTCTGGTAAGTAGGTGGGAACCAAGTGAACCAAATCAGACAGCGAAGCAATTAAGTTATGAGTCAAAGCTTTCCCTAGAGAGGAGCCAGAAGTGGAATAAACAAACAGATGATGCTGTGCTACGATCAATTCGCTGTGGGACCATCTTGAATTAAAGTAGCCACGGTGATCTCTGGAGACAGAACGAGTCAAAGCAATGACAATGAGCCAATGGAGGGGAGAACTCTCTGAATACAATGGGGAAACTGGGAGAGGCATATGAAAAAAACCCAACAGGACAAGGAATCACAATGGCAAGCCGAAACAGAGAGAAATTAAAGGCAGCTTGTATGAAGTGTTGCAGTCCTGGAATTGAGTGAGCAATGTCCTCAGGGGGAGGAGAGCACTGAGATGATAACAGAGAGGGTGCGACAGGGGAGAGGGCACAGAGACTGTGACTGTCCAAACAAGACTAAAGAAGAAGAAAGCAGGGAAAAGGAAAGGCAGACAGGGAAAGAGTTAGAAAGTCAAACGTGAAGAAGGGAAAAACCCCTGCCCCCTCAGTGAGAGCCTGGGGAAGCACAGAGCACAATGCAGGAGCTGTATGAGCAGCTACCTGTGAAACCCAGTGTGCAGGCACACCTCATGCCCACCTCCCATGCCTGACCCCTCTTCTCCAGCTGCTGCTGCCTCCAGTTCCAGCTCCTGGTTCTGAATATGCTGGAGGTGCAGAGAGTAGGTCAGTTGTGCAACACAAGGAGTAGAGACCCAGTACTCCTGCACCAGCATGAGCCTTTCCCCAAGCAGTAGTGTTTTTGAGATAAAGCTAGGTAGTTCTCACAATACCGTACCTGCCCTGGCGGCAAAGAATTAGGACTCCTCATGAAAATAAAAGGTAAGGTTATTACTGGCAGATCTCATCTGTATTTACAGCATTGATGCATTCCTGCTGCTCCAGGCAAACAGCAGCTCTTATTTCTCATGCTTTATCAGCAAACCTGCCTTCCAAGAGCTGGCTGGTGACACCACAACATGCTTGGGGACACTACAGCCACCAAGGTGGGTTGCTGCTCAGCCACCTCTGTACGGTGAATCTCCTTGGGCTGCAAGCTGTGTCTTCTCAGAATTTGTTTCATATCACAACCACCTACAATTTGCCACAAGTGCCTCAATTTTCAGACAATAGTCTAAAAACCAAACAAAGCCTAAACAGATGTGCTTCTTTAATCCCTGCTGCAAAATTCCTTCCAATTTTCTGATGACTTTTTCCTCGCCCTGCTCTAAAATGTGCCCAAACACTTGATATATTTCTTTGGAGAAACTGTGATATTTGAGAATTAAAGTCTCACCTTTCAGGTAGTTATAATGTTTCCTGGCAAGAAACAAAAGAACACCTGGAGCAAGAATTAAGGCTGACCAGTAAACACCAATAATTTCAGGGACAAGAAGAAACTGCAATAGCTCAAAAACAAGAAGTAGAACACAAAAAATTTCTAATCAAGCTTCCACTTAAGCCAAAAACATAAACTTGTCAAGATACAGAAATGCAGTTAGAACCTTAATTTAGATAACCTTAGTTCTGCACCAGTAATGTATTTCAGTGTTTGTAGCTGTAACTGATGTTTGAGGAATGGATCAGATGATCTCAGTATATTTTTAATCCTCAGAAGGTGTTGCCACAGAGCGCTGTTGTTTCCCAAGGGTTGTGCACTGAGGGCTGGAGTTACGTCCTTTATAACAAGAGAACTAATTATTACCATTTATTATGCCATTGATTCTCTGTTCTGTTGTTATTTGTGACCTGCAGATACTCTCCACTATTGACTTTCACTTTTACTTCCTTTGCTTGGTAATTTGATTCAGCAGTTACCTGCCTCCAACCATAACAAGAGCAGTACAGTAAATTAGCACACTAATAAGTGATGTGCAGTAACAAATCTTCATATTCAGTGGTCCAGCCTCCTCTGTCCCAACTTCCCTCAGCATTGCAAGCTCCATATTCCACTGATTTTGAGTCTAGCTTTGTATAATCCACCTCTATTACTGTGCTCTTCATACAAAGTGACACCCACCTGCTTACCCACGAATTTTCCAGGTGTAGACTCCTGAGCATAAGGCACACACAATCACACCATTTTTGCCTTAGGAAAATAAAGGTATCTAGAAGTTTCTCCTGCAGGACAGATACAACAAAGTGGCTCTGAAAACTGCTATTCAGGAAGAACATACAGATCTAATTTCAGTGGACTGTTGCTTATGTGCTCCCCTCATAAAAACTGTCTTATTGGCAAGACTCATTACTAAAGAATGCTGGCAGCTGGAATGGATGTGTGCTTATACATTCCAGCCCTTTGCTATATTTCTCCTTACAGGCACTACATCTAGCATTGCTGATTACTAAAGTTGCTTGAAATTTTTCATTATAAAACCGTGCTTTCAGGTGCTCATACATTTTCAAATATGGAATATGGTTTTTTGGTGCTGAATGTCCACCTCAGATCTACAGAGATGCACAGCAGGGAAATTTTACCCAGAAAATTGTAGCTGAGGGTAAGGGAAAACCGTGGGGTTTCTACACATGAAAGATTTCTGAAGACCTCCATCTTAACTGGGGGGTTAAAAGGAAAGAAGTCACTACACTAAGCATATATCTCCTCGTGTTCCTGTAAAAGCACATTAAAATTCATCTCACTTGCAAGCCTCTCCAAAAAATTCAGTTTGATATGCTCGTTTGAGACATCTTTGACTTTACCACCTGAATGCCCAGGAAACCCTGGCTGTGCTGAGCATGTTCCAGCCTGGCAACAAGACAGGCTTTGCCTCCAATACAGATCTAACTCTTGCTGGCTGTGCCATGTCTGGAAGCAGGAGTTCTGTATCCCTGGGTATCTCTCCCAGCATGGAAGGGGAGAATATGAATCCCCTGCCAATTTGTCCCACTGAAGGAAGAGATGGAGGCAGCTGGAGAGAGGGGATTAAGAGCATCAGGTGAGGAAACAGTAGCCAGGACAAAGACAAGTAAGATGGTGAAGATAAAAACCTCTGGGATTTGTGGTGGTCATAGGCTTGAGGAGAGGATTTGGGAGGTAGCAGAGCACTGTTTCAGTCTCTCTACAACAAATGAGCACTGCCAGCTGGTAGGAACACCAGGCTCTGGCAACCAAGCTCCCAGTCAGGCACCCACAGGGAGGTGGCAATGGCATTTAAGGTTGGTCTGCTGGCTAAAATCCTCACCAGACAGGCAGGGGTTGGAAGGCATTAACATCCGAAGCCATCCAGTGGCCTTCATGACAGTCCAGTTCATCATGGACATGGGACTGTGCCATGGAAGTGCCCAGCAAGTGTGCCATTTAGACTGGCAAGAGTCAAGGCAGAGTAGACGAAGTCAAAGCTTCCACAGATACCCACCACAGGAAAGGTCAGTGCGCAGACAGCAGTTAAAGATGCTAAATGTCTTTAGTAACAAGATATTCCAGCCCTTTTGTAGCTAGGAACAGAACCTGCAGGAGAACCTGCAGGTTGTGCTGGCCCGCGTCCTCCAACTATTACCCCACTTCTTAAATTTTAGTGTATAACATGAGTAATGGGCTTGAAATTTGGGTTGCTCAGACAGCTCACATCCTTGAAAATAGTAATTTCCTCCAAAAATTATCTTCAGATGGGGGGTTAGGTAGGGGGGCCAGGGGTGGAGAAGGACAAGGACTAAACCTGACCATTGCTGGCCCTGGGTCATCTCTCTTCCCACTTAAACCAACAGAAGTATTTCTTCCATATCCATAAAGACAGCAGGATTCAGCCCAGAACAGGCAAGAATTTTGTCTGTTCCTTTACAGTCAGCCCCAGCTGTGACACCTGCCTGCTCTGCCTTCATGGACTGTTGTAGGGCGATGACTGACAGGCACCAACCTGGATGAACAAAAGTTGGCAATGGGGGGTGTGTAACAACTTACCTGGCTTTTACCAGGACAAGGAAGAGCTGTTTGAGGAGACATTTTAGTCATTGCAAACAGCAAATTATAAGGGCTGCACCAAGACTGAGACTTTAATGAAATTCCAGAGCCTACAGGCGGTCTAATGTTTTTATGTAAATCAGCTTAACGTTGAGTTTTTCACCATGAGCATTAGCAAGTGAGCAATTTATTTGAGAAAAACTTGCAATCATCAAAGCATTTTTAACTGTGTGACAGTCGAGTCCATAATAACTGGAAAACATGCCTAAAGTTTGCTCTCTGAGCCTAAGCACTCGTGCACATTGCATGAAAATCAACATCGCAGGCAACACCGAACACACGGTTCATCCATTTATGAGGGAGGTGATCTAAAATTACTTCTGAAATGCAACAATTACAACACACTAAGTTTTTAAATAACACTTCTCTTTTAAAATGGCTCATCACCTTGGTTACAATGGACTCAACATATTTTTACCAAAATTGAATAGGAGACAGAAAAATCCCTACACCTCCAGTACCCTGGAAATGAGCCCTTTGTACCCCACATGCAGCAAGCCATCTGTTTCACTGTACTCCTGGCCCCTCAGCTGCATTAGACTCACTGGCATATTCAGGAGAATAATTTGAACTGGAGATATAAGTGCCTGTGCCCTCAGTTACACCAACAAATATTAAACCACAACAAAGACAGACAGACAATAAATACACAGAAACACTGACAGCCCCGAGCTTGTTCTGAGTATCAGCAAGGGCACTGTGAAGGCAACTCACAGATGACAGAGAAAGGTCTAAACTCAAAACTATGCAATAATGCAGAGACCCTCAAAAAAGGAGGGACAGGCAGAGCTGGGGACCCCTCTCCTCTCTTCATGTTGCTGTACATCCACTAGGTCTTACAGATTGCCCCTACTGCAATATATCCTTTAGGCTTCCAGGCACTGGGTCTGTCTCAAGTTCACTGTCTCTTAGAGCAGCTGTCTGTGAACCATCAGCTCTTTGCTTTTATCAGGGCAACAGTAGTTTAAAGTCTTAATTAAATACATATGACTGGATTATGCCTTGAGGCACAGCTTTGAGCGAGAGATAACACATGAACTTCAGAAGCCAAGTGCCTCAAACACAGCCCTCTCCACCACATGTTTTTATTCCCCTTGATCTCAAAACATGGGTGGACCTTTGGATTTACAGAAGCAGAAAATTACATCAGCTTTATGATCAAAAATTAGCATTTAGGAAGGCGTAAGCCATACCTTTACCTGGTGCCTGCTTTGTGAAGGGAGAGGACACCTTTCAACTCCAAACCTGACCAGTTAGGGAGGAAATTAGGGAGGGTTCATGTTTTCATTTGCATTAGCAGCAGTTTAATTCAGGACACCTGCTACAGCACTTGCTGAGCTGGTCTTTAATCACATGCCTGATGAGCAGAACTGAATTTCACATTAGAAACAGAACATTCCCTTGAGTCAGTCGTTCATTTTTTCCCCCACCAAAGTTACCTCTGAAGACATTAGTGCCAAAACAAACCATAATGGTGCTCACAATTTCCCCAGCTCCTCTTACACGTCCTTTCTCTCATTACTCTGCCAGGCAAAAGCCCTATCTATTCATATTTTCAAGTGGTAAAATCTTCTCAATCACTACAGGAAGGCTTTACAATAAAAGTCAGCTGCCAGACCATGCAATATTGAAACTCAGCATTCCCTCTGATGGGGAGCTATTACAGTCAGTCAGAATGTGCCATGCAGCGTACAAAGAGATCCCAGTAATTAATTCCTTCAGCAACAAGATGTGTTACCCCAAAAAAATCCTTTGCACTTGGATCTAAAAGAGAAGCCAAGAGCTTAGCACTATTACTCACAACACCACAGATAGGCTGCCTTTCTGTTTAATTCCCTTATCCTACTTCTGTACACACACATTCCTTGCCTCAACTCGTATCCAAATATATTTTTAGCCTAATATTTCCATGGCAACAAAGCAAAAAGTGGTCAATTTGAAAAGATGGCAGAGCAAACATTCAAAATGCTTGTAGAAGCAGCTTCCTAGTGCTCCAATGGTTTCATCTACCCACTACACCAACCACATTATTGTTTGTTGCTGCTACTTCTAAATCATCACATTAAATAACTGACTTTGAGTGATTAAGAGAACTATGCATCATGCAAAGTCATACAACAAAGACTGTTCATTGTTGTCATAGTACAAAAACACTAGTACAAGTTAAACAAGTCAGAGAAATGCTAGTCTTAGTTGAAGTAAGAGCTCACAGAGAAGAGGAAGAAGAGATGTGGTGACACTCAGAAAGGTGGTAGTCGTTTCTGTCTACTGAGAGTGATGTGATGGCAAGTATGACTTGCTTTCTGGACTATACCTCAGAGCAGAGCAACTAGCACATGATATTGAAAGAGAGTCATTTTCAAAATCTGGAAGACCAAACCCAAGGCCACTATTTCAGGCAGTGGCACTAAAGGCAAGGGAAACAATACAAGGGAGCAACCCAAAGAAAGGCATGCACCTCTTTCTTCATCTCAGAACTCTCTGGTCCTCTTTGCAGGGCACCTGACAGGTCTATGCAGTGTGAGGAGACAACGAGGAGAGCTGCACTTGTGTTCTGGCACTGCAACTCTACTGAAGGCAAAAGCCAGTCACAGCACAGGGACAGCAGTGGAGCTCCACATCTCTGGCATTGCCAGTTCCTGGGTTCACATCATCATCTTGAAAATATTTTATTCTTTTCCGCCTTGCATTTTTCCTTCTTTACCAAAAGGGAACGAACAGCAGAGAACAATATGTGATTCTACCACTAAATACTTGTTACATTATTAAATACGAGGGTGAGTTGAACAGTCTTGCACTGTAATTACCCAGTGACCAAAATTCCTCAGAGTTCAGCTGTTCTGAAAAACAGCATTCTTTGAGGTTTTTTTTTTCTCAGTACACCAAAGACTTACCTGGGTAGGTCTTGTAAGCATTAATTAAACAGAAGAAAAGAGACTTGTGTGTCTTCACAGCACAGAGCAGCTCTCCTGTTTACACAGCCGAAACATCTATAATTAATTGAGTTCACCCACTCAGAACCATGAGCCTTGAAGAAAAGCTGCTTGCCGGCTATGCTGCTGAGGTATGGGTTTTTTTCCCCCCTCTCCTCTCCTTTTAACCTTACAAATGCTTTGCTTTACAACAGCAGGGACTGTCTTCCTTCCATTTGCTGAGACCACAGGCAGAGAAAGCGTGCTCCCATCCTTTGGTTCTCCCAGAGCCTTGGGAGCCACGATGGTGGTTGGTCAAAACAGGTCAGTGCGACCCCTTTGCAAACCCAGTGCTGCCTCCAGGTGCTCTGGATAAAACCCAGGCCTTATTCCTTTAAAACAATGCCACCAGAGTTCCTCTCCCAAGGGATGGGAGTGTGGCATGTGCAGATCTAGCCACGCTGACTTCTTCCAGCAAGGACTTGTAAAAGACAAACTCGAAGCTCAGGTTACCCAGGGACACACAGGAGATCCCAGAGTTGTCTGTTTGATGCAAAGCCCCTTTTGTAGGTCTCTTCTTTCCCTGCAACAATGCAATCCCTGCAGATCAGAAGATCTCACAGGCTGATAGCCACCTTAAGACACACTGGGAAGAGAAAAGCCCTTGGCATTGCAGCTTCACACACTCCCACTGGTCTCCTTGTCATGGTTTCTATTCCAATACCAGCTCTCTGTGGCCCACACACTACAGATTTCAAAATCATCACTGCTTAACATGATTCTGCCCTTACTTGTCACCACCCCTTCAAAAAAAAAAAAAAAAAAAGAGAAAAGAATCAAAAACAAGAGGAAGAACTGCAGCTGGCTCCAGGGATACAGACACACATCAGCACTTCTGCACCTCCTTTCATACTTGGGACAGACTCTCTTCTGTAGAGCTGCTTAGGTCTCTGCTTGGCAGTCAAGAGAAAGGAGAGCGATCAACTTCTGTTCTAGGAAGTGGAATTGTTGCTCCAGTTTTAGGGTTTTTTCATATACCTTCATGCCATTACCAACACCACCACCTTCCTGCTCCTGCCTGTGCTGTACGGACCATGCCCAAAAAGCAAGCCATGTAGAAGGCATTTGCTTGGTCCTACAACAGTCAGCATGAGAAATTCCTTTTCAGGAAAGCAGTTCACAGGCAGTTCTGCCTACAGAGATGATGTCAAGTTGTGTCCAAGATCTCAAAGGGAGAGGAAAAAAGGTGCCCACACCTCGTGAGGGAGGCTCTAGACAGCTCAGGATCTGAATCAACTGAGGAAGGCTCCCATCAGAATGGGAATGAAGGCTGGAGCTCATCAGAGCTAGGTCTGCAACCCTGTGTGATGCTTTCTAAAGACCCGTGAGAAAAGGAAAAACCTTCTTGTTAGAAAAATTTTTTTTAGCAGAAACAATGGATTTGACTTCTGTTTTTGACTGCAGTTGGATCCACAACTGTAGGTGATGCTGGAATACAGCTCTGAGCCTCTCTGGAGGACAAACCCATCAAACTGCCCTTCCAAAGCTTGCCCACAAAGTCACCTTCTGTGGGAAGCGTACCATGAGACTTGGGGAATCACTTGACCACTCCAACAGCAGAAGCAGAAAGCAAGTAATTTGGTTGCATTTGGTTAAGTCACTCTACAGAGACTGTTTTCTTCTGTTTTGGCTTGAGATGGCTCACATATGGCTGCTCACCCATTCAGAAAACTCCTTTTCACAAGGGCATTTTGATTAGGTGCCACTGCTACATGCCCATTGTTAATTTTCCTGGGATTTTATAAGACAAAGCACAAGTTATCAAGAAGGAAAACATCAAAAAGCTGCAAGGAAAGAGTTATTATACCTGTTACTACTTCTCAATTTAAAGCTCCCTCTGCAAACTCCTATTTCAACAGCTTTTTTTCTTCCTTTTCTAAAATACCAACTTCTGTTCACCATTTATTTTCAATCTAATAATTAGGGAAGAAAATTGCCATAATCACAAAATGAAACACGACCTTTTAAACCCCCACAATTCCAAAAGTATCTCACTTGATACCAGTAAATAGAAGGTGCTACAAACAGGTTACACTAAGTTGAAGGGCAAGATAAAATAGCCTGAGTGTAACAGAGACCAGTGAATTTAATGCTGAGTGCATTGGATGAGGGTATTTGTTTTCAAGTGCAGTAAAAATATGGAACTGTGGGGAAAAATTACTACGAAACAGATGCTGCAGCATTTGTGCAGGTTAAAAAAAGCACTATCTTGTGACATAGAGTGAAATAACAAGGAATGGAAATACCAAATTTTAACAAGCCAGGGGACAAAGGATCCTAGGCAGATACTGCAGAGTGTGGAAGGTTTATTGTCTAGCAAAACGTATCAAGAAGTACATTGGGAGATGTGCTTCTTGATGGTCTTCAAATCATTGTTCCTTCCTCTTGACAATAGAACTGCACGCAGATGCCACCATGCCCACCTCCAGAATGCGGCTGGCACGTTCTCCCTGACTTTGCACGTCACTGCTGGGGAAGGTGAAGGGGTGAAGGGGTGCCAGGGGTGCCAGCTGCAGATGTTCCCTTCCCTGGCACGGGCTGACACTGGCAAACCTTCAGAGCTGCCATCCTGACAGCCACAACTCCTGGCTCGGTTCAAGCCCATGCAGGCTGAAGCTGCTGCAGTCACACACACAGGGGACACACAGGGGGACACACAGGGGGACACACAGGGGGACACACCTATTTTTTTACAGCAAAGGCCAAGCTCTCCAACCACAGCACACTTTACTCCTGTGGGATGGGGGAAAAGGAAACCCAAATGCAAATCAACACTAGGCTAAGCAAGGTCTGCCAGCTGTTATGTGACACACACAGTGGGATGACTGCACAGCCCAGGCTGCAGCTAGCCCACACTATTTTTAAAACACTGCTTTTCAGAAATGAGCTTGCAGAGTACCCAGGCAAAATCCAAAGCTGAGGCAAAGGACGCCTGAAAAAAGGAAGTAATAGTAGAGAAAGGATGATTCTGGTATAAATTTCCTTTGAATCACCTACACATTTGTAGCATGTACTCTTCTAATTTATACTTAAGTGCATTTTTTATATGTTTTTCCCCTAATTTGCCAGTTAAACACATACAAATACAACACTTAATCCTAATCTCAGTACTCAGTCATGCCTCCTACGAAGCCCCAAGCAAGAGATTCTACACCCTTTATGCAGCAACCTTGAAAAAGGAAAATGACCTGCCTTTCCCCTCCTTGCAGTCCTCAGGACAGATGTCAGTCTCCTGTGCCTGAGGTAGGGCTGAAGACTTCAAGTGTCCTGCACAACCTGGGCCACCACTTTGCCACCTCTGGCAGAAACACATGAGCATTTAGATGAAATGCCTCAGTGCCAGGAAACCTGGGCTCTGTTTGAACCTCTGCCACTGACTCACTGTAGTAGTCTCACTCTTTTTCTCAATGTTCTCCTCTATAAGATGAGGAAAATCATACTTCTGGCAAGCCAGCCCAAGGAGAGGCAGAGTGTTTGCTAGTCCTTCCATAAGCCAGTTTTCATATCAAAGGGGCTGTTCTTCACTGACAGGAGAACAGTATTCTCTCCTTGCAAAGCAATGCTCAAGACCACATCCTGCAGGGGCCCTAACAAGTGTAATAGCACCTGGGACAACAGGTAAGTTCCCAGCAGGAATACGGTGCAGGGGGTCCCTGTGCCTCTCTAGGGGTAAGGCACTACAGGCACACTTCTCTACTGACCTGAAGGGATTGCACTGAGCAGGTCATCACAGGATTTACCTCTCCTTCTTGCTTAAGCTGCACTCACTCAGGTCACACTAAAATTGAAAACTACCTTCCCAGGTTCTTTTAGAGGATTTGTTCAAATCTACCTTGCACTTGTTTTCCCTTAAATCACAGACAGGTTTGCACTTTAAAACTCCTGGGCTACTGTAGCCTTGTCACTCCTAGTATTACAAATCCCACTGAGAGAGCAAGGCATTGGGGCAGTTCAGGCTGTGTTTGGCACCTTCCCAGTCATCCCAAGGGAAGAGGGAAGAAGTGGAAAGTGAGACTGGAAGTTACTGGTCTAACTGGGTGGCTGTAGGTGCCTACAGCCAACACACAGAGGGGAAACACTACTATGGAGGGAGAGCTCTTTTGAGGGAAGCAAATGGTCATGTACAATAACAGTATAGATGAAATATATGTATATATGATAACAGTAATTCAACCAAATAGCTCCTTTACATCTCCTGGATGGGGGACTCAACAATTCACAGGAATTGTAGCTGTAATTGGCTCTTGAAACCAAACTCATCTGTTGAGATGTTCAAAAACACATCCAGCCCACATCCCATCCACGATTCTGTAGCTTGTCTGGTTTAAAATACAACTCACAATTCCAAGAAGTTCATTTGCAAGTAACACGTTTTAGTTCACTCATCAGGTCAAAACAGAATGTATAAAAAGCATACTGTAAATTCAGGTATCCTTTTTGCTATCACCAGCAAATATGTCTTTTTGGCAGCATGGAGAGCAGAAAAAGAAATGGTATTAAACAGAGCCACAGGAGAGGAACAAGCTGTCTTCCTGGTTTCAGTTTTTCAATTTTGAGAGAGAATGATTCCAGGATGGGTTTGCAATAGATTGGCATGTAGGTTTATTTTTTTTCCTCTAATACCTCTAGGAATTTCTAGTCTGAAAACCAAAACACTTGAACTCTCACCTGCTGTGAACTGACATCACCTCACATAAACTAATGGGTCCATCCTAATTCACACACACACAGAATACCCAGCCTCATGCCTTTCAAATAAGGATCCTTTACTAGCACCCATATATTCCACACTCTGAAGTCTCAAGCCAGCATAAAATGTGCATTTTTACCATGTTTATCAAAGGAAGGACATGTGCATGTACACTGTCCACCTGTACAGTGCTGTCGTGGATATCCAATTGAGTGCCACACCAAGGCTCCAAAATGCATTTCCAGAGTTGTTGTTCCATAGTTTAGATGGTTCATTTTTCCACTTCCTTGCTGGCTTGGAGAACACACCTACCATAAAGTGACTGTCACGACCTCAGGGAGGGCTGGCAGATACTACTTTGAGTCAGCTGCCAACATGCAGGAATCTTTATGTCAGCCTTGACAAGCTGTGGTTTCTAAAATTAAAGTGTTTTGAAGGACTAAGTAACTTCTAGTCCACTGAAGGACAAGAACTGCTTCCCAATTCTGTGTTTAATTTATCCTCTTAAATATTTCCCAGCCTCTAGACTGAATGCCTCTTCCACACCAGCTGTCAAAAGTCTGATTCATCTTGTTAAAGCCGACAGAAAAACTCCCCCTCAGTGGGCTCTCAGTGGACAGAGAGCACACCTACCTCTTCTCCTTTCCCTCCCAAAAGAAACAGCCTTCTCAGCTGTGATCTGTCCCTTGCACATCCACACGTCATTCACTCCTGCTGTCCTTCTCCAAAATATTTCCAAAGCTCCTGCAATCTTTTTGTTTGAACATAGGCAGGTAAAGAAAAAAAAGAAGAAAAGAAGACCTGCTAAATGCACTACCAACTGCATTGATATTGCACAGCACATTACATGCACAGGACAGAGAAATCATTCATGCATGTCACAGTATTACTTGGCATTTCACTGCACCTCAAATGCAACACACATTTATGAAATTCAGAAGAAATAGGTCTGCTAAAGCCAAAGCCAGAATCTATTTTTCCAAACTGAACAAAACATAGAAAGGCTAGTTCAGAGGCAGAAACTTTTATCTTTGTACATATTATATGTATTGAAAAGGCTTTCACTGAGTCATTTTCTAACAGAAAAAAAGCACAATATGAGATTTCTAATCCATTGTAGAAGTTCAGCACACTTCATAGAGAAGCAGTAATTACAGAGGTGCCAGCTAGCAGTGCTACTGCTCAGGCTGTGCTGGGTGTTCTTTATTAACCCAGTTTTCATGGTTTCACAGCTCACTTTGAAGACATTAATGCACTGGCCTTAACCCACCATTAAAAAGTCCATCCCAGAAGCAATTTATTTGGTTAATTTTCCTTCTTGTAAAAATGCAAAGAGAAAAAGGGAATTATATCAAATTTTCATGCTTTTCTATAAATATATACCAGGGAAAGAGTTAATCATTTAAAAAAAAAGTAAATTCTGACACTTCTGGGTGAAATCCTTGTCTTGTTTAAATTAACAGCTAGTTCTCTTGACTGCAGCAGGGATAGAATTTCAATGTCTGAATTCTGGAGAAGTTTAGCTCCAGAAATTCAAATGGAAAAGCAGCGTGAACCCATGTGAGAATTTTATGTTCACCTCAATACAAAGCAGGTTCTCCAAAATCTAAGGAGGAGTCAGGGAAAAGAAGCAAATAAAGGCTAAAGCCAAAGTACACTGGTACCAAAATTTATTAGTCTTTTTTGTGACATGCCACTCATAGACTTTGTGCAGCTCACAAAGGGAAAAGAAAATTGTGACTCTATTAGCTATGTAGATTGAAGATTCCTCACAGGCATCTCATAAAGCTCACCATAATATCCTGTAAACAGGAAAACATTTGAAAGCCTGAATGCAGAAGGGTGCTAATTACAGAACACCACTTACATGTAAATCAAGAAATCCTAGGCAAGTGGAGAGGAGGGAAGAGTTTCATCTCTCCCCATGACCATGAGATGCCATGGTGACAAAACCAAAAAAAGTGTTATTAGTGTTTTTAAGTGAGCAGGGCTGGCTCATTCCACCTCAGGCAAACACTTTTATCAACAAGAACAAGAAAAATGCACAGCTTGGAGGTCTCTAGGCTAACATGGACTGTGGGGTTTGAAAGTCAGACATGAACATTTAGCTAATACACCTCAGAAGCCAAGGAGAATTCCTTGCTATAAAGTAAAATCTTAATAATGCACTTGTATTCTGATTTAAAGAAGTATTTTCTTTCATCCTTAAATCTTGTCTAACAGTTAAGCAGGCAGTGAATCTAATTCACTGTAGGCATAGCAGTTTTTGGTGTAAATCTGCTGCTCAAAGTATTGCCTGACAATGTAGGGAGGTCAATCACACCTCAGTTTTTGTGGCTTCCCAGCTATCTTTGGAGCAACCCAGAGTTGCCAGGTTATAAAGCGATTTTACCCTCTGGAAAATCAGCAGTTTGGATAAACAGCAAGTTCTAGGAAGACAAACCCAGACTGAAATCTATACAAGCCCCTGAAGCCCTCGATGTGTTCCAAACGTAGGCTTATTTTAACAGAGCAGAAAAAGCACATGCACTGCCCACCTTATTTCTAAGCCCAGCTACTCCTCATGTTTGGAACACTGCAGCGATGTCATTCAAAAGCAAAATCAGTACTGCTTCCTATGGTGCAAATGATTTTCTTTAAAAAAAATAATCAGTTTTTAAGGTTAACATTTCTTTTTTGGATCTTTCAATGCAAGCAACTTGCACGGTATCCCAGACATGAGAAAGAAACAGGTCAGGAAGCAAAATAAAACTGAAAATGAAATAAGACTTGTTCCACTTTTAGATTTGAGGCCCAAGACACATTTACATTTAAGGTCAGACAGGGTCTAGAGCAACATGTTCCTGAGCCAGCAGTTGGGCCAGACAACCCAAGAGTATTGAACCACTTATTAATATCTTCCTTCCAGTGATGGCCTGAGTGAGAAGCAATCAGATCTGCAGCTCTTACTCTCAGGAGGGAGCCCAGAGCTGCAAGGGAGCTGTGACAGATGAGCCCAGGGAGAGATGCACGAGGTCAATAAACTGCTTTCTGAGTTTGCTCTTCCCAGGCAAGCCCTTGTGCTGCAACTCTGCTCAGAGACCCATATCCTTGGGAGCCCCATCCTCTCCATCATCAGAAGTGTTCAGCACAAACCAAGACAGCCTCCTTGTCTCCTGAATAATTCTGTACCCATGAACTGAACTTATACCCCTACTTATAAAAACCTTAATGCAGTACTTTTATACTGTGATTTATTTAAGGAGAAAACTGAAACAAGGCCTAGCACCTCACCACTCTTTTGGAATAAATGTGACCTTTTGATGTACATACTGATAACCCTTCCAAACACAGCTGCTTCACAGATTCACTGAATTTGGTTTCTGTTTTCCTGCCAAGATAAAACCAGTCGGGCAATCTGTACATGGTGGCACACACAGGGTGCTGGGGCTGATGGCACACACACACACTGCATGCAAGAGATTCTCACTGAACCCAGTGGGGACTCACTTGGCTTGCAGCAGCTTCAGAAACGTGCCCAGTGAAAGTACCCAAGGGGAGAGCACAGGGTGCAGTGGAGCAAAGAGAAGGAACACACCTTCCAGGGCAATTCCACCAAATCTCTAGACAGCATCATCCAAACCAAACTTCCCAGAAGTGTTTAACAGTGGCAAAGACTGATTTGTGAGTCAGAGGTGACACTGTAATCTCTTACTGTCAATAGCAGAAAGATTATCAATCACACAACAGCACCCTGAGTTATACTGATCCATTATAATAAATCCTGTGACTTCAGCACCTGTTGTGCAGAATACTAACATCCAAAGTTCAAAGCAGCAAAGCAAAAGGCATCTGTTTCTGCATTTATCAAGCACTAGGTTAGGGGAGAAAAATACAGCTACTAGCTGCACTACTGGATTTCAGGAATGTCTCTGTCCATGTCCTCAAGCGCATGGTGTGGTCAGTGGTATACTGGGTGACACCAAAGCAGGAGTTCTTACCCTAAAACAAGCACTACCTGGCTGAGGATGCTGCTGACACGACTAGCAGACCAAAATGAACATGTATTTAGGACTGCCCCAGACCACCCCTCCCACAGCACACTGCCAGGTACAGAGCAGACCCGTGGCTGCTTCTTAAATTACTCTGCACTGGGGAGCACTAAGCATGATCAGTAAGTGACTCCAGAAGAACTGAAGGATGTATCTCCAGTGAGATATCTCCACTGAGATGTGGAGAAGGGGGAGTGGTGCGGAGACCAGATCAGAAGTGATGGCTGCCCACAAATTTGCGTGCCGGAGCACAGACAGATTCAAGCAGGAACTTCTTTAAAGACCACATAACCTCTTTGCAACCTCCTGGCAGTGGCAGCACTACTGGATGCTCCCCAGGCCTTCCTACAAAGGTTTGGAAACAACAAGCTTCTACTTGGAAAATGTGAACTCTTCATCAACTCCCCTCTTACCTTAGGAGCAAACAAGCCTGAAAGAAGGCCAATGTCATGTGTGTGTCCTCCCAAGTTAAAATTTTCTTTGTCCTCCCAAATTACAATTTACTGTGTCTTCCCAAATCTCCCAAGTTAGGAGAGTTAGTCAAATGAGAGACTGAGCAGATGTTTGTAGGAAAAAAATGATAAAGGGGATGAGGAAAATGTGATCAATCAATGAAAAAGAGAAAAGAAAAGGGCTGTGATTCTCCCCTCCCTCCCCCTTCTTGTCAGGCATCTTGTTCCCAAGATGTAGAATCACGTGGCCTTGCATCTCACAATGGGAGGCACATCTGGTGCTTCAGGTACCACTTGCCACCAGCTTTCACCTGACCTGGGGGCCAGGTATCCTCACCAGGCTGCTCTTTCCTGCCCCTCTGGGGCACGAGACTCCAGGCAGAGCTGGGGGTTGACCCTACAGAGCCTGCACATCCAGGACATGAGGTCACCCAGCAGTGCTGGCACAACTGTGCCCTTCTGCCTCCACAGGCAGGACAGGCTTGGCTGCAGGGGAATTGCAGGACTGGAACCTTAAGTCCAGCCCATGAGATGACTCCACAATATTTGTCTTTCCTGGGCAGAGGATTTACCAGGCAAGAGTCTGATTGTTGGACTGCAAGGGTTACTGCTGTCCCTCAACCTGACAACCTATGGGAAAGAAAACAAGCAGATCCAGTAGGCTAACAGCTGGCTTAAAAATGAAATATGGAACAGAACAAAAGAGGAAAAACTCTGATTTCTTCATTACCACCTATTTTGAGGCTCAGTGCAACTTCAGTAAGGCCACAACAGCCCTGTACAAACCTCTCCCCTCTCTCCAGCAGAAGAGCTTTTAGGAACTCTGTTCCTTAAAGAACAAAAGGAAAAACAGGGCACATTTATTTTCAAGGTACAAGTTTTAAGTAAATCCCAGTAGTTCAGAGTGCAGACAGATTAGAGGTGGGCTAAAATCACCAGATGAGAAACTAAGCAGGGAGTATGGAAATAGAAGTCTTACCTGAAGCTGTACCCATGCATTGGCAAGTCATTTCTTTACTTTGTGCCTCTGTTTCCACCTCTAATCTATTAATCTATCCTTCCTATCACAGCTTTGAAGGTAAGTCTCAAACATTTGCATTGAATGCATCTGACTTGAGCTCTTTAGGAGAGAAATTATCTTAGTACATGGAAAAGAAGATCTACTCTTCATGGCAGACACTAGACATTACTGTGATAAAAAACCCCAAACCAAAACAAAAAGGTCTGAATGCTGACAAGCAAGAACAGATCTGCACATCCAAACCAGGTCCCAAAAGCACCAAAGCTCAGTATAACTAGCATTAAAACTTCAGTTAGATGTTACTGCAACTTCTTGACCACTTCCTTTGGAATCAGATGACGTCCAGTCTCCAATGCATTGACACAACATCTGTGCTCAGCCTACAACTCCCTGGGCAGGGGCAGAGGAGGGGCAGGCACTGATCTCTGCTCTGTGGGGACAGGGACAGCACCCAGGGAA
>JAWWTY010000077.1:51384732-51428469 GCA_035222235.1 Margarornis squamiger | reverse complement strand
TGGGGCACAGGGGGGGACTCTTGGGGATGGGCCTGGGCAGGGCTGAGGGTTGGACTGGATGGTCCTTGGGGGTCCCTTCCAGCTCAGCATATTCTGTGACTCTGTGAAGGTTAAGTGGCTGAGAGAAGAAGAGGCCACATATGCTGTGGTCTCTGGCACTGGGAACCACAGCTTCGTGAAGAAAGACTCGCTCTGACATCAATGCCTAAGATCAGGCATTATTTCTCCTTTAAAGCTTTGCAGTTCGCCTTGAGAGAGCTTTCTGCAACTCCTCTTACCAACCTATCAAAGCTCTCACTTCAATCTCAGCTTTGTGCAAGCAAAGGCTTGGTAGTTTCTTCGAATACTGCCCTGAAAATCACGGGGGGGTCGTGTGGGGCCCAGCAAGGCTGTCCCAGCACGGTGTCACCACGCATTCATGCTGCAATACAACAACTCCTTCCCCACGTGCCAAGGAAAGAACAAACAGCCCTGACCTCCAGAGAACAAACAAAATATGCCCAAGTGTCAAAGCAAGCTGTGCAAAGAGAGAGAAAGGCTGAGAACCCCCCGATTTCCAGACAAGTCTCTTGGTTAAGCTACCACAGTGCACCCATGAAGGAAGCTGAGAAAGAGCTGCCTAATGTCTTCTGTGGAGTGGCCAATGTTTCCATGCATGATAGGCTGCTGCCTGCAATCCTGGCACAACAGGACTTTACAAGAGGAAAACTAGCTGGAAATGCAACAACAGCAAAGATTAAAGGGCTGAACAAAGGATTCCAAGCATGGGGTTCTTGAGGAACCTCAGCAGCCCTGAACTGGGAAATGCCTTCATCCCGTTCCACACTGTGCTCCTCCTCCCAAAGCTAAGCCTGGCTCAAGTCTGAGTACTAAATTCCTATAAGAGTAACAGGCTGAGGAAAAGGAGGAATTCAAAAACTCTGTGTAGTGTGGAAGACAGCAAAAAAGCATCAACAAGACTAATACACCTGCAATGAGATGAAGAGAAAGAACCTCAAAACTATGGTGTCTTCCTTGGGAGAGAGACAAGCAGTCTTGAGAGCACAGGTCTCTTATTGCTTCATATCTGTTTTTTCTCCAACACCTTTAACCATTCTGCTGAACAGTCTTCACACTGTTGAAGATGCTTTGTGTTGCTCTGGTTTTTACCATCTGTGGAAGGCTAAAGTCAGGCACCGTGACCGGAGGCCACACTAAAAGGTGTATCAGGATGGATTTCAACAGCCTTGCCTGTATTTCTCTTCTCATGAACTCTTTGATTAAATTATTTTAGTGGGCTGGACTTGTCAACAGTTTCTCCAGGAAAAGAAAAACCTTTCAAATACTCTATCCTCACTGTAGCTTTTGTTGATACGACTGTGCCTCATTTATTTGTAAACATTCCAGGCTAAAACATCCTTCAATTATTTGTACTTTCAAAGTAGCCTTTATATCAGCCTCCTAAAGACATGCAAAAGATGTATTTTCTAGAGGGAGTCCCAGATGAAAGGGCTGACTGCCAGTTTGGGGACACTTCTGTCCATATTCCATAAATGCACACATATATGGCACACACTGACCATGACCTAGAACATACACCTTCTACCTGCAGATATGCCAGGATCTCTCAGATCTCTGACTTTGGTTGTACCTTTTATACCATTATTTCCTTGCGAGTCAATAGGATTAAATGAGTACCATTTCTGTTTTCTGCAAGGCCTATCATCCATCTTTGTTACTAAAAATGCAGCAGCAAGAACAGCAACAAATTTAAACTAAAAAAGACCTGCTGTATGAGTTTTTGCATAGGAATGCCACACAGACATCTCAGCTGTCAGGTAGCAAAACACCTACAGAGAGGCCAGGAGATGAAGAGGGGTCCCAGATATTTGGCTGTCTCCAGTGCAACTCTGAAAAGTGCCAAAACCTCACCCATGATTATAAGGATAAGCCAGTCTGATACTCTGCTTACAGCATGATGCTGCCCCACATGTCAGTGAAATGTGTCTTGCACACCCTCCCTCTGTATTTGCAGTATAAGGCAAAAAGTGTGCCAGAAATTGCCGTGAAATTGCACATTTCCTTTTCTGGAAACACCACTACAGGCTGGTTCTTTCACTGCAGTGCCCTCCAAGCCTTAACACAACGGGTACATCCCCTTCCCCTCCCCAAACCCTGACCCTTTTCCCAGGAGGTGGTTCCTGTTCATCCCTGACTGTCGGAAACCCCCAAAGGTGCAGCCTTGTGCAGAAATGCAGAACTGGCTGTGGTGCAGCACTGCCTTCTGCAGCTGCTGAGGCTTTTCATTTGGCTGACTATTAATAGGAGATGAGCTGTGCTCCGCCAGCATCCACGCTGGAATTTGGAAGCAATTCCCTCTCTGGCTCACACCAATTGCATATCTATCTGGCAATGTTATGTTGCAAGGCTGAGACAGGCAAAGCAGAAAGGCAGAGGCTCCTCTGGGGAAGATCTTAGTCCTTCTCAAGGTGAAAAGCAGACTGCTAAAACAAACACAAACTTTAGTGTGTGGTATCTGAAAATGCTGACTGGGCATGTGTTAAGGAATTATCTTTGTTTTGAAAAGAGATAGGGCTCTGCAGATGATCTCAATCCAGGCTACCAGCAAACTCAAAAACATCACATATTTTGCCCCAAAACACAGAGGCATGTTCCAAAAAAAGAAAACCACTTTGCATTATCATTGACCTACCTCACAAAAAGCATTTTCTTAACCTAGTGAGATTTTAAATATACCTGTAAAAGCAACCCTTGGCTGGGCAGTCCACTGAGAACACTGTGAAAGGATAGCTTAAACAACAGAGAAGCATCTGAAAGTTCAGAATTTCAGTTTCATGAAAGAACAAGAAGGGCAATTAAGGCAGAAAATGGTTGAAATTTCTTCCCACATTTTCCTTTGCATGCACTTCCCACAACATTGCTAGTGCCTTCTTCCCACTGCAGCAATGTACACAATTGCTCTCCAGTGTGGTCCTCTACGTTGACGGGTTTGGCCAGTAATTATTGTTATAACTATGTTCAATAAATTTCCATTGTGATAATCTGCTACCATGAAGGAAATAAAACTTTCAGATGCCTCTCCCTTTACTCCTATTTGAGGTCCCAGACCACTGCATGCAGATTATTACCTAAAGTGATGAGATGCCAGTAACCTGTTAAGTACCTGAAGAATGCTATGATGACTACAGGTTACACAGTGAGAGTGTCATGTTTCGTGACACTTATTAGTTTCCAAAAACGTAGGAAAGAAAGGATAACTAACTGGGGAACATCAAGGCTTTTGAACAAAATGCTCTCAAATATATGTGCCTCCATAATCAAAATATAGAAATGAGTAATAACTCTCTACTTGACCTCATTCTGAATGCTTCTCTGTTCGTATCAATGGGAATTTCACTGTTGCAAATCAGCTCCTCTTTAAAACCTTTGATTTTTTTTCAAGTTGCCCCACGTAGCTCTTAATAAAAAAAGGCTCAAAGATGTATCTTTAAGCTCTTTATGTCAAATGGCTGGCTGGTCATAGCATAAGGGGAATTTCCTTAAATGTGGTAAAAACAACCCGTGGGGAGTCCTACACCCTAACTGCTGGCAAGAGAAAAACTCATTTCTGAGCTTGGCCAGGGTGGTTCCCACGGTCCCTCTAAAATAAGCTTCATACAATACCACCACCACCACCAAAAATACTAAACCTAATTTATATATAATTTCATGATCAGGCACCACAGCAGCCTGCATGGGATGCCTGAAAAATTTAAATTCTCTCTGTAAGGCTGGTTCTTTATTTGGCCATACAGAGATCTCCTCTTTGTCACAGCTCCTGCCATAGCACCCCAACCTTTTCCACAGCACTGTGGGGTGGATAAAGAGTCAATACTGACTCACGTGGTGAAGAAATACTGAAGTACAAGTAGTTAGAGGAAAAGCTAAAGCAGAAATTAAGAGCTGCCTTTGCAATGAGCTACTTTGTTTTATAGAGAATTAATGCTATAATCAGCAAGACTCCAATCAATAGCGAGTTAAAGGGAATTACAATGTAATACATGGAAAAACCATATGGTTACCTTGAAAATAAATCACCATATATCCTAGCTACATTTCTCAGCAGAGTTTGATTTTGATAATCACTGCCTCTCTGATTCCTGCACACCATGTTGTGTGCTATGCAACATAGAAGGAACATATGATCTCTGTCCAAAAAATAAAAGTCTGAAGGAAGATGTTTACACCACCCTCTCTGGGTAGAAAATGCACGAGGTTTTCAGGCACTGTTGTTTTCAACACAACATTTAATCAACTGCAAAGCTGTCTGCTTTCATATATAAGTCTCAACAACGAGCAGGAACCCTCAAATATGCCTTTAGAGATATAAAAGTGACATACATCAACATTCTTCATCACTTGAACTTCCCACTTCAGTCATCAAGTGGCTCTAAGAGCATCTGCATGTGCTGTTATTTACTACTGCCTACTTCATTTTCTCCTCTTTTAATCCTGGACAGGGCAGTGATTTGTCCTTGATGAGCACACTGGCACGATCTCAGGGCCAACACTCAACCTGATGGCAGCAGCATAACAAATTACCAAGAGGCAGCAACTCATCAGGGATGGGCTGCCCAACTATGGGGTAGTACAGCTTAGTCTTAGGCATCAATGAAGGATGGTTATGCTAATTTGCATTTTCTTACAGTAGGGCAAGGGAAGAATGTACATGCAATCAATTAACAACAGCTACTGTGTCTCAGCTAATGGGAGCAACCTACTAAGCTGACATAATTCATTGCGCAGCTGAGCCCTTAATGCAAAGTGGCCCACCTAAAGAGGCTTTCTCCTAAACATTTCTCACACTTGCCTCTTCCTCCTGTGTTGTGGATTAGGCACAAAAGCTACCAGCAGCCTGGTTGAACTTCTGCCCTTCCTCAATAAACCAAGGTACTAAGGTCTCTTCAAAACCCAGTCTGGGATTTTGTATCTTCTTCCCACACTTCTTTAACAGCTAAGAGAAAGTATGATCAGTCTCATGGATCAGCAACCATGGCTCAAACCATCTGCAAATTAGAGTCTGCTTTAAAGATTACATCCTGCAATGAATTTCTGCCCCAAAACCAGGATAACTAAACCCAATCTTCTCGTATATTAAACAGTTTCCCATCCATGAATTTTTCAAAACACAGGATATAAGCATGCTGTATATCCTGTAGACATTTCAGCAGCTCCCTTAATTCTTTAGAGCAACATTCTCAATTTAGCTTAACACTGGGAATCACAGAGCATCAGCAATGCTTCATCCTGCAAAGAGACAACCTGTTTCTAGGACTGAGTATCTGTAAAATGTTTACATGTAGCATCCTTGCTGATACCGGACACTTAAGGTCAGAGTCACAGATTAAAAATGTAACTCATGTCCTTCACAAATCCTTTAGAATATAGATTATATGAAAGATTCCTTTGCTCTCAAATTCAGACAGTCTCACACAGATATCCCTGACTGTCAAGCAATCTGTAAATGCTTTTACCAAACTTCTGAATTTTGTCCAGACTGGAGACTGGAAATATTCAGTATAATTGTGAAACTGAAATTGCTGCATGCTACTCTTCTTCATGCTGAACTGCTCCTTAAGGATACATGTGGCTCCTTCACAGCAGATGTGTTCTCCACATCTGTTTCTGTTCTCCAAAGATGCCCAAGATTGCCATTCACACTAGCACGTGGTAATGCTTTGCAAAGAGGAAGGACTCGAATGGTCAGGGTACATGGGACAGTCAGGGCTGGACGTGTTAACTCGCTGTTCTTTGCAGAAGCAAATTCAGTGTTTCTGCATTTTCATTGTGAAAGGGGTGGGGAGGAGTTACACTGCATTGCATCAGATGCCCTGGGTAATATACTAATACAATGAGGAGCAATTAATTGTAAAATCAATGTGCCTTGATGCAACACGTTGTTACCCCTTTATCAGTCTAGATGATAATCAGAACTCGGCTCTTTTTACTTCTGCATCCACCTGAATCTGGTGGAAATTGGATGCACCAATAAGTTTTCCAATTAAAAGCCAGGGTGATTCTTCCTGGAGTGAGATTGTGCCCAAGTTCCTGTTTGCCTTAATACCATAGTGAACTTAATGCAGCTCTTTACTAATGATATAGTCCAAATAGCAGCAAATTGAGTAAAACATGTGTTCATAACTGCATTTAAAAGAAAAAAGTAAGTAAGTTAATGGCCAGAAAACTTGTTTGCAGAAACAGCAGGTTTCTATTCCACCAAGTATTTCAATTTTCACTTTCAATTTCTCTCAATACACTCAAAGATTTCAATAACATTTTTGGCCTTTCCTAGGGGACACACTGGGCACAAAAACAATCACAAAACCAGAAGTAACAGTTCAATTATCTGCAGAACTGGAGGAATACTCACGCTCCACAAAGTAAGAGCTGGCATCAATCTTCCAGATGATCTGGCCACGGTGAGAGCCATTGACGCCGCGGTTCTTGTAGTCCAGAAAATTTTCGGACAAGACCTCATCTATAACCAAAGAAAATGGACTCATCAAGGGCCTGTCATGACAACATGCATAGCAGAGAGTCAGGCTGAAAACAAGCCTTTGGCTTGACAGAGCTGCTAGGGCAGCTTGGCACCACCACACGGTAAGAAATTAGCTTTATCACTCATTTGGATTTTTTCAAAGTGCAGACTTGCTTAAAAATCACAGATTTTCAGGAAATCTAGTTTTTAAAAAGGCATCCCTACAAAATTCTCAAAAACATCTAGCTTAACACAGATAAACCACTGCCTAATTAACATAATTATCTAACTGTAACAGAGAATGATCCCCCCACTTAAAAAAGCTCCCTGGAAAACACTTACACGCAGGTGTCTGTACTGCACTGACCTGTACCACAGCTGATGGGGTTCTTTCTTGCAGCATACCACAAGGCAGGATTATTTTGGAACAATTCCACCCACTGAGTGCCTTCACAGCCCTCACCCCCAAAACTAAATGGCTAACAACAAAACACTGTCCTCTTGCAATGTTTGAGCCACCTAGCAGCTGTCAGACTGCCAACTTGATCTTCAGAGAAGGAAAGGGATAATCTATAAAAATTAACAACCTCTAAGGAGAACCAAGGTTGAGGAAGTGACCCCCTCCTGTGTGTAAATAAAAGGCAGGCAGGTTGTGAGCCTGAGGAGTGGATCTCTGGTTGTCCATGAGTGACTTTTCAGTCTGTTTCCAAGTTTCATTCCATGCTGCCTCAACAAGCCCTTTTCCAGCCCAATCCCAATCCCAATCCCTGTGTGGTGCAGATGTGAGCAAACCCATCCCAGGCTCCAGGCAAGAGCCTGGCTCTGGAATCCCTTTTATCCAGCAGCCCCAAAACCATCCAGTGGGACCACGCTGCAAGCTCAGGGCTATTCTCACCAGCTTATGGCTTACACCTGCCTTCAAGCACACACAAATGCACGTGCTGCCACCAGAGCAGGCCAGCACTTATGGTTTTAACCATCACTGAATGCAAACAGAGCAGCAAAAATAAGACATGGAGACATTTACAGCTGGTCACAGGGCAGTGGGGTCATGGGCAGTGGGAGCCCAAAATCACAGTGGACTGATGTGCTGGGCCATGTCCTCACTGCTCCAGCTTTGGGGATGAAACAGAGTCCACAGCTGTGCTCTGCCCAAGCAAAAGGCCACGACCTTCACCTGCAACCTCTGGGATTTTTCCCTTTTAGCAATAAGGAGAGCTTTAATTTTAGCAGAAATTTTTACAAATGTGCTTTAACCAACCCAACCTTGCTGCAAACCAGTTCTGGGTGGGTGCTGAGACTCAGTTCTGAAGACAATTGCATTAATTATTAGCCATCCTAAAAACTGAGGAAAAAAAATGTGAACCCCTCCATCTGAGATTAAAATACATCAGTTGTAAACACTGGGATGAATTGGCTTTGTTGTTACATAGATCAACAAAAAACCAAAGATAATGCCAGGGACGCTGTGCTTGAGGACAGACTGATGATGTGACCACCTGCAGAGCACAAGACACAGCCCAGAAACTCAAAGACTATCACGTTAGTTAAAAAAAGGAGACTTTAAAGTGAAGGAAACTACACTTTCACTGAAAGAATAAAGCAGCAAGCAGATGTCAACACTGTCCCACTGGCTCGACAGTCATGCTCTGAATGGAGGAAGGTAAGTGGGTACCAACACTGAACTGTTCAGTGCTACTCTCTTGAGGAATTTACAACAGAAATCCTTTTAAAGAAGTCATTAATGATTGCAATGGATAATTATAAATAGCAACGCTATCTACAATAAATTTTTCCTTTGCTGACTTGCTAACTGTTACAAATTATTTCCCTTTGTTGCATTTCAGGCTCTGTATGGAAGTACATCTCTGCAGTAACCCTTCAGTAGTAAAACCCTCTGGTAGGATTTCTGCTCTTCCTCTGCTTTATAGCTGGTCATGTCTTCTCTTAAATTCCAGATAATTCATATTAAACAAGGCAGACAAATATGCTGCTGTTACTCTCAGAGGCTGGCTTACTAAGGAATACCTTCAGTACAGGACCATCCTGGACACAGATTATTAAAGATCACCCACATCATTCTGTGGAAGCAGGAACACAAACACACACCAGAAGACTTAAACCCATGAACAACCCCTTTTGCTCTGGCAGGGAAAACATGTGATACTTAAAGGTGAGCATACCTGAAATGCTGCCCTGAGCTGGAGCCTGGGAACCCTGCCTGGCTCTCATCCTGATGGAGCACTGAGAGCATCCCTCAGCTCCAGCATGCTGCTCTCTGGCTTCATCAATTCTGATATTTATTTGTCATATTTAGTCTCTGTAAGCTACTGGAGATGCTCCAACACATGCCATGTTATTAAGATGTATGAGTAATCACTATTCCTCATGATATAGTTTATAAAATACCACTCCTGCTTAAGGAGGCTTAGCTGAGCTGGACTGGATGGCCGTGATGAAGAAATTGCAGACATTTTAGGCCAGAGTTCAGAGGCACAGGAGATCCCAGAATCAGCTTTAGAATACTGTGTTCTTTGGGGGCCAGCTGGCACTGCCACTGCACGGGCTGTTGTCCCCTTCCTGCAGCTGACACAAAGGCAGAGTGACCTCTGCATCACATAACCTCTCTAATGTGACAGGGGTGTTGACATGCCCACGCCCAAACTAAATCACATCCCTATTCAAGCTGAGACAGAGGGGATGACTGCAGAACGATGTCCCCTCCTTTTTGTTGAGAACATGCAGGAAGCCTGGAAAACCAGGCTGAGAAAGAAGACCACCATCCACCCGCATGTCCTGTGTGGAAGAGCACAGGAGGGAAGGGAGAAGCAAGGTGCTCTGTGGTTACACCTGACAGGTGAGACACAGGAAAGCTGGGAGAAGCTGCTCCCACTGAGTGGGAGCACTCAGTGCCCCCTGCACTCAGTGCCATGGGGGCAGGGGACAGGGGTGTGCAGGAAGGACAGTGCCCAGGGAAGGGATGCACACATGGAGCTGGTCATGTGCACACAGTTTATGGACAGTGGCCACTGATGAAACACACGCCCAGGCAGCAGAAAGGGTATTTTAGTATGAGCTCTGCAATATGCAGGTCACCCCAAGAAGGAGCAGTGGAGCCTTTAAATATAAACCCAATTTGGTATGTAAAACATATTTGTCATGATTTAGAAATGCAGTAAGTAGATCCCTCTCACAGTCAGTTGTAAACCCTGTCTCTTTTGAAAGGTTAGGTACTTCCCTGTTTCCAAAGAAATAAAACTTATTTTTAGTCCAGTAGGAATTCATGTTTTTAAGCCAGACAAATTTCATCTCTAGAAAAATACATTCAGCTCCAAAAAGGAAATCTTGCCCTTTCAATTTTTGAAGGTATGTATTTTTGGGAGGT
The DNA here is from genome assembly GCA_035222235.1 of Margarornis squamiger. Classification (NCBI taxonomy): domain Eukaryota; kingdom Metazoa; phylum Chordata; class Aves; order Passeriformes; family Furnariidae; genus Margarornis; species Margarornis squamiger. The sequence goes on along the minus strand of JAWWTY010000077.1, from coordinate 51,418,567 downwards.
GAAAGATAAGAAAGAAATATCCTCTGGCAAGTTAAAAATAGCAGGAGCTGAAACTCGTCAGGAGGCTGGAATGTATGAATATGCCTGATCGACCTGTTTTAATTGGCAAGTGATACTATTCCAGACATGCTATTCCTGGAACATGGACATTATGTATGGAGCACACTGGCAAAGAAAACTGCACACGTGAAATACAGAGCTGTTTAGGGCACTACTTTTACGTACATTTATCAACATTCATGCCATATGTAAGTGAAGAGATGGTATAGTATGCTAAGGAGAAAGAGTATGTGCAAAGGAAAACAAATTTGATTTCCTTTTCCTACTGAAAATCCCTGTAGCAAAGGAACTGACCTTTAAAACATGTTGCATCTTAATTCCCAAAGGTAAACAGTGAAATGCCTCGTTCCACCTCCACACGAAATGAAGAGCAGAGTTAGTGCTGTTCCCTTTGATATATTTCAGCCAGCAGCTAATGGCTTTTGACGTTTTTCCAATGAAGCATTGTAATGCACCTCCCTCCCTCTGTCTTTGAGATGCGATTAACCTTTAAAGCAGCTCTCTGCTTGGCCAAAAAGCAAAATTTGCCATCACCCTCAGACCTGTAGCTTCATTTCCCTGTGTGGTAAACAGCTAACTAATTCAGGAAAGAGTAAAATGGGAGAGGATCTGGAATATGCTGCACTTTGAATGGACTGCTCCTCCTCACCCAACTAGATACCTCCAGTTGTTTTGCTGCTAAAAATATGCTGCACTGTCACTTCCATGCTGGGCATCCCAACAGACTTCAAGAGCATTAGTGGGAGAGATAAAGAACAGTGGCCACCAAAGAAAGCTATCTTTCAGATTAAAGACAGTATCCAGTTGACATAAAGCATGCTGTTCTTCAGAGGAATTAGGGAAAATGTTGATTAAGGCCACCCCTCAGAGATCTGTAAAAAATGTACTGGGGACTTTAAGGGCTGTCAGCAGCCTACACTGAACAGACAGGACCTTGGCATTTGAGGGCTTGCCTGAAATTCCCACGGAGAGGCAGAGTCAACACTTCTTCCCCACAAGGACTGATGGGGTTCACAACACAAATAGCTCAGTGACCCATCTGGTCTGCTTGGTTTTACTTGAGAGGCAGAAATGAAAAACCTACACTGCTATCTCAAACAGGATTTTGCTGATATATATATATATATGGACTATATATATATATATATATATATGACCAGCCTATTTTTCCATTCTCCATGACTAACCACTACAAAATTTAGAATAACCTGTGCTACCTTCAAAGAAACAAATTATTAGCATGGGACAGGAACACAGTGTCAATTAGGTGCCTGAACTTGATACACTATTCCAGTCTCTTATCCATCACTAATTTGATTTAGCCCTACATACATCACTTGCTTTCTATAAACTTAATGCAATTATGGTGCAAAAATAAAAGCTACACTTCATGTCTTGACCTGTTAAGAAAAAGAAATGGTGTAGTAGTGAAATGACAGAAGGACTTATAGTCTTCAGCTGGATAAATCTGCTTTAGTTTGAAATATAAAAGGGCCTTTGGTCAATATGTATGTCTGTACTATAATGACATATGAAGGCAGCAGGCCAAATGCTTTAAACAAATCATTTTCTGCACAAAGAGGCCGAGCTCTGGTTGATCTGCTTTGCAACTTGCATGGGAAGCTGCAGGAAAGGGATGGTGTAAATCACAGAATCAATTAGGTTGGGAAACACCTCTGAGATCATCGAGATCTAAGACAGAACACCACGTCAACCCAGAACACCACGTCAACCAGACCATGGCACTCAGTGCCACGTCCAGGGGTTTCTTAAACACATCCAGGGTTGGTGACTCCACCACCTCCCTGGGAAGCCCATTCCAATGTCTAGCACCCTTTCTGTGAAGAAATTCCTCCTAATGTCCACCCTAACCCTCCCCTGGAACAGCTTGAGACCATTCCCTCTTGTCCTGTCACCTGTTGCCTGGGAGAAGAAACTGACCCCCCCCAGCTACACCCTCCTTTCAGGAGGTTGTAGAGAGTGATGAGGTGTCCCCTGAGCCTCCTCTTCTCCAAACTAAACACCCCCAGCTCCCTCAGCCTCTCCTCGTAGGACTTAAGGTCCAGACCCTTCATGGAATGTCAATAAAGTAAGATAAAATAAAATAATTTTGCAAGATAACACAAGTGTAAGCCATGGATAAGCTCCCTATTTCTGATGTTTACTCTCTTACCACCCAATTTATCACTTGAAGAAGGACACAAGATGATGAGAACAGCCTCTACAATTCACAAGTGTAGCTTGTAGTGAGTCATATCAGGCCATGAAAGTGTTTCCTTTTGCAATCCCTCAGCATTGCAAAACCCAGCCCTTGGAAATCATGCTTCCAAAGAGCTGTGCAGTACAGTCATCATGCTGCAGGAGAGGAGCTATTAATGAGAAATATTAATGTGAAGATGCAGATGCCAATTTCTTCTTTACAAAGATACCACAGGAAAAAAAAGTCACAAATAATGGCTGTCGTTATAGGAGTCAATAGGAACATTTCCATTGACTTCAGCAGCGTATTAAGCTCCAATGTGGATTGAAACTTCACTGTTAATTAATTTGCCAATTTCTGCTGCAGGCAATGAATACTCTGCAATTTACAGTCAGCATCCCTCTTTCTGTAACTTCTTAGGGAGAAGAGCTCGGGATAACAAGGGCCTAATCCTTCACTGATGCTGCAAGCTTAGTCCTTGATCTAAGGGGTTTCCATGGGGTTTTTTTCAAGTACATGAATGGTTCCATTTTGATCCCATAAAAATTATCCAGTAAAAAAAACAAACAGCAAATTGGGAGGGAGAAAATGTGAACAATGAGTGGAGAAGAGCAGCGAGAGGAAGACATAGCAAGAGAAAGACCAAACAAAATGAGGAGATAAAAGGGTATAAACTGTAATAAAAGAGAGCCCAAGGTGGCAAAGTTGCAAGAATTCTCAGTCACCGAGGGCAGAAGATGATGCTCCTGAGTGCAACTGCTCTGGGCACACACAAAGGCAGGCATGCTTGGGTTAAAACCTGAGCCACCCGACCTGAAGCAGAAAGAATTATTACACATTAAAACCAAATGATGTGTCAGCCACTCCCAAAATCAAAGAGTCTAAACCTTCAGGAAAACGGTTTTGTCTTTGAACATTGAGTTTGCTTTCAGAGCCACTTAGGACATCATCCTTTCCCACTCCAGATAATGGGAGATAGCACACCAATCACTCATGACATTAACACCAATTAAAAAAGCAGACAACTTGCCACTTGCAGAGACCATATTAAACCTTGACAATGATTTGCCTGTGGGTTTCAGAAGGCTCTGGATGACCTGTGGATCCAGTCCTTCCTTGCTGTCCTGCCCTCCTTGCACTTGAGATAACCTCACCAAGACTCTGAGCTCTGCCACTTGAGGGACTTCTTTGCACAGGGGAGCTTCTGGCTAAAAGCAGAGCCGAATGGGCTCTATTCTTCTATGGTGTCCCTGAGGAGTTTGGGAGCTGTGCTCTGGGACACCCCATCACTCATCTACTTCTCTCCAAGAACCAGAAACCTCCTGCTGAAAAGGTAAAAGCAATGAGGAAAGCAACAAGCTGAGGCTCAGCAGTAACACCTTGTGGAGGCTGAAACCCCCACAGCAGGCTTTAGGTTGCAGTGGGATGGGCACCTGCCCAGTAATACTGGTGTCATTTGGCCCTGCACACACTCAGAAGTGGGACAGCACCCACGCAGCTCCCAGTGCCACCTCAGCTATGCCTGTCCCTGCTACAGGCTCTGCCTTAAAGCTCCTGCACTTCCAGAAGACGGACCACATCTGGGTTTCAGAACAGCAACAGCTCTCCTTCAGCTGGGCATTGCACAAACTTCTCCACAACTAAGGACATCCAGTCTGCACACAGAAGCCAAGGTGGGAGGGAGGAATCCAAAGGAGGACGAACACGACTGCCCCAGTGAAGACACGCTACACGTGGTAAGGCACAACGTGGAAGAGTTTTGTTTGCTTGTCTTTAATACAACAACGTTTTCAATGTTCTCGGAGGCAGTGGAAGCCTCCCTACTGGCTACAGTGTAATTTGGAAAATGAGGATTAGGAGAAAACAGTGCACCCATGAAATTTACTAGAAAATACTAAAATAAGAGATGCTGCAGGCCCCAGGCAGTACAGAGACATGATATAAAGGGATGTTGGAAGATCAGAAATGTGAACAAGGATGACATTTGTCCAGGTTAACAATTTTCACTAAATAGGGGGGAAATAATTTGCAGTATTTGAAAAAACGGGCTTATAGCACCGTTGAAAGACAGAAGAGCAGACAGTAAATTAGGCAGGAGCTTGTGAGCTGATACAGCAGTAAAAAACCAACCCAAACACAACTCAGAGGTGTGCATTGGAGCACCATGATGCAAAGAATCTCTTGAGAACCTGGATTGATCTGATCTGAAAAATGGTATTCAGTTACACTTATTAGAGAGTGAAAGACCTTCAGTGAAGAAAAAAAATGTCTTCAGGGCTGGAGAGATCAATGAATGAGAAAGATTACAAAAGGTCAATGCATACACAGTCATTACAGGAGTTGTGGAGGGCAGCATAGGAATACTCCAGGGCTATGAACAGTGCTTTAAGTGTTGTAAATGCTAAGGAGTGGGAATGATTTAGTTCTAAAACGAAAAACTAAGACAAGAAAAACACATGCTGAACCTTCAAAATCCACATGGCTGGCTTGACAACCTCTACAAAACAAATCTTTCTCCTTTAAACCTTATCTGGCCAAGAATTTGATGCCTGTGCCATCCACTGTGCTGTGATTGATTCTCTCCAGTCAATGGTCTGAATGTGCTACAAGGATTATGCTTCTTTTGCAGTTTTGAGGCCAAACCCCAGCTTCTGGTGCACCAATATCTGCCACTGACTGATTTTTTCAGAAATGCTTTAGTAGGTGATCATTACTGACTTCATTATCAGTCTGGGCTATTTAGTGGTGTGGGCCATCCTTGCACAGGGACAGGGACAGTTTTATCCACAGGCATAAGGACCCTGGAAGTCACTGTGAAGGCACAAAGCCATTGCACTCCCTTGTCTGCATTATTTCCTTCTCCTGACATTCAGCAGGACAGCTGAACTGGAAAACTCTTTGCCACCCATTCACCTAGAAAGAAGTTCATAATACCACAGCTGTTATTTTATGGAGAAATAACAAATGGAATTGGAAATCTTTTGGCACACAGTCAACACCTCTGCCACATATTAAATATATTTAAGGAAAAGAACTGGCAATCTGCAGCCTTCTCTACCATGAGTTCCCCAAAAGACCATAAGCACCCCACCACCACCTTAACCCCTCTACAGCAGATTTTTGGTGCATTGCTACTAACAACACTAACACCACAGCAATGACAGAGGTGAACCTGAAAGCACTGAAAGGGAGGATGTGCCAGAAGCCCCACACATGTGTTGGGGACATTCGGTGACCCTCTCATTTAAGGGTTGACTGTATCTACTTGTAAAGGGGTGGAACAGATGCACAAGCCAGTTGTGTTCCTGTGACACTTGGTGGGGCTGGAAACAGCATATCCTGCTTTCATCTGGCTGGAGTGGCCCACGGGACACAAACTGGGAAAGGCAAGAAGTGACTCAGCCTGGTAAGTCACTCTCACTGGACCGAAGAGCAGCTGGGTGAAGGCAGGCCAGGTTGGCACAAAGAACTGACATCACTGCACTGATGTATCTGCCAGGACCTGTGACACCAAACACCCTCTCCATTCAGCACTTGTGCAGGCTTTCTATTGCCTTTTTTTTTTTTTAAATCACAGGTTTGCTCCTCTGGCACCTTTTTTTGTTCCTGAGATAAGTAGTGCTGTGCCTAGTGAAAGCTGCCTGGCCCCTGGGCACCTCTGGTCATGTTTTAGAGAGGGAGCAGAAGTGCAGGTGTCAAACAAAACTTACTTTGCTGAGGTGATCACAGCCTGGCCAGAGACCCAACTACAAGACAACCTACTGAGGAGAAGTCCCAAGACCAGAGAGGGGTTCTCTTCTAAAGGCCATATAAAAGGACTGGAAAGAGGGGTAACCCCCACCAAAAAAAACAAACCAACCAAATAACACAACGAATCCAAATATCAACAAAATTCACTCTAAGCAGGCACACTGGGGAGAGTTTTGTTTTATAGATGGCTGTATCTGAAGCAGAGAGGTGGAGCAACCACCCAAACACACATAGAGTACCTGAGTTGGGGCTTAGAGCTGTAACACAACTCCCAGCCTTATATGAACATCACTGGTTCTAACATTTTCCATCTCTGCTGGCAACAGATGACACTTTCTGCTTGTATGTATTGGGTGCCTGGCAAAATAGCTGTATGAACACGTTCTGATTCAAGATTTTAACACTTGTCTCAGTGGGCAATACAGCAACATGGGCCATCTAAGCCTAAAATCAGCTTGGAAAGTGTTGAAACAAATGTTTAAATATCTACAGACCAACAGCTATTAGATTTGCCTGATTATGGTGAATTGCTTTTTTGGGAGGGAAGGAACACCTCAGGAGGGAACAGAGGAGGAAAAAAGTTTTAAAGCTAAACTTCAGTCAAGAATTAGGTCAAGACATCCCCACTTACACAAATTTCAGAGGAACTACTCTGTCAAAAGCCAAATATGGACAGGAAATTGGACCCTACAAGATGTGAGTATGAAGGAATTTTCAATAAACAGTCTTTAATAATGTTTTGCTTCCACATAAAGAAATGTTGAAAGAAGAAAGCAAGCAAACCTACTTCACATGGGTAAGAAAAGTGTAATATTCCCCCTGATAAACTCCCAACATCAGCATCCACAGACGCTGGAGCAAATGATTTTTTCAAAAGTCTGGTTTAAACATTTCTCATTAGCTCCTCTACATCAGATATGGAGGTGATGACAGAAGTGCAATCTAGCAGCAGCTAAAATGCTACTGCAGTAATTATAAGATAGCTCTTTATCTACAGACAGCTGCCAGCAGTCCATATTCATTTATCTGAGAGGCTTCATACTGTACTGAAGAGCAATAGCAAATGAGATAACAGAGGAACAGAAAGCCTTGAGATAAGTAACTGCAAATATTCCATCTGCTTCACAGTAGCCATTAGTGAGAGTCCTTTTTTTAAGAAATTTACAAGCACTTTATCTTCATTATTCATAACTTTAATTTCACTTTTTCCCCCAATGGGCGTTTTCTTTACAAATAGTTTTTCTGCAAAGAAAAGTTAAATTCCAGAGACTTTTAGACAGCAACAGAGCTTTGTCATGTTCGAATTTCTCAGAGAGCTCTTTTTGAGTGTTCACATGTATTTTTGACTGTGGGTATGTTTCTGAAATACTGCTGATGTTCCTAACACTACAGCTCTCCTGAGGGAAGGCAAATGCACATTCGAGGTGAGTTCTTACAGAATGTAAAGGCTCCTCTGCTTTGCTCAGAGCTCATAGATAGTATATACAAGAGGAAGTTAAAAGAGTTCAAGCTTAGCAGGAATTAAATGTAATTCCTACTTCTGAAGCCACAGTATGTCTTAAACACCCAGAAATGCTTGTTTTCCCAATTCCCATATTGTCGTGTTACCATGGCTGATCTTAAAATGCACTAAAGTAATAACGTCCATATTTTAAGAGGGTCAATATTACTATTCTCCCTTCAACTAAGGTGTTTTTCGATGGAAAATTTCATGAAAATGGAGGGTGTGTGCATGGATGTTTGCAGGAACAAACAGGGTGGATATATTCAATACTATTTTTTGCCATGACCACTATTTTTCACACTGTTTTACAGGAGACTGACTGGCTGCCCAGCCCATTTCCTGAGCAAAAGTTACTTCTCATAAGCAATGCTAAGTCCAGCTTCTACCTGTTCCTGCAAAGACTGTTTCCCAGCTGGCCACCCCAAGGAATGTGCAAATGCATTGAAGGGGAGAAGAACAGACACCCTGTGATAAAAGGAGCTGTGGCTCCTTCACACGAGCAGCAAGCAGATGGAATTTCCACAGAGGGAGGACTCCTTAACTCTTCTTTCAGGCTCCTTTAACCTTAGAACAGCACCCCAAAATGCCCTAGCGTATGAGCTACGTGATTTTTGCTCTTCTTTTTGGAAGCTTTTTATATCATCCATATTTCCCCAGACTTGGAACACCTTTATTCTGAAGCCTGCAGTTTATTGGGTATCATCAAAATTTTAGTGATGGCAGTTGTGGTGAGAACAGACTAAGTTTTATGTATTTCAAAACCAACACACATACAAAATTATTTGGAGTTATCTCCTAAAATGGCACAGTGGAAATTATTAAACCCCTCTAAGGTGACAACTGCCTTCTGTAATTGTACAGTCCCTTTCTGGGATACCCAGGAGCTTCCACCAAGACAAATAATAAATAACAACTCTAATGCTCCCTCACCAAAGCTTAAGGAAAATCTACAACACACAACCTGATACCCCAAGGATGCAAATAATTTCCCAGGTCCTCATGACTCACCACAACATTAAATAGTGCTACATTTGAACATTTTAGCTCAAATGTCAACAACCCAAATAATCACAAAAAGGACTGGGCTGTATCCACAACCTGGATTTGAGACAAACACCAGAACAACCTGCAGCAAGGCAATGGTCAACAGTGTTGCCATACAAGTGGTAATAATAGGCTTCAACACTAATCTCCTCCTGAGCAGACTGGGAAAAGCTCAGTTTCTTTGGTTCTCTTGTTCCAGCCTGGCTGCTAACTCAAAACATGGTTATATATCAGCTTACATTGTGAAGGTCATACCCACAAGGCCAGGAACTTGTCTAAAGAGGAGAGCAGGCTCATAAAATCTGTGCAGATGCACACACAAATCTAAGCCATTGGGGATGTCTGGGTGTCCTGCCCCTATAGACTGGTCACAAGCAGGATGCATCAGTGTTTTATTTCGGGTCAGAAGGGTGCTTTGCTAACAACTCTCCCCACTGTCCCCCCTTTGCTCCATGTGGTATCTCCAGCCACCCGAATTCCCTCCTGCCCTGCTGAAGCCAAACTGGGACACAGAACAGACACTCAAGGGCATTCAGTTTGCCAGACTGAGGCTGTTCTAAAGCACCTTCATCAGATGTTTGCTTCTGCAGAACCATTCCTGCTGGTTCAGCCTCCTCTGTAAGAGTGGATGTAGCCACAGTGCCTTCACAGCTTGACATGGAAAACATTTGGAATCTAACACCACAACCCAAGTGATTTTCACAATTGCTCATGTTCTTTAAAGGGAACCAAGACTCATCTTACATGAGGTTTGTGGTGCTGGGGCAGGAGTGGGAAGAGGAGAAAGGAAGAGCAAAAGGGAACGAGGGGTGCTGCTGCCTGCAATTTCCTCAGTTATTTAGAGTGGGAACCTGAGAGCTTGGAAACAAAACACCTTCAAAGGCATCAAGGGTCAACTATTGGTTTCTTGGGGACTGGACACAGTACTAATTTTTCATTTGGCAGCAGTTTTCCTTGGAACAAGCCATTAACTACTGTCATATACAACAGGCATTCAAGCCAGCAGGGGCAAGGACACACCTCAAAATTGGCACTTCTAATTTACTGGTGTAATGTATCCTGTTTGATACGGTAAATTAATCAGGAGTACCAGGGTGTACTTTTGTTTTTCCCAGTCAAATCTCTATGTATTCAGGTTGCCTATCAAAAAATCCCAAAAAACTTAGAATTGTGCCTTGGCAGGCCTGGATGCAACATCTGAGCTATGGAACTTGGCTGAATAAGTTCAGTCAGTGTGAAACAGCTCTATGCACCTTCTATTGCCTCCAGACCACCAGAAAGCGTTGCTTTGTCTCTCTCTACTGACACAATCCACTCCTGAGTTGCCTGCACCACTGCAGAATTGGCTTGCAGTATTTCTCAGTGCCCCTGCTGGGGGCTGCTCTGGCTTCTCTTCTGTTCCACTTCAAGCCTAACTGTAAACACACCAGTAATTTGCTCTTAAGGCCAACAAACCAGACTGCTTTCAAGGCATCTGTTTTAAATCCAGTCTCTGGTTTTTTTCCTAGAAGATTTGAATTTCAGAAGCTTACTTTTATTTTCAAAGCAGGGTATTTTATGAGGTTACCCATAGGAACAAGTACTGCAGCCTGGCTTACCAAAACCTCCACTTCTTTCTCTCCATACCCTAAATAACCACCCTTATGTACCCCTTCTTCCATCCAATATCCTGAACTTATTTTCCAGTGCCTCACACCTTGCCACCAGGATTGTTCTTCATGCTCAGACCTGCTATCCAAGTACCTTCTCACACATCCCCAATGCCACCACCCTTTGTGCTCCCAATATCTTCAGCACATGATGCCAAGCCACCTGGTTTCACCCACTAAAGCCCTTCAGTGCCACCTTGGCTCCCTACAATATTCCCTATGAGAGCTCCAAGAGCCCATCTCACAACATCATTTGCTTTATCTGGTTTCGGTTCATTACCTGAGCATGATGAAACACAGCTGTTGGAACTACAATTACCAGGCACACCCTCCTAATAGGTAAGGAAAGCATTTTACCAACATTTCCCTCTGTGGGGACACCAGCTGGGGTCTGCCTTGTTCACCAAGCCACTGGTTTTCAAGAAACACTTAAGAACTTCACATTTTTGAGACCCCCAATACACAGAGGAATGTGTCAAACTGATCCACCACGTTCAAAATTTACCAGAGGGCAAAGAGTTAACACAGACTCCAGGAATACTTCCAGAGGAACCAAATCAGGTTAAAAAAAAACCCCCTAATTTTATAGAAGTGGAACAATCAGGTAAAAGTGGATTGAAACCATTTCTTATTACTCTTATGGGGCCGGATTTACTAGACGGAGTTGCCAAAAATATGCTAATGTGCGTGGCTCAATAGAGCTTCCAATACACAATAAAAGGGGAAAAAAAAGCAAAACTAGCTGGGACAATTCCAGACTGCCTGAGTCTATAATTATTGTTCATATCAAAATATCCTGTGGCTATAGATAAAAAGGCATTCTCACAAGGTTTTTAAATGATTCATATTCTTGACTCGTAAAACCTCTCATCTGTCACAGATTACTCAAGGACTCTCAAGAAGAAACCCTGAAAATATTATACTACCTTTATAAATGAGGTATTTTCCCAACATCCAAATGGCTTTAAAACAAATTTATCTTGAAATGTCACGAAACCACCAACAGAAGGCCTTTTTGTGTCTTTGCTGAAGGAAAAGCGAGTGCAATTCAGCAATTCAGAAGCAGGAATAGTTCTTGCCACGTATAAACCCACTAAAAGATGACCCTCCAGGGAGCTGTAGCAGCTCATTATTACCATTAGCCCCCAGCACCCTAAAAAGCAGCAGGAAACCCAAGGGGCACTCACCGATGAGGTACATGCCAATCCAGTCCCCTGCATCCACCTCCTCCTTTATATCCCAGTATATGACGAGGTCCTGCGAGTGCCCGATGGAGTAGTAGGAGCTGCTGACCATGAGGGTGGACCTGCTGTCGGAAGTGACCAGGTCCGTGTCACTGGTAGACCTGGGGATGGTGACGCCCTCGTGGGCGCTGCTCCGGATGTCCACGTTGTGGAACTGGTCGGGGTTGTAGCTGTATCGGAGGGGCTCTTTGCAGCGGCGCCGGCTCTGCGAGTTCCTCGAGGGGGACGCCATGGCTGCCAGGCCCAGGAACCTGTTCTGGTACAGATTCTGCACAGACAAAAACAAAGGGCAGCATTTAAAGAATTGTTCCGTTTTCCAGGGATAGCAAAGCTCAGGGAAAGTAGTTCAGTCACAATGAGGAAGCAGCAGATCTTTTTCCGTTTGCAAAAAAAGAGACACAAAAAGGGGTAGTGGGAAACGCAGTGTTAACTCAACCCCTACTCCTTAAATTCTTACCAGGAAAACAAGTTTAAGAACAAGCCTTGCACCACCAGGCTCAGCCCCAACTGGCAGTGTAAGGAAATTAAGAGGAAGTGGCTTCCTCCATGCAAATCCATGTATCCAGACACAAACATCAGGACTGTCAAACAACCAGAGAGCCATCCTCTTGTAACATCAGGAGACAGTCTTCTTCCTTTTGACACCCGGAGTCAAGCCTTACCCCCACTAATTCCTGTTGCATTGGCAGAGGAGTCTTTCTGATGGCAGTCACCCTACAGACCATATTCCATCTGGAGAGACTGGTTAGCAGTGAGCGAGGGCTCTCCCTCCCTGCTGGATGTCTCAAGAGTGAGCCCCATGAAACCCCTGCCACCAAAACAGGGATGTCTCCGCTGATGCATGAACACAAACCAAGTGTTGCAGTGTGTCTATGTACAGCTGGTGCCTTCCAGTGGCACTGCTCTGCTCCCTGCAGCACAGTGGGACATGCTGAGCACACCCTCTCTGCGAGGAATTTGGGAAGGTTACTGCACACTAGTCATCATCCTAGAGGTTGAAAAATATTTAAATTTCATCCCGCCCTTCTCTTCCTCGAGGCAAGTTGAGTGACTAGTACAAAATGCATCATGTGCACAAGTTAAAAGCTTTTGTGAGCTGGCAGATGGAGAATGCTTAAGTTATGACTGGGTTAAGTTCTGATGTGAAGACATTCACTGATACTGATCAAAATAGTGGTTATTCCTTACTTCTGTACTGTTTGTTTTTCCCATTTTCCTTCCCAGCTTTCCCTCTTCTCTCCCTACAGCTCTGCTATTTCAATCACTCAGCTTTTCATTATTCATTAGCCTTCCATTATCCGTCTGTTGCCAACCAGGCTGTCAGGTCTGTTAGATACAAAACCAGACAGCTTTCCAGTCCGCTATGAAATGCTTTTCACATGATCAGAAGTCAAATCATCCTTTTGAACTCAAACAAATTAAGCAGAAGGAAAATCATAGCTCCTTTGTCCAGCCAAGCAGTTATTTAACACTGGCTTTATTAAGGCTATGGTTGCACAGAGGAACAGTAACTCCAGAAAAAAGTATTTATTAATACCATTTAGGAGGGAAATAAGTAATATAAATATTATTGTGTCTTAGGATTCTGTTGCACAAAAACTGCACTGAGAACAAAAAATTCAGCTGGCACTTTCGCACCCCTAGAACATGCTGTCACTTGGCAAACACTGCCCAACAACGCTGACAATCCGCTGACCCAAATCCTCACTTACTGCATTAAACAGGGTTTATAAGCAAAAATAGCTGCAGTGGCAACGCCACACCTTGGAGCCAGTGCTGCAAGACTGAAGGCAATGGTGCCAAAGGCTATGCCAGAGGCAGAGGAATAGAAAGAGGAAGGAAGCACGCAGGGGAACGAAGGACACGGTGTTGCCTTTGTTGTGCACCTCATCATGTCTTTGCTGCTTCTCTCCTGACATTTATTCACTGTTTGCAAAGAGAGTTCACTTCACAGTGTAAGGACTGCTATCCCATGTAAACAGAAAAAGCATATTTTTTTAATCCAAACCCAGGCTGTGCCCATTTTCTAACCTGGGAAGAGCCTGTGGACACGCACAGCTATCGCACTCCAGTCAGTGATTCCACACTGGTGGTAGTCGCTGTCACTTAAAGGAAGCATCTGCTGCCACAACTACAACTGGTTTATAATGGTGACATGCCAATGCAGCAAACTTGAAGCTCTCTCTTCTGGACTGGTCAGGGTCGTTAACGTGGGTTCCCTGGCTCACAGTGCTTCCCAAAAGCTGGTTCAGTTCAAAGGCAGGCGTTTTATTCCTGGTGACAAATTACTCCAGGGAATAGCGGTTCCGCAGAGACTTTCACTTTTGAATGTTAATGGATGGAGAGTATTAATTAACTGCATACCTTAAAATTAAATTAGACTTAAACATTTATTGTTTTCAGCTTCAGCATGGCTTTAAGCAGTTTTAATGGAAATGGTAAATTTATCACTGTGTTTTAATTCTCTAAGTTCCTGTTTTCCTGTATATTGATGCCAACAGAACAAATGGCATGATTTTAAAGTAACCCAGAAGGCCAAATTATCCACAAATTGCAGTCTCATATTTCCAGTGTTGATTCTACACCAATATATTAATCTGAGGAGAAAAAAAAATAAAAATCCCCAAGCTGAAAAAAAACTGCAAACAAATGAAACAATAGTCACACATCATTATCTGGATTAAATAATGGCATCAGAACACAAACATGGCTGTATGAATAAGTAGAAAAGAAGTTAGGTAGACCAGTTATTCCATATTTTATTATCAGTTTTGCATGCTTTCCATGCAACTGTCTAAAGCCCTCAAGCCCTGGTGATGGTCCCAGTCATGGAGAGACAGCTTAAAAATCCTGCAAAGACATTCTCTCTGTTTTGTGAAAGCAACCTGATCCATCATACATACCCATGGAAAAAAAAAAATACATGTTTGAGAGGCTTGAGATTAATATTTATTCTCTTTCCCTTTGCAGAGGTGTGAACACTATACACACTGCACTCAACTCTCATTTCTAATAGAGTGTAAATTACAAAGCAAGAACAATGAATGGCCAAATATTGGTTGTCAACACAAACAATCACCTCTTTGTTCCTGCCTCAAAACAGTCCCTCTGTAGCTGCTTCTACAGTCAGTCTTGCCAGGGGTGTTTCCACCCATCCAAGGCTTCTCTTTCCCACTCCCCCCCCGGCTGCTGATTTTCGCAGAGCTCTGGAAAACTTTGTCTCTAAAGGTCTACCAACCACACCAAAGTTCTACTCAAAATTAGATTTTTGGAGGATCATCTGCGGGCAGAACTTGCCTCTTATTTATATCACTTAGTCCATGTAACACAAGCAAACATCTGAAAAGTTAATCTAGGATATTAACTTTTGGGAATCTGTAGGGCTTAATGTTAGGGATTTGATTTTTCTTCTCCTTTGGGATTATTTTAAATCATGCCAGAACTGTGTGTGGTGCTTTAGCAATACAGAGACAGATCTCAGCTACACGTCTGCAAGGATCCATCTCCATTATCTGTTGTGACAACTGAGAGCTACTTGGACTGACACCAGTTAGCTCCTGTTGCTGCCCAGAGCCCGAGAGCAGCTCAGTGGGTCAGAGAACAGTGCTAACCGTGCCAAGGCTGTGGGTTTGATCCCTGTGGGGGACAACTCTGAGCTGGACTCTGATCCTTGTGGGCCCCTTCCAACTTGGAATATTCTGTGAGAAAACTATTTGTGCAGGTCAGGAAGGCAGTACGATGAATGTTTATTGCTCATACCAAGGATACTACATAGCTGAAATACAAACCATGACTGGAATACTGGCAGATGAAATTAAAGGGAACAAGGTGATAATATTAGCCAGCACAACTGGGCACAAAAGAGTCAGTCAGAAGTCTGCAAGCATCATCACAACCCAAATTTCAAGGGCAAGTACAGAGCAAAACAATGAGATAGCTTGGAATACAGCACATTTACCTACCTGAAAATTTAATAGGCCAGTAATCAAGTCTGACATCACAGGAAAATCAGGTGTGGAGTCACTGTTTGGGTTGCTCCACCAGAGATGAAGGCTCCCCTGATACGCTTTTAGTCTCCATTTGAAAGGCTTACGTGTTTTGTAAAGAGGGAGCCAAGACAGATTTAGAAAGAAAACATTAGGGCAGAGTGGTGAAAGTGATAAATTATCACAGCAAAAGTCTTCGGACCAGCTTTCAAGAAGGTAAGACCGTATTTATCATAAAGGATATTGTACTACCAGAAATAAGGTGGCCTGCCTGAAAGGTTGTATTGGCTGGATGAGAGACAACCTAAAGGTTTTCAAAACTTAGTCACAGCCCACAAGTGAATACCCAGAGCAAAATCCTGCGGCTGGGCCAGAAAGACGAGCAGGAAAACAACAGTGCCCACAGCCATCGAGGGCGATGTGATGGGAATCCACAAGCCAGGGCTTTGAGGCAGACCTTTAAGTGAAGGTGAGCCTGTCTAAAGGGCTTTCAGTATGTAAAACCGTTTTCTTGGAGCGTAAATTAGAACTGGCTGAGGTCTGAAGGACAAGAAACTCATCTCTGTTGGACGGAAAAGCAATAAAGAGCTGGGTGAAAGCAAAAAGATATGTTAATGAATCTTGCTGCTGCTGCTCCTCTCAGGGCAGGACTTTCCCCTCCAGCCTGGCTCTCCACGCAGCAATGTGAAGCCCTTGGAGCTACCACTCTTGCTCTTTATAGCCCTAGAGATTACAGCAGGATCTGCTGCTTGCTCTTCCCAGCAACCTTCTCATCTCCCCCTCCCCTCCAGGCCAGCTATTGAGGAATCTTTCCCCATCCATAGCCCAGAGGGTCCCTCAGCTGCATCACCCAGCAGCTTTCAGGGCAGGTACACCCTCTCTGTCCAACTCTGAGCCAGGGAAGGATAAAGAAAACACTCAGATTTCCTCCTTTCTGCCTAGGGCACACAGTACCTGTGCAGCACACTCCACCCAGAGAACATCTGCACTTTCCCCCACTGTGGGCACAGTACAACTGGCTGTATAAAATGCAAGGTAATGCAGAGGTAAGAAGGAAAATAATTCAAAAGTAAGCTGTTATCAAGGTTCCAGCTATCATAACCACCTGCCATCAACCTACTCCCAGCTATCACAGTTCTTTATTTACCACCACGGGAGAAAAAAAATCTCTTTGGACAGTTGAATTTTGGAACAATTGTTAGTGTAATGCTCAGAACAAAGAGGATTTTTAATGCGTAACTTATGCTACAGCCATATCCAGTAAATAAGGCCTTAGAGTGCAAAGAGCTATATGAAATCTCCTCCAAATCATCCAGCACCTGACTTGCTGAACACGTAAAACCCAACATGAGAGCCACGAAGCCAGGGATTGGAGAATGCTGTGAAGCAAAAGCACTTGGAGAGCACAGAGAACTCTGTGGGATCAACCCATTTGTTTTTTTCAGAGGCACAGGAATGGCTTCTGAGAGCTCCAAAGGAATCATCTCCTTGCCCAAGGGAGTTGCAGGCTTCCATGCTCTACTGACACCCTTTTCCCTGCAAGATACTACAGAGCATACAGATCAAACTGCTTCTCCTGGGAAGGCTCCAATGTAAACATTTCAGAGGGATGTATGCCATAACAACCCTAGAGAACTTCGAGAGCATTTGTCTCAATATTGCACATCCGTGGCACAATATATGTATATTTATATCTATAATGAACGCTAATCGGAAATCAAAGCCATTATACATCAGCAGTGGGGCAAATGGATGTTATCAGGCAGTCCTCTTTTCCATTTCCTGACCTTTGTGCATTTCCAGTCCAGCTGTACTGCTATGTTAATGTATCCTCTTACATTTAACATTGCTTCAGTGATGTGCAAAGCAGTGCACAAATTAGAATCAAAATGAAAGAGTTGGCCTCAAGGTCAGTTCTGCAAGGTTTGGTGCTGGTGGGTGGGATTGATTCCTGAGGCAAACCTATTAGTCATAAGGCAGCAAAAGCTGGCAGCACAGTAATCAGGGGCACTCAGTACCTACAGAGAAAAAGCACAATTAAGAACAGTCCATGTTTTCTGAGAGCACTTAAAAAAAAAAAAATCTCCTGGGGACAAGAAGATGGAAGCTGGAATATGGGGCAGTGATTGGAGGGAAATTATTGGGGTTCAGAAACAGGAGAAAATTAATGTATTTTTTTTCTTCTCTTTCTGGAAGAATTACAAGAGACTGCTGTCTTATGAACCACAGAGAGCACGCTGAAAGATACATCACATTTCCAATTAAATGATTCCAAGAATTCATATTTGTACTTCTGTAAGTATATAAACCAAACAAGTTTATAGAAAAAAAAAAAAGGCATTTTACCCATCTTATATGAAATCACTCCAAATGTCTACACCGTAAGCCACTTATGTCTAACTAAGAGCAATTAATCTTAAATTCAAGATATTTGTATTGAGGCAGTGATAATTCACTCACAGTTCATAAAGCACTGGGAAGTTTCTGCAATGAAATGCAGCTAAGGACAAAATGAATTTCTTATTTTCTGTTAAATCAGTAGCAGAAAAACAGCCTTGTCTCAGCAGTTTGGCACGGCAGGGGATGAGAAACAGCCATCAGCCTTACCCATTACAGAAAAAAACATCTGAAAACCCTGCCAATATTTTTAAAGGACATATTCAGGTACAAAAGAACAGGTAAATGTGCAAATGGCCTGAATCTAAAATTTCAAAGAGATAACTGTAAAGAAATAATTAAGGGGTCAACAGGGTAACATCTTACACCAAGATAACATTACACAGCTTCACTTGGTTCTTTCCACACTACAGAATTAAAAAAATAACCTTAGGATTTGCTTAAGTGCTGCTATCAAATACATGCTTTGTGATGCACATAACAGGAAATTTATGCTTTTTACTTCGTTGGTTTTAAACATCAGAAGCAGGCAGGGAAGTGCTGCTGCAGCACCAGACAGGGGCAGGACAGGGATTGCCTCTCAAGAGGTGCAAGACAAAGCATTCATACATGGGACAGCACCCCCTCTCTTAAGGAGCATCCTCGTGCCCAGAACAGCCTCTATGGACCACACCAGCTTCACAGATCCACAAGTCCTAGTGACTGTGGTGCCAAAGACTGCAAAATCTCCGTTCCTCATCTTTTCAAACCCCAAGGATGATATTTACAAACAACAATCACTGCAAGAAGAAAACCCTAAATCCATTATTTAATGCAAGGAAGCATCACTCTCTGAAGAGGGTTGTCTCAAAAACCCTGTGTGCCCCACACTGGTCTGTTAAAAATCATCACCACATTTCTGAGGCCCACTGCAAAGCTGGACTCTGATGGCCTCACAGGAATTCTACTTACTCCCCAGGGGTTTTAGGAGAGAGGATGTAAGAACAGGCTGAAAACATCACTGCTCTTCTGTGAGCTGATGAAGTGATACTCCCACTGAGAAGCCCTGGCCATGCTGGATGCCCTGTTTCAGGTTCTGCACAGCACATAACAATGGCCATCTCTTACCTGACAGATTTTTGTACATTTTTCTTTGTCCATGAAAAAGATCAATGTCCTTAACAGCACCACGAGAGGTCCAGATTGATCCAACTCAGGCTTTGAGTACTTGAGGCACCTAATTTAGGATTGCAAGACTCCCTGAGTACACAGAGGGAAGACAAGATTCTCATGAGACCCAGGTAAGGCTTTCCTGGAGAGGACTGAGCTCCACCTCTCCTTATTACCTTTGTAAGGAGCCAGTGACTATTGGTATCCCAGGTCAGGCATTTTAGATGAGGTAGGAACGAGTCAGACATGTATGAACCTCTCAAACTGTAAGACTTTACATTACATAAGGCTAAGGGGGCAAAGCACTCCTGAGGGTGGCAGAAAATGTGCACTGTAAGTACATTCAGACATGTAAAACAAACATAAGGTGAATTAAAAAAACATACTGAACTGCTACGTGATTATTTACAAACAGGCTCATTTTCTAGACAACTATAAAACTGCAAACCAGAGGGTCCATCCAGAGAAGATCAGAGCATAGAAAATAAAATACTGAGTATACTGTATGCACTTCATTTACAGATCTCTTCAAAAAGGTAATACCAGTAAACAGAGCAGAGGTTTACAGGAAAAGCTGAGAAGACATCCTGCAAAATCTAAGAGACTACCAATGAAATGCTGCAGAGTTAATATGAGTTGCAGAAAGACATCCAGCAATGCACAGTGTTTCCCAGAACTGTCAGGTTATAGTAATTTCTCTGCTCAGAAGCAGTCCCACATTTCCCCTATCTCTTCCCCAAAGTTCAGTGACAGGAGTCTTTTTTTGCGGAAAGCATTCTTAATTTCTTAAGCTATAAGAGAGCAATAAAAATCCCACCATTCTCATACCTTCCACAAGACAACTGTTTTGCTAAAAAACAAACCTTGTCTGATGTCTGTAGTGTATTGCTACCAGATAAAAGAAAACACTTGTGCAGTGTATTACATACATGTCAAGCACTGCTTATTATATATAAAACACAGACAGGAAGAAAAAAAAAGGCAGCAGAAAGCAACCAAGCACAGATCTCAAAAGAGAGGTTTTTAATATTAACCTCCCTTCAGACACAAGTATAAATCTTTGCAAATGAAGGTTCATGCACCCACAGATTTATCCTGCAGAATGCAGTATTCACACCCTCCCCTCTGTGCCCAGACACTCCTGGGTGCAGCACAAATGGATCCGCACACCCTGCCCAAGACATTCATCGCTGCCATGACCTCTGCAGTGCCATTCCCTGGAAGAGCTGGGCACGCTCTCCCTCCTGCCTCCCTCTGTTGCAGGCTGTCAGCAAGGACCCTGCTCCCCTGTGCCACGCTCTCATCACAGCCCATGCCACAGCCATACCCCAGGGGACCATGGATCCTCCTCTCCTCCCCAGCCCTTTTTATTCTCAAGGCCTGTCTCCTCTTTCTCGCTTGCCAATCACACCACCTTCCCCACGCTTGGGGGTAGGCAGGGGTAGGGCACGTGGCATTGCTTGCTGTGCCACCATAAAACAGGCAGCAGATTAACACCTGGGGACGATAAACATGCAAATCCCAGGAGGCTCTTTTCACTCATGGTTCTTTCCAGCTGCCCATGGTGGCTGAACCCCACTGCACAGCAAAGGAAACACTTAAATTCTCCTATTTCATTCATTGCTGCTACACTCTGTCATGCTTCTTACCTCCATCCATTTCTGTAAGAGAGAAGTGTTTATTGAAGTGTCAGTCTCTCAGCCTCCTCAGGCAGTGAGCAGGTAGGTGCTATTAGCAGTCTGTAGGGTATTAATGCCTGTATCAACCAGTCCTTTGATCTGTGAGCAACAACAAACCATTGCAATAAACCAGTCTTTCAACCAGACACTGAATTCAGAGTACGCCCTCAGCTCCATCTTCCACCTTCCAACGAGGCCCAGAATATTCCCTGGCATTTTAGCATTAATTGGCTACAGAGCTGCTGTTATTACCATATTACCTCCAGACAAATACAGAAATGCCATCCCAGTGAGTGTGCCTGATCCTGCTTGTGATAAAATTAAAGGCAAAACTCTCCTTGATTTCCATGTGGAACAAAGTGACACTGGAAAGCAAAGGAAAACCCACACAGCTGTCAACAGCTGCAGCCAACAATGGCCAAATCCAGACGTGGAAAGTAAAATTCATATTTTAACTATGACACTCCAAGTATTTTCATCCATGCTGCAACCTATTCTGTTGGAAAACACATCAGGCAAACGTGCAGAGCAGCATTTTGCAACACACACCACAGCAACAACTCTTAGACTGACATCTCAAAACCTAGAAGCAAACATGGCATTTGATGGATTTAGGATTAATTTAAGATACAATTATTTTTAGACTGTGATATCTCAATGTTCTTTCCTATGCAATTATAATGATAGATCCCAACACATTTTTCATTTTTTCAAAAGAAAGCTGGAACATCAGACACTGAAGCACAGTCATCATCACTGCACGTTTCCTCTCTGATGTCACTGGAGGGCAGGACGAAAACTGCTTGCAAGTTCAGAGTTTGATTGCCACATTTAAGTATGTTTATTCTCAACAGACTGACTTCTCATGTCTGTACACTCTTGGGGAGATTACAAAAACAATATCTGAAGTTCATTATGTGTTTTTTAAAAGACAAATCTATTATAATCAATGTTTTGAGGATCAAGAATTCCTAATTTGCACTGAAAAGCAGTGAAGAAAAACTGATTTATGCTTAATAATGCCACAGATCCACTATTTTATTATTGAAAGTAATCCTGATGCCATTAACAACTTAATAATAGTGATAGAAACCACGAGGCAGAGTTTAAAGGATGAGATTTCTCTGTTCCAGACAGGTAAAACTAGCCTCAGATAAGTATCTCCAAAGCAGATTGTTACTTACTGTTTCATCTTTATTAAAAGTTGTTTATGCTTTGATTGAATAAATCATAATAAACTGCTATTGTAATTGTATCTATGAGAAAGCAAACGGGGGACACTATCCCAAGAGAAAATGAGCAGCTCTGGTATTGCAGTCTCTAGCTGAGGAACAACTCGGATTTCAGAAGGAAGAACGTGTAGTGGCTTTATCCAGGGCACAAAAAAGTCCTACATGAGAGAACAGGGGCCCTGGATAACTGTAAGACAATTCTGAGATATCTATCTAAGGGTTTTTAGGGAACTGCTAGCCAAGACTGGATGAAAGGTAGCCTGGGAGTTCCCCCTGGAAAACAATTACAGGCATAAAGTAGATTTTCAAAGCAGAAAACACTCACAACAACTGGAGGAGACGAGTTCAAGTAGATGAAGAACCTACCAGTGCAGGCTAGGAGAAAAAAATTAAACATAGAAGAAATATAAACATAGAAGAGAGACAAGATCCATGACCACCAAGAAAAATGGGCAAGTCCTGTTGTGACTGGATGGTTTCTGAGCTCCACTCACACTCACTTTGCCCCCAGTACAATCCATGTACAGGCAGGTACATCTGCTCACAGTACTGTGCCAGGTTTAAGGTACTTTTTTCTCTTTTACTCCAATTCCAAAGGGTTTGTGTTCCTGTGTTCCAAAGGTCTCGTGAGAGTTTCCCAAGAACACCTGCAAAGTCTATGGGGAAAAAAGTTATTTCACTTGCCCACAGACAAAAGCACAAGAATGGTTCTGAATGAAGGTTCAAACCACAGCTCCATTTCATTTTAATGAGGGCTGCTAGTTAGACTTAACACTTTTTTACTGCCATTGAATCCTCACAGAAGAGAAGTAATTACAGTTTTTAATACTGCACTTAAAGTAAGGCCCAAAGGAGAAATTTATTTTTTTTTAAACCTATTTTTCTGGTAACAAATCCTCTGCCAAGGAAGTGTCCTAAATTCATCAAGGATTAGGTTCCAGGGCACTGCAATGAAAGTTTACAGCTTTATTACTTAGTATTTATAGAAGCCTGCAGAAGTAAGCCACTTGGAAGACTGTTGGGTTCTGCAGGACTTAAACCTGAGCTCTGGAAGAAAGGGTGAGGCACACACATGGACCACCACACAACAAGGTTGAGGCTGTGCAAGGAGCCACATCCTGGGTGGATGACTTGGCATGGGACTTGGCTCTGCTCTCCTAAGGACAACAAGAACTACCTGCTGTCCAATTCCACGCACAGACCACTGAAACACACTTGGGGCCACTGGTGCTACTTTAAATTGATGGTATTACATGCCAGATAAAACGCTATTCAACTTAAACTGGAATGTGAACGAGGTTAAAACTTGACTCTAGAACAGGTGTTTCCATTAGGGGTTCCAAAGCGTTGCAAGAGCTCCTTTGTGTGTATGCACTGGGTTTGAGTGACAAAGTTTTGGTAGCTGGGGGCTGCAGGGACAACCACCTTCCTTCCCCCATGTCTGATGGAGACAGTGCCAGCTGGCTCCAAAAAGGATCCATCTCTGGGCAAGGCCAAGCCCATCAGTGACGGTGGCAGCGCCTCTGGGATGACATTTTTAGGACAGGTAAAAGGTTTCTGTGCCACACAGCAACTGCAGCCAAAGAGGGGGGCGAGAAGGCGTGAGAGAATCAGCTCAGCAGACACCAAGGTTAACGAAGAAGGAGGGGAAGGAGGTGCTTAAGGCACCAGAGCAGAGATGCCCCTGCAGCCCGGGGTGACAGCCGTGGTGAGGCAGCTGTGCCCTGGAAACTCACGGAGGGCCACCCTGGAGCAGAGGTCCTGCTGCATCCCGCAGGGCGCGTGGATGCCCCAGGGAGGCTGTGATCCCACGGGAAGCACACGCTCCGGAGCAGGCTCCAGCCAGGAGACCCACGGAGAGACGGGCTGGAGCAGGTTTGCTGGCAGGACCTGGGACCCTGCAGGGAGCCCACGCTGGAGCAGCCCATGGAAAGCTCCTACTCTGGGGACTGCAGGCTGCAGGAAGGACTCACGCTGGAGAAGTTTGGAGAACTGTCTCCTGTAGGAGAGACCCACGCTGGAGACAGGGAAGGAGCAGCAGAAACAGTGGGTGATGAACTGGCCACAACCCCCAGGGGGAAAGCATTTTTTTAAGATTTGGTTTTATTTCTCATTCCCCTACTTTGACTGGATTGGTAATAATTCAGAGCAATTTCCCTGAGTCAGGTCTGGTTTTTCCCTGACTGTAATGGGTCACTGTTCTCCCCTGTCCTTATCTCAACTCATGAGCCTTTTGTTATATTCTCCCTCCCATCCAGCTGAGGAGGGAAGTGATGGAGTGGCTCTGGACACCTGGCATCCACCAGGTGTCCAAAGGGTCCCCCCACCACACTGTAAGACCTGCAAACAGGAAAGACACTAATTTAACACATTTATTACTTGTAACACATAAGCCTAATGGCCACATACTGTTTCTGGTACTTTTGTTTTCCCCTCAATAGCAGTGATAAATTAACTCCATTGCTATATTTTTGTAACCTTTAGCCAGAAGCTAGATGTTTGCATTAAAGACATTCAGGTCTGATTCAGAAAGCATTCCTGGAAATAAAACCAAACAGCCCTCTTAGCAGTGGAATTAATGCAGCTGTCTCCCTGCAGAGCTCTATCCTTCATCAGCACCAAACTTAATTGAAGTCCCAACTTTTCCTGTTCAGTCCAATGCAAAAAAGGCAGCCAAAGCAAAGGTAATGAAACTCCCAGCTGCTGGAGCGGGTGACAAACAGCTCTACCTGTCTTTCCCCTACTACCAGCTTGGGTGTCCCTCCTCTTCCCAGCCCCTGAGGCCGGGAGAAACTTCATTATCTCAAAGACAACCACTCCTTTCTGTTTTGCTTGAAATTAGCCAGCAGCTTCAGAAGTAATTAGGGAGGGCAGTGACAGTCAGAAGTCTGATGAGCCCAGGAAGATGGGCTATCAAAAATTACACAGGGGCTCCACTGATTGAATTGATCCCTCCCACCAGGGCCCTTCCCCACATGTACAGGTCTGCAGAAATAAGTGTTGTGGCTTTTCAAAAGCCATTGCAAACACACAACATCAACCTGACCAAAGTGGGAACAGGACCTGATCAAGTATGTAACACGACACTACTCCCTTCTCAGCTCCACTCTGCCTGGTTACCATTCTGTCATACAGAGTTCAGTGTGTTCTCATCCTGCTGGAAAATTTGAGTTAAAACTCAACAAAATATGCTTATATTTTCTGTATGGATCCTGTGACAGATTTTCAGCATACTAGTAAAAGTGGTGTGAATTTCTTCTCCCATGTTAAATGAGGCATCAAGTGCATAATTTTTCCTCAAGAAGCAAAGAAATTAATAGAGGTGAAAACTCAGTGTCATGAAGAATGGACTAATTTAAATTGCAAAGTACCAAAAAAAAATCTCATTTATATTTTTCATTTTTAAATTCCCAATGCAATTAAAGTATATATTCACATAAAGAGTCAGAGATAATATATTTGACAGAGCTTTCCTGCTGTATTGTAGAATAATTTCTTTCATTATGCAACTAATTCCATAAATGGCTTAATATTAAAAAAATTAAACATTAATTGACTTTAATTAGATTTTTATCATATAGAGGTTCACAAAACAATGAATTTTTTTTCAGCCAGTTTCCCCTGTTTGCCTTAAAGGGCCACATTTTGAGAACATATTTAAATTTCCCAGTAAAACCAAAATATTTGTGCTTGCCTAAATCAAAGTATATCCACATATCATGCAAGGGCAAAGATGCAAAATACTGTGTGGGTTCCCAGTATGGCAAATCTGAAAGTTAAAAGCATATTTGTATTTCACCATAAGAAACTATAAAGCCTTTTATCTCATGCTTTTTTAGAAGCCCATGAGTTTTTAGCTGACAACAGCCAGTAAATCAACAAGAGATTTTAAAGTGGCATCCAAACTCCAAGGGCAAGAATTGCAGACATCATTTCCAACGTCATCAATGTTCCCCAGCACGGGAAATGACTTGGGCATGTAGGTCTGGATCAGTGTAAAAGGGAACCCAGCCTAGGACTCATCTCCCACGTCTTGGATGTAACAGAAAGGCTCCTGTGAAATTCAACACATCTTGAAGCAATTCCTGTCCCGTTGGGTTATTTGAGGTTCTTTTAATTCCTAAATATCCCAGGTGAGATGGAAAGCACCACCTTCACAGCCTTTCACTTCCATGATACAGTGGGAGGAACAGCAATCATCATCAAATTTCCTTCCAAGTGCTCTTTCCCAAATATCCAGGATGATAACTTTGGTCATTTTTGTTGCTTTCAAGCATGTCTTCGTTTCTGGTGCTGCCCTTAAACCTTCCCAAATGTATAGTTATTCCCTTACAAGTCTGGCAGATAACAAGCAAATACAGAGAATTGTTCCTTCAATTAAACCAGCAAACAGGAAGAGGGAATCGTGCCAGAAATTCATCTGTTTCTTAATTTCTCCATTAAGATATAACTACCACCCAGCTAATATTTATGTACTCTAATTAAAAAGACATTAGGAGAGCAAGGGCTCCAATCCCTCTGCTCCTGCCACTGCCTCCCATCTCACTGCCTTTGCTGTTCTATAAAAAGTCCTGTAAGTACGTTTTTTTGGTGTTGATTAGACAGCAAAAGGATGTTTGAAAAGTTTCTGTTTTGAGTCCTAAATAAGCCACAGGTAACAACTCTACAGTAACAATGTTTGGCATAGGAACAGAAATAAATTAACAAAAAGTTATTTATGGGGGAAAAAAAGTATGAACTCCACATGTGATAAACCAATTAAAGGCTTTTTTTCCCCAAAAAATAAAATATTGCTGTCTGTCTTAATGATGGACTAAATCCAAAGCAAAAGGTTAGTATGCTGTTCTGTGTCCCATCTAGAGATCTTTTACAAGCCAGAAATGATTTGATGGAGCCACCTCATGGTAGAGCACTAATTCCTTTTGTAACTGAGACTGTTTTGATGCTGTCATAATATATTTTTGGCTGTGTTTCTACCTTTTCCTTTCAGATTTTTTTATAGCCTGCATTGAGATTTGAGCGCTTGACCAAGGGTAGCTTTTCTATATTGGTTTTACAGTTCAGGGAGAGAAAAGGGTGCTCTGAAATTCCACCAGGAACATGACTTTACTCTGTTGATTATATAGGGCATATGTGGGGAAACTAATTTAAGAAATGAAATTAGGTACTTAAACTCTTGTAAATAGTGCTCAGGCATCCCCAAGGATTTGGAAGGGTCCTGCACTCCTTGTACTCATCAAATCTTCAAACTGCTTAGAAACACTGGCACTTAAGTCCAATGCCTATAATGCAACTTACATGCAAGGACAAGTAAATGCCCTTGAAGGCACCTACCATTCATTGCCATGCCCTAAATCCTGCATCTGGTTTACTCTTCCTGAAGCAATCCATGCTGAGATTGAAAGGGAAACATTTTTTTTTCTCCTAATAATGGCAATAAGAGAGAAAAAAGTGTCCAGTTGGAAATATTGTTATAAACTTAGTTCAACATGCTTTCCATAGGGGAGGACAACTGGGGAGATGGGGCAAGGGACCAAGGAATGGCATGCTTCAATTTAAAAGGTGTTTTGTATTTCTTCCTCTGTACACAGAGGGGGAGTGGCAGAAACTGAGCCAAAGCTACAGTTAAGGAATTTTCTCTTTAACAGCTAGGTAATATATATAATAGACAGCACTTGGATAAGTGATTTACATCACTCTGGTACATCTGAATACAGCTGACCACATAGGCTGAAGACCAAGACTCCCTCATGTTAAACACAAGACCCCCCTGAGGAGACAAAGCATCACACTCAGCTGAATATGCTGCAGCAGGTAAGCCATTTCTTTTCTTCCTGCTGTTGCATCAGCTCCCTATTTCTGGCAGGATTCTTGGTGGTAGGTATTTAATACAACTCTCAGGACCTCCTGTGTGTTGTAAATCAGGGCCCAGATGTGTTAAGACACTTAGCTAGCAGTAAGAGATCCACTCATTTAAAACTTAATATCATCACCACAGATTAATTTGAAAATGCTACAAATAGATCCTTCTGGTGCCAAAGTAAAATACAGCTTTGCTCATAAATTAAAAGGAATTATGCACTCTGCTTTACTAAAAAAAACCCTATTCTCAATCTTTTTCATACCCTTTCTGCCATTAAATATGACCTTCCTTTTAAGTCTCTTCCCTTAGGATAAAACATGTAATCCTGCCATGACCTGCATCATCTTTGGTGGAGATAATTTAGTTTATGGGGTTTTTTTGTTTGTTTGTTTAGGTGTTTGGGTTTTTCTCAGAGTAATAAAAGAACTGCCAAATACCTCTGAAGATGTACTTACCTGATGCAACAGCTGCAAAATTCAAATGATTGTCACGTGAAGTGTCAGCTTGTGAACAGTTTCCATAAACTAGAACATTAAAGGATTGCTCTTCACCAAAGAGTCTTCCAGTGACTCAATCACATATTGTGAGACTGTGTGTGTGTAGAATACCACCAAGCCAGACAGAGGTGAAAGGAAGATGAAAGGAAGAGTGCTGCTGGACTCAGGAATTCTCCACAAAAATTCTCAGTGGGCATCATCAAGACACCTCATGTATTTCCTCGGCCATCACAGCACTGCTTTGTTTGCACAGAGGCACAAAACACCTCCCCGGCAAAGCTGTAGTGCCAGAGGCTCTCAGGGCTACCACAGAGTGCAAACCTTGGCACACAGAGGATTTGTCCTTGTGGAACTGGAAGAACGTAATGATCCTACAACACACATGGCTGCTCACTGAACTCTTACTCTTCACAGAATTCAGGTTATCCGGGTGATTAGTAACAAAGGAAAATACAGAAGCAAACACACAAAAGCCCCAACCATAGCAACATTTCAGGGACAGGAATAACACCAGGTAAGCTTTAAGTGCACGTTCTGGCTCTCTTGGGTAACGCATCACAATTCAGAAGACTAAGCTGTGCAGGGAGATGCAAACAGCAGCAGTGTGTTATG
The DNA here is from genome assembly GCA_035222235.1 of Margarornis squamiger. Classification (NCBI taxonomy): domain Eukaryota; kingdom Metazoa; phylum Chordata; class Aves; order Passeriformes; family Furnariidae; genus Margarornis; species Margarornis squamiger. Next base: position 51,389,701 of record JAWWTY010000077.1, on the reverse strand, counting down.
CATGCAACAATCTCACAGGTCGCCCTAGGAAGTGATCAGTGCCACAGTCACACAGCCCTGCACCTCACACATCAGTGTGTGCCGTGATGGCTCAGAACTCATTCACAGTTAGATGCTGCAGGTTTCAGAAAATGTCTCGTGAGGGTGAGTGAGTTGATGCATTCTGTGCTTTGCCCACGCATGGATTCGTGCAACTGCAGTGTCACAGTTGCCTGCTGCTCCCAGGACCTCCTTGCTATGATCTTATAATCACCACGGCTTCATTCAATACGAATGCGTGGGCTGGCCACACAAAACAAAACCAACACTGACATCAGATGGATGCTTAGTAGGTTATAGAAAAAAAGGCAAAAAACCCCTCCAAAACAAACAAGAAATGATCACTTCAAATGAAGCTTGATTGGGTGTGTTCTTGAAAAGGTGCTCAAATTACCTGAACCACTTTGTTTGATCTTAAACATGGACCGGGGGCAGCTGCAACGAGCTCCGAGCTTTGGCACATTCCATTATATGAATGGGAGTGAATTTATAATGGAATGGTATGGATGGGTTTTATAATCAGAAAAACACACTGACCTTAACACTACACAGGTGGAGCAGCATAATGACCCGCCAATTGTAAGCGCATCAATTCCTGGGGAAAAGTTCAATGAGGTTAACTCAGCATGTATCCCATAACCAACATAAGCGACATTCAAAAATACTGTTTTTTCCACCAAAACCTGTCTTTGACGACACTGTACTCATGGATTTGCTCCACTGCTCAGAACCGAGCACCTCTTACCCGCGGTAACAGCGTACTATGTTACGTGCCAGTGGAGCTGGACGCTGTCATACACCTCAGTGCTGAAACACAGGTGTTTGAAGAAGTAAGAGCCCTGTTAAGCACAATAAACTTTTCAGACTGCATAAAATTTAAGCATGATATCCATTTAACTTAGGAAGAAAATGAAAGAAACCAAAAGACAACATTGGTGGATCTTCAGCTTCATTGCAAAATCCTCACATTGAGTGAGCTTAGATGAGTGCCAGCCAACCAGCATTTCCTCTTCCCATCCATTTATTGATTAGGTTGGATATGGAGGGCACCAGCCCCAAAGGAAGTAAATTTCAGGGTACCAACCAGGTGTCCAACATAGTTTGAATGGTTCAAGATCAGACTGCAAAATACTGTGAACAAGATTCTGCCTCCCTACTCAACTTCAACCAGTTTTAAAACATCCACACGTTACACAACCATACACAGAGAAATTTAAATCTGAATGAAGAAGGCTCTCCAAACATGTGATAATAAAACTTTAAATTAAAATTTAACAAGTGAAAGGCATCCACAATTCAGCCACAACAGCAGTATTTATTATGTCTGTATTTCAGCTCACTCTCCCTCCGTCTGTGCCCAGGGCATGCTGACACTTTATAGCCTCTCCACAGCAGTGGCACCAACAAGACAGTTCAATACCCCCATGCCCTCCCATCACACACCTCTGAGACTGTTGGCCCACCCTGCCCTTCATCATTTCTGCTGTGCACTCAATGACAGCTGAGAAGGCAAGGAAAACAAACAAACAAAAACACCTTTAAACAACACACCACCACTTCTAAAACTGCCAACTCAAGAGCACAAAAATGAAGAGAACCAAAAGCAACAGGCAAGGTAGTGGATTTAGGAAGATGTTCTACTGTTCAGAAATGTTCAGCTGAAAAAAAGATTTATAAAACAAAACAATGTCATTTGATCTTACTCCTCTGATATTAAAAGGCTTTCAAAATATGTAATGGCCATGAAATTAAACAAAGCAAAAGTACACATTGCTTTGTTATCTCCCTCTGCCTTTCACAAGGCACTAAATCTCATGGACATAATCTGGTTTAGTCCCAAATTTACCAACTGCCCATAGTCTGGTGGCCCTTTGCTCTTATTGAAAAAACGTATTTACACTGGAAATAAAGCAGGGTGATCCCAAAGCTGGGCAAGGAGCCACATTATCTTTAAAGGCAATCTCAGGGAAGTTAATCCACGCACACACTTGTTTCAGCTGTCTCTGTTAGGAGTGCACACAACAAAAACTCTTCCACACAGCTGGGCTGTAAATCCACTTCTCACAGCCACAGCCACCATGAATTTTCTACAGCCGCACAGAACCTGGTTTCAGACTTAATACCTTCACACACAGCAAAAGAAATATACTGCATTATGCCATGTATAGTAGACAATCCTTTATGTCTCCACTGTTAGTGATTTGGGACAAAAGTACAAGTCTCTTCCTAAGCCAGTTTTAATGCAGCTTTCAGAGAGTAAGTTCCATTCTCCACAGGCCATGTGAAAAACCCACAGCCCCACACTCCTACCTTCCAAAGCATCCACACCACAGCAGCAGATTATGCTGACCAGGGATGCTGCACGACGCCTCTGGAGGGAGGAAGAGCTCCCAAATTTGCCCCCTCCTGCTGTGCCCAGCACAGCTGCAGCAGACAACACAAACACAAGGTATTGCAATAAATTTTCTCTCTCCTCTCTCTCTCTCTCCTCCTCCCTCCATCTCAGCCTTACAGCCTTCAATTCAAGTCACTCAGTTGGTGAGGGAAGCAAAAATAACCTCATATATTATCTACCTAAACTGCCTGGCTCACACATCCCGAGTAACAGACGGCATCTTCTGCACAGAGAGAGAATGCTCTGTGATGCCCTCACACATTCAATCCAGATGCTGCTCAGGGTTTACAGCCAGCCTGACAGAAGGCCCAGCCACCTTCACCCACCCAGGAACACCCCACGGGGCAGCAAAGCTCCAGTGCCACACTATGGCCAGGGCTCTGCCCCCTGCACGGTGTTCAGCCCCTGCTCCACGACAAAGTGCCATGTATGGATTCAAACGTCACTGGCAACAGACAGGAAAAGGGCTATCTCTACTCAGGGGTACATTTATGTTAAATGAGGTGCTTCAGGAATGCAGTCATAGCTGAAGTGCACTGCAGGTACACCAGAGTCTGTGATCAGAGAGACTACCATTGCTCTGATGAACACTCTTCTCTGGATTTCTTTGGTGGCTGTGTCTGGCCACCTATGAACACCAGCCTTTACATTTAGATTGCATGTTTCCTGCCACCTTTCTTTGGGTTCCACATGGCACTCAGACAGCATTTGTCCTCTCCTTCTCAGTCCATGACTGGGTCTGCCAGTTGCTGTTGCAATAGAAGTCTAAACAGCACTTATTTCAATAAATGCATATGCAAACATCTTAAGGGCCAGGAAAATCAGTAGTACTATATTTAGAACCTGTGTGATAAAGAGGTGCAAGGAACAGTCTAAAGAATAAAGGAGTTGTGCTGTTTGTGTAAAGACTCCTCACAGCCTGTGTATGTCTGGGAACAACAGTTTTTCAACAAAATCAGCCCTGCACAGAGGATGAGTAGTTCCTTCTGAGACCTCTCTATGAGATTAGCATGATCTATAAGAGGAATGAAAAGTAGGGAGAAGAGTCCTCTCAGCAGTGGAGACTTCCTAACTTTGCCTTCTGAAAATGAAGCAAATTGAAGTTGATTCAATTGATGTTTACTACCTCCCTGATTTCTGTTTTTATCTCCCTCACCTTGCCTAACACCTTCTCTTTCATCACCCATCATTTAACATTAACGTTTCTGCTCTGCTATTCAGCCCTGACAAGCCCAGCTGTGCCTCAGTCCCTCTCCCCTCAGCTTTCTTATCTATTTCCTGGTTTTCTGCTATTATTTCATCTTCCCCTTCTCCCCCTCCACTTTTCATTTCCTTTAGCTTTGTCCCCCTCCCTTATAGAAGCCATTGCTAATCTCTGCAGCTGATGCTCGACCCCCCCATCCTGCCTCTTATGTAGTCTGAGTACCTTGTGCTTTCTTCTGCTTATCATACAGGTACATTAACATCATCTTTATGTATGCCATGCCCTGCCTGAAGCAATCTTCAGACTCATAACCTGCTGGTACTGCCATCTCGCTTCAAATCCCTTACTCCAGAGCACTTTTTGCAAAGAAAACTGATCACAATAAAGCTGGAATGCAAACAGCTCAAATCAATCTCTACATACTTGTGCACACATCTACCTGTATATGATTATATTTCTGCTGTGTATCCCCAATATGCTGTTAATTAACAGCTGCCTGCTGCATGGTTTAAGCACTGTCTTTCCACTGAAGGCATCAGAACAACATTGAAGAGATCAGAATCACCTTTTTTTTAACCTCCACAGACTGATATTTGAAAGGTTTTTCAGTTTTTATAAAGATCAGAGAAAGATCAGGTAGCACTGATTATTTATGCTAGAGGTGTTTGTTCCTTCTATCTCAACAAATAAAAACATGTAAAAGAAACTCCTGCATTTTTCAGGTTTGGTAATTACACCTGCCAGATGAAGCTACTATTTTAACACACCTCACTGGAGCAGGAAATACAGAAAATCCCTTAAAATAAATGCACAGTTTTGTGACTGCAAGATAAATACTAATGAATTCTCATGTGTAAATTAGCTAAATAACTCACAAACCAGTATACAAATTAGACATTTTCTCTTCCCTTCAGAAGACAAAAAGAATTCAGTATCATTAGAAAAATAATTAATATGTTAATTGCGAATTTTAATTGCCCAGAGATAAACCTCAGTTGCATTAAAATCTGGCTCAAAATCAGAGTTACATCTGTTGTGGAAAGCACTCCAGCTTTTTCAAGCAAGGGTACAAAATCTGTATGTATTAGTATAAAATGAAGACTGTTTTACACCAAGGGCAAATCCAAAAGACAGCAACATCTTCATGCCATTTTCAGGTGAGATCTTCCATTTGCTAATCTGCAAATCTGCCACATTGTTCTCAGTGTGCAGCTCAGTCTTGGAAGTCATCAGGCAGTAATGGGCTTCTCTCCCAGCTTCAGCTGGTGGAGATGATGTGGACCATAGAACTCTACCACGAGCTAGAGCTTCTTCTGCCTCATGGGTGCTGT